>JARFJB010000762.1:6822500-7407500 GCA_036346205.1 Vesta saturnalis | reverse complement strand
CAAATATCCTGCCTAATTTCCTTAGCTATAATTGGATCTAGCAATCCCGAAGGATAAAATGTTCGTCTTATGCGAGCCAAAAGTGAATGCTTTGTGGTACTAAGCGCAGGGTTTAATTGATTATTAAGGTGGATTGCAGCCAAGGTCTTCAAGCTCTGGTCTTTATGTTATAATATCAATTTATTCACTTTCGTGAAACGCAGTCCGACAAATATGAGTTTGTCGTTCGACACCGATTTTAACCCTCGACGAAAAAAGAGGGGTGTTTAACGTGTTTAACTGCGTAACCGTTTGTAACATCGTAGTTTCCAAACGGATTAATCAATTTTGATTTAGGTTTTTTTATTTGAAAGGTGGGTTGGTTCAAGAAAATCTGTTCAGCCGCTTGAAGATCATCAGCTCTTTACTGGTTGTTGAATGGATTTTTTTTTTTTTAGATAAATTTAATCGTATAGTAGAAGAAAGCCCTTTTGTGCTAGTATGTATAGGAATACTTAATATCCGCAATGATATCGATTCTACATTGACTTTAACCGTCGCCTCTGATAAATTCTTCAAATTTGTTCTTTGGATAACGGAAATCTCATCATTGTTTAAATGTAAAGGACAATTTTTTGCAATGCGAAGGTCTAAAATTTTTCATTTTATGTCCACTTCTCAGGCAGTTTAGACACAGTTGCTTTTCCGGATCATTCGAAATACGATATTTGTTCGATAATTTTAGAATATTTGGGCATTGATTTGAGAAATAACTACGGTTACGCAAAACTTACGTGTTGGTAATACAATTAACACATATTAGAGTCCTATTTTTAAAATAATTGTGGACCTGAATAGGTTAAATTTGGCCTATCGTACTAAAGCACTAAGGAACACTTAGAAGGATGGATAGAGGTCGGTGATTTGCATAGTTTTCAAGGTCTGATATTCAAGTTATAAAAAGTAATTCTGTAACGTCAACCCATTATTTATATGTGACAAAATGTCGTCTTAACCTTTCACCGGACATTCCATAGACTGTTAAGCTACTTCTTTTACTTAAGCGTTTATTCTCTTTTAATTGGACATTTGCTTTTCCCGGCGATAGCGTAGTCAGAGATGTGAGTGGTTCTTCGGATGATTTATGACAACTATTAGATCTTAAAAACACACTCTTTATTTCCTCTAATCCTACAATTCTAAATATATTACTTAAACCTATTTTATATCTTTAAACTAAACCTATATTAATAAACAAATTACAAAAAAGGAAGCGTCAGGACGGTCCTCCAGATCTTCATCATCAGCGTCGGGCCAGGCTGGTTGGCGGTTTCCGCAGCGTCGCTATGTCCTACCGACTTTTGTTTTATCCTCTGTGAATGGAATGATTGATGGTAAAGCGGGGCAAGAATTTTTATTAAACGATAGAAGCAGTTTATGCTTGTATGTGTGAAGAGTATTTAGATAAATGTATTCTTGGAAACGAACAATGGGACTGATAACAGGGCAACGGAATTTGTTTACTTACTTGGTCAACAGATGCTTTATCGATTTTCTGTTTTAAAATAAAATAAAGTACCACTTTTATTTATTTAGCAGTACTGTAACTTCAAGGTTTTGCAAAAAGATGGAACGTGAAATAGCGGGATCGTAAACTCTAGAATGGATAAATATATTAAATGCAGTTCATGGAAAATTATACAAAACGGGATTCTTTTTTGAGAACTGAATCGGAATTTCTACGTTATAGTAATACGTATAAATTAGTAAATTTAATTATTCCTTCAGGAAGCAGGTTTTATACTTTATCAAATATTCTGGGTACGAAATGCAGGTTGTTCGTATTAAGGACCGGAACTGGTTAAATTCTGTATCTGGGCACAAGACACAGGGTTTCTCGTATTTAATGATTGGAAAGCAGGGTGATAAGCGGTTTTAATCAGGATAATCTGACAGAATCGGGTTTCTAGAGGTTATTATACGATCAGCTGCTTGCAGGTTTTACTGAATTCTCAGTTCTGTCGTGTATGTGTCAGTTATGTTTGCGGTAGAAAAGGATTAATGAACTGAACGGGTGTACTATCTATTGGTTAATTAGAAGGACGCTAGACTGAACAGATGTAGTGGAGGATTTTGTGTAATAGGATATGTTTGTTTACGCTGGGCATACGCCCGAGTAGATGTTAGTGTACAGGTATTGCGGTGTTTTGCAGACGGGATCGATTAACAATTTGCCCAGGCGTAAAAGATATCTTCATAACGAAAAACTGGTGGGGTAAATATGATATGAATTTTTTTCAACATACTCCGAAATGGGTCGGCTGGTAAGAATACACGACTTCTGATTCCGATTAGGTCAGAATAGATAGATAGAAATCAGGAAAGGCAGGAGGATTTTGGCGGAGAAGTAAATAGGATAGATGAAAACTTCAATGCAGAATAAGATAATTAACATCGCGTGGCGCTTACGCTTGTATAATCCGCGCTATAACGTGGTTGGATACGATAATGGAGGTGGCATGTTGGCGGGGTTCCTGTGTCGCAGTCTGAAACAGTTTCTTAACTACGTAAGAATGGGAAATAATTAATTATTGAACTGCACCGGAGCATTTTTAATTCAAAACTGACTGATAACTAAATAATTAATTTAGGGATTTTATGGTAAAAATGTGGGATCTTTACAGTCTTTAATGCACATGTGTGCTGTAAAATAGTATCTAAACTATTTTTGTTAACGGTATACGACAGCTTGACTCACACAAGAAGCTCAAAACGAGCCCATATGTGGTTATTAATCATAATTCCTCTATTATCGTAACGATTTATAGTGTATATCTTAACAATTAAAAAAATTTACTATTGTGAGTAGTTTTCTTTTCATACTTTTAAAAATAAAAAAATGCAATGTTTTCACCTTTTTTTTTATATTTCTAAGAATGAAAAAGAAATACACACAAATGACGTTTTTTCACTATCGCTAAATCGACATATTACCTCATTTTATAATGTTGGACAGCGCTCTAGTAATAGCTCACGATATAGTTGTTACACAAATGATCCGCGAAATCACTTCGCACTAAAACCAGTAGCGAATAAAGCGACCTATCTGTCGATTGACGTGAAAACAGTTAATTACGTAGCTGAACTTGCGGAACTAGCATTATTGTTGTATTAAGTTATGTTATTCTGCACCACGTTGTACCGGGTGTCCCAATAGGAATAGCTCTCGGCCATATATCAGAAACCGCTTATAGTACAGCTTCGGAAAAAAAAATTTAGCACACAAAAGTGGCAACGAAAAAACCTGGAAATTATTGTAGGACGACAGCTAGAGAGCGTAACGGAGAATTAAAATTAAAAATTAATATTTTACAAATTTCGCTTAATTAAGAGGAATTGAAAATACGATCAATATATTCTCCTAAAAATACTGCGTATATTTGATTTCTCAAGTTTTAGTCCATCTTCTGATATAAGAGGGGCGGGGGTGAGTGGAAACCGTATTATGAAAAAACGCCTGTAACTCCGGTTCTGCTTATCGATAGCTTGTTGAAAACAGCTCTTTTCCACTAGGTAATAATTTCGTCACAACCTAGCAAGTAACACGCACGCTATTATATATAAATATAAATATATATATATATATATATATATATATATATATATATATATATATATATATATATATATATATATATATATGTATGTATATTTAGGCTGGTTTTCTTTGGAAAATATTAAATAGTAGTATGCAGTTTTAATCGTGGATTACAAAAGTAGACCAAATTAGCAACAGAATAGCGAAAACCGCGTGTCTTATTCGCAAGTCTCTAGCTATTGCTCTGATACTTAAATGGGGGTTAAATTGCACATATGCCAAAACATTTACTGCGTTTGCCTCTGAGCGACCTCTGCAATATCTTCTATAAACAGGAAGACTTACATTTCCCGTCGTTCTTAAGCGGTGTATGGGTCGACGAAAAGCTCTACTAACGGGATGACGTCTGTGGGCATATTGTACTGCATACACCCTAGCCGCAATAGTTGCATTTCTCATGCATTTAAAATACGTGGCTAACTTTACATCGAATTTAATACGAATAAATCGAAATGAATCGTAATTGAACGAATTATTATGTTTAATAATTTGACACATGTCTTTCTGTTATTTTCCATGGCCCACTATTTGTTTTGATATATTTCCAACGCCCTTTCAGCGTAACAGTAACAGTAATATTGAAATTATAACTGCTTTCGTTGTTTATAGGGCAAAGAAGGTAAATTTTAAGGAATTCAAATGTGTTAAAATTCGTTCAGTGAAACCCGAGTAATCTATATTCAAAGGAAAATACTTAAAATTGACACATTTTTTTAGATATCTCGGAATAGGAAAAAGATATCGACATGCGGTTTTCACCATTCTGTTGCTAATTTGGTCTACTTTTGTAATCCAGCATTAAAACTGTATACTCCTTCTTACTTTCCTAAGAAAACTAGACTAAAAAAAATAAATATATACCGCCCTCTAGCGTGCATGTTACTTACTAGGTTGTCGAAAGTATTACTCTAACATTAGTGGAAAGGAGCTGTTTTCAGCAAGACTAAGTTTGCAAAGATCGATTAAGCAGAACCAGAGTTACAGGCGTTTCTTTCATAACAAGTTTCCCACTCTCCCCCACCTCTTATTTGTAAAGATGGACTAAAACTGGTGAAATCACATATACGCAGAAATTTTAGAAGAATATAATAATTGTATTTTCAATGCTTGTTAATTAGGCGACATTTGTAGTACATTTATTTTTTAATTTTCAATTTTCAGTTACACCCTCTATAGAGGGTCCTAGAATTCTATAAATAACTTCCAGGTTTCTTGCATCGTATGCAGACTCTGATGGAGAAGTGTCACTAATATAAATTATGTGTGTGTCGGGTATATACACCACATTTTTAAACAATTTATTATTATCTTGATTCTTCATTTTAAAGTCGTCGCCTTTTAAGGGTTGTACTAGTACAGAATTATTTGGGTATTTAAGCAATTCTACGATGCCAGGGTGATCAATCCTATTGTCCGTAAAATCGTCAGTTTCGTCCTCTAAAGTACGTTGCTGCTTAAGTTGAGCACGTGTCATAATGTTAATGTGGTAAATGAGTTAGATCGGGAGATCGGGAGGCCACCGCCATGGTCCGCTTCGACCGATCCACTGATCACCAAACATAGTGGTGAACTCTTGATCAACGTCACGCGTTGAATGTGCAGGAGCTCCGTCCATTTGATACCAGCAGTATTGTAAAATATTAAGAGGGAGATTTTCTAAAAATTTAGAGACATCCGTTCTCAGAATCTCCAAATATTTTATACTTGTCAAATTTTCATCATAAATTTGAAAAGAGACACGACCATTCATTACAAGACAAAACACGTTAAAACTAAATTTGTTTTGAAAATTTGATTCTCGCTTCAAATGTGGGTTTTCCGACGCCCAATAGTGCCAATTACGTCGATTAACAATTCCTTCTCTGTTAAATTTTGCTTCGTCCGTCCAAATTATTTTCCGTAAAAACAGCGGGTTTTCCTGAATTCTGATTAACATTTTCTCACAAAATTCCACTCGCTTGAAATTATCGTCTGGATGAAGTGCTTGAACCAAGGTAAACGAATAATCATGCATTTTATGCTTCTTTAAGATGTATTGTATGGAATAGTAAGACAGGCCCAAATCTTCTGCAGCAGAACGTATTGAGCCGTGGGGATAGTTATTAAAATATGCTAGGACATTAACTTCATTAGCTTCTTCGCCAGTAATAGGCTTTGATCGTGTTCTGGCAGCTTTCTCTGTTCCATACCATACTCTATTCGCTTAAATTTGTGCTTGTTCATTGGTGTTAAATGAGGATATCGGTCATTAAACAAACGGCAAGTTCTGATAATAATCTTATCACATTCTCCATGAATATAAAATAAGTTCAAAATATCCCTGTTTGAATACTTCCCATTTTTCATTTTGATAAACCGAACACAGAAACACAACAAAAGGTATTGACAGTTACTAACAACAAACTTTGCTGTGATTTCCATGGCTATCCATGGAAAAATCAGGTAAATTTTGAATTTCAGAAGAAATGAACAAATACCTCAATATGAGAAAAACTATCGAAGATAGGTACAGGGAATGCTAATACAAATCAATGCAGAATTTTATTCTGCATCCGTTAAAGGAAGAAAATATTGGGCATTGTATTTGAAAAAGTTAAGTTTTGATGGTTTTTATTTTCAAAAGATGGAAGTCACATTTTGAACACCCTGTAGATAATTCGGCAGTACCGGAAGCATCAGCGTAAAGCTTAAGGATACCCCCATGCATAACGTCAATATTACTTGCTTCGTACTAAAAGTGGCGCCAGTAGGCATTGTCAAATGTCATAGTGTTCAACCAATAATTTTCGAAAAAGAATTTAAATCTCAAAAAATATTAAATGTAAGTATAGGGAACATTGATAAAATTTCTACTAAAATGGCGAGTACAATTCGAATATGCCATAAAAATGGTACAATTCAATTTAAAATAACAAAGTTGATGGCTACTTCCGGTATAACCGGAAGTGTAGTCAACATGAAAATATTTTCCTTAAATAGAATATGAATCACTTAGTCCAGATACAAACTTTCAGAAATCAGCCATGGCTGGAACTCCTAATACTTCTAATGAATGGTTTCGACCAATCACCTTGTATATATATATATATATATATATATATATATATATATATATATATATATATATATATATATATATATATATATATTTCGGCTGGTTTTCTTTGGAAAATATTAAATAGTAGTATGCAGTTTTAATCGTGTCTTATTCGCAAGTCTTAGCTATTGCTCTGATACTTAAATGGAGGTTAAATTGCACATATGCCAAAACGTTTATTGCGTTTGCCTCTGAGCGACCTCTGCAATGTCTTCTATAAACAGGAAGACTTACATTTCCGTCGTTCTTAAACGGTGTATGGATCGACGAAATGCTCTGCTATCGGGATGAGGTCTGTGCGCATATTGTATTGCATAGAACCTAGCCGCAATAGTTGCATTTCTCATGCATTCAAAATACGTGCTAACTCTTATATCGAATTTAATACGAATAAATCGAAATGAATCGTAATTGAACGAATTATTATGTTTAATAATTTGACACATGTCTTTCTTGTTATTTTCCATGGCCCACTATTTGTTTTGATATATTTCCTTTAACGCCCGTTTCAGCGAACAGGGACAGTAATATTGAAATTATAACTGCTTTCGTTGTTTATAGGGCAAAGAAGGTAAATTTTAAAGAATTCAAATGTGTTAAAATTCGTTCAGTGAAACCCGAGTAATCTATATTCAAAGGAAAATGCTTAAAATTGACACATTTTTAGATATCTCGAATAGGAAAAGGATATTGACATGCGGTTTTCACCATTCTGTTGCTAATTTGGTCTACTTTTGTAATCCAGCATTAAAACTGTATACTCCTATTTAATACTTTCCTAAGGAAACTAGACTAAAAAAAAATAAATAAATACCGCCCTCTAGCGTGCATGTTGCTTACTAGGTTGTCGAAAGTATTACTCTTAACATTAGTGGAAAGGAGCTGTTTTCAGCAAGACTAAGTTTGCAAAGATCGATTAAGCAGAACCAGAGTTACAGGCGTTTCTTTCATAACAAGTTTCCCACTCTCCCCACCTCTTATTTGTAAAGATGGACTAAAACTGGTGAAATCACATATACGCAGAAATTTTAGAAGAATATAATAATTGTATTTTCAATGCTTGTTAATTAGGCGACATTTGTAGTACATTTATTTTTAATTTTCAATTTTCAGTTACACCTCTATAGAGGGTCCTAGAATTCTATAAATAACTTCCAGGTTTCTTGCATCGTATGCAGACTCTGATGGAGAAGTGTCACTAATATAAATTATGTGTGTGTCGGGTATATACACCACATTTTTAAACAATTTATTATTATCTTGATTCTTCATTTTAAAGTCGTCGCCTTTTAAGGGTTGTACTAGTACAGAATTATTTGGGTATTTAAGCAATTCTACGATGCCAGGGTGATCAATCCTATTGTCCGTAAAATCGTCAGTTTCGTCCTCTAAAGTACGTTGCTGCTTAAGTTGAGCACGTGTCATAATGTTAATGTGGTAAATCACCTTACTAGAAAGTTGTTTAAGTTTGCGAGACTCAAGACAAATTCGAGAAAGGGCATCAGCTGGAGCTTCTTCTTTTCCTTTAACATAATGTACAGTAAAGTCATATTCTTCTAATGTAAGTCGAAATTTTGTAAGTCGGCTGCATGGATTTGTCATTCCAAACAAATATACTAAGGGACGGTGATCAGTATAAATGTCAAACTGTCTACCGTATAGATATGGCCTAAAATGTTTAACAGCCCATACAATTGCTAAGAGTTCCTTTTCAATGATTGGGTAATTACGTTCGGCAAGATTCAAAGTTCTGATGGGATAAGCAACAGGATTATCATTCCCATTTGACAATACTGCTCCCAAAGCATGGCCTGAAGCATCAGTACGAAGAATAAAACGGTTATCGCTCCCGAAATTTGGATATTGTAAAATGGGTGGGTGCTCCAATAAGTTTTTTAAAGCGTCGAATGAGTTTTGACATTCTGAAGTCCAATTAAAAATAGAATTTTTTCGCGTTAGACGATCTAAGGCTCTACTAAATCCGCAAAGTTGTTTATGAATTTCCCATAATAGTTAGCAAACGCGACAAGACGTTTAGTAGCATTGGCGTCTGTTGACACTGGATAGCTTTTATAGCGGCTAGTTTGTCTGGGTCGGGCAAAACACCCGCCGATGAAATGACATGGCCTAAATACAAAAGTTCCCTCTGAAGAAAGGTACACTTGCTTGGGTTTAATTTAAAATTTACATTACGTAGTCGTTGCAATACTTTTACTAAATTTTGATTATGATGCAATAGAATTCGTCCAAAAACAATAATATCATCCAAATAAATAAAACATGACTCATAATTTAATCCTGACATAGCAATTGTCATTACTCTTGAAAATGCACTAGGACTAATTTTTAATCCCATTGGTAACCTCATTTGATATTGACCAGTAGCTGTAGTAAATGCTGTGCAAGGTCTACTGTCGGGGTGCAAAGGTACTTGATGATAACCTTGCGCTAAATCCAAATGTGAAAAATAAACTGCACCGGATAATGAATCTAAAGTTTCGGTAATGTAGGGTAAAGGAAATTTAACGTTTTCAATAAGTCTATTTAATAATCGATAGTCCATAACCATTCGCCATTTTTTCTCACCTAACCTATCTGATTTTTTAGGAATGATTAGTAACGGAGATGACCAATCCGATCTGGTTTCTTCAATTATTCCGTCTTTAAGTAATTTGTCTATCTGTCTGCTGATTTCGCCTTTTTGTGTATGAGGTAAGCGGTAGGGCTTAACATACACTGGACCTGTGGTTTGTTTCAAATGAATCTTTTGTGTTGACATATTTGTTATCCCGAGTATGTCGGCATCTAATTGGAATATCTCCGCGTATTTAGTACAAATTTTTTGTATAGAGTCTATTAATTTTAAAACTCTGAGTACTCGATTAACTGTTGTCGTTTTATGTTGGTAAGTACATACATGTTTATCTAATGACTCGATTTTTGGTTTATAGTTTTTAATTCTAATTTCCTTGTCATTCTTATTGAGTATCCTAACGGGGATAAAACTATCTATTGGTTTAGCTATAGTAGAAGCTACATACACACCTTCACACACTTAATCATTCATAACAACGCAATCATCTACACATTTAACCGAAAAATACCTAATAACTTCGCAACGAGGCGGTATTAAATGCAGCAATTGTCATGGAATTGCATCCAAATGTGAAAATAAACTGCACCGGATAATGAATCTAAAGTTTCGGTTAAATGTAGGGTAAAGGAAATTTAACGTATTTCAATGAAAATATTTTCCTTAAATAGAATATGAATCACTTAGTCCAGATACAAACTTTCAGAAATCAGCCATGGCTGGAACTCCTAATACTTCTAATGAATGGTTTCGACCAATCACCTTGTATATATATATATATATATCATATATATATATATATATATATATATATATATATATACTATATATATATATATTTGGCTGGTTTCTTTGGAAAATATTAAATAGTAGTATGCAGTTTTAATCGTGTCTTATTCGCAAGTCTTAGCTATTGCTCTGATACTTAAATGGAGGTTAAATTGCACATATGCCAAAACGTTTATTGCGTTTGCTCTGAGCGACCTCTGCAATGTCTTCTATAAACAGGAAGACTTACATTTCGTCGTTCTTAAACGGTGTATGGATCGACGAAATGCTCTGCTATCGGGATGAGGTCTGTGCGCATATTGTATTGCATAGAACCTAGCCGCTACAGTTGAATTTCTCATGCATTCAAAATACGTGCCTAATCTTATATCGAATTGAATACGAATAAATCGCAATGAATCGTAATTGAACGAATTACTATGTTTAATAATTTGACACGTGCCTTCTTGTTTTTTTTCATGGCCCACTACTTGTTTTGATATATTTCCACTTTAACTTCCTTAACGCCGTTTCAGCGCAACAGGGACAGTAATATTGAAATTATAACTGATTTCGTTGTTTATAGGGCAAAGAAGGTAAATTTTAAAGAATTCAAATGTGTTAAAATTCGTTCAGTGAAACCCGAGTAATCTATAAAATGCTTAAAATGTACACATTTCTTAAGATATCTCCGAATAGGAAAAGGATATTGACATGCGGTTTTCACCATTCTGCTGCTAATTTGGTCTACTTTTGTAATCCAGCATTAAAACTGTATACTCCTATTTAATACTTTCCTAAGGAAACTAGACTAAAAAAAAATAAATAAATACCGCCCTCTAGCGTGCATGTTGCTTACTAGGTTGTCGAAAGTATTACTTTAACATTAGTGGAAAGGAGCTGTTTTCAGAAAGACTAAGTTCCAAAGATCGATTACGCAGAACCAGAGTTACAGGCGTTTCTTTCATAATAAGTTTCCCACTCTCCCCCACCTGTTATTTGTAAAGCTGAACTAAAACTGGTAAAATCATATATACGCAGAAATTTTAGAAGAATATGATAATCATATTTTCAATGCCTCTTAATTAGGCGAAATTTGTAATATATTTACTTTTTAATTTTCAATTTTCAGTTACACCCTCTATAGGGGGGGTCCTACAATTCTATAAATAATTTCCAGGTTTTTCTCGGAGCCACTTGTGTTATAATTTTTTTTTACAAAGCAGTACTATAAGCGATTTCTGATATATGGCCGAGAACCATTCTTATTGGGACACCCGATACATGATATATTTACTAGTGTTACTTTGCTCCAAACTCGGAGTAGACGTATTTAATAATAGTAGTATGTTAACGATCTGTCAGGTACTACTAATGTGACAGAATAGCAATTTATGTGTTAAGGGCATGAAGAAGTTTTTATGGTCCGAACGCTTTAAAAACCAATGTTATGCCCGCAGTGTATGCAAAACTTTATGCACGATTAATATATTGAATATTTAAAGTAAATTATAACGTTAATTGTTTTCAAAAGAAATACATTTCTCATTTTGCCGTGAAAACAAGTACAAAAATATGCATGAGAAATTGATAATTTATTTGGCATTTTGGTTTAGTTAGTTTTAAACTCAAACTGAGATATTTCCAGAAATAAGTTAAGTGAAATTGAGGAATTGTACCACCTAGTATAAACATGACTAATTGTAATAATTGCATAGTAAACATTTTTAAACAAATTCATAGTTTTGGGCCTATTGTTTTCAATTTTTGACGTTTCATTATGGTCAGGTTCTTACAGTGAACGAAATTACGTAAATTTGTCAGATCTCTATTTGAAAATGTTTAATAAATTTTCACTCACCGTGTCTTCTTTCAAGTTTTACACTTGCTCCAGAATCAATTGAAAGGAATACGCATGAAGCACCGTGTGTCCAATTCTTGCAGGTTAACATACTTTCTAAATATGAAAATGTACACTTTGGCCATTATCACACATAATAAAATACTTATATTTTTTGAGTTTTCTAATGGTGTATTTTAAATTATACAATCGAAGCGTTTCGATAACACTTACAGTTATCTTCGTCAGTAGTAACATCTGTTAAAATAATGTTGTAAACAATTTTGTCAAGTTGCAAAATTAAAACGTTAACATCAGCCTGATATCAACTTAACAGTTTGATAAACGTATAATTCTATCAGATGAACTGGTAGTCCACCATTCCCATCGTAATTACCATGGCCATGCCTCATGAAGTATGGTCAACCACAATGCTAATTTCTTTTAAATCGTAAGCACTGTAAAAACAAAGGGACTCTTATGTACACGATGTTGAAAATATTTCAACGCCACCATCTTCCAACGTCAGGCTATGACGCAAATAACTAAAACTTAATATGTTTTCGTCGTCACTATACTTGACAAATCTACCCTAACTTAACATTTTATAGAAACCACCGTCGTCTATTCTTAATTCCTTACTACTCTAAGTTACAATTATCGCGTCGTTACTTAATCCTGACTCGATAATCGCACAATCACATAAAGTAATCCAAGCTACCAGGAAATACTTCCATGACGTAATTTTCACTGAAAACTAAACTATATTAACAATTTACCTAACTAAAAGTACTACATACTACATACTAAAAATTATTAATTATTTCTACTACAAGAATTCAAAGTGAGCACATACGACACGCGACAACACAATTGCACTTAATACCTCAATATCTTTACAAAAAAACAAAGTACCAACATTTTACAACGATTTGTAATAAGAGCTAAGAATAACATAATATTCTACCACAATTTCTACATAAGTTGACCAATTTTTTACTTATATAAACGAACTGAAAGTTTAGACGTTCGCTAAATATAATATCAGTGCCCTTTGATTAACACTTTGTGCTTTACACGTCAGTTATTTTAGGGTTAGTCTAATTAGACAATTTATATTATTATATTATATGATATATTAATATCATCATATATATATATATACTAGTTACCTATTTGTATTATATATTATATATATATATTATATAGGTATAGGGATATATATATATACCTTCTATATTCAGGTATATTTATATATATATATGCTAGATCAGGCAGAGATAAAATCTGTCACCAATTTATAGTTTATGAAAAGTGTAATCAAACTAACGTGTTAATAAAATCGTAATTTCAGGTAAGCAATTTAACTTGTTATGCATGTTAACGGTACAAAGTCTTGCGCAAAAGGATTTATTCCGTACAGAGCTATTCCTTTAGTCCTTAACGCCTTTTAAGGTTATGAAACTACAATCAAAAATGAGTTAAAAGGATGCACTTTTAAAAAACTCGTTTGGTATGTAAAATGGCGATGTATTTAGTATCTTCAGAAAATAAATTCGAAAGTGCTATATGAAATTGTTAAATTTTAATCAGCGGTTTGGGTTTGTGCGCTTGTTGAGTATGAACATGTTTACGTTACTTTCTGAAGAATAAATAAACTATATATAAATACATTATTAAAATTTTATACTTTCAAAATGAAAAGTGTAATCAAACTAACGTGTTAATAAAAATCGTAAGTAATCAGGGAAGCAGATTATCATGGCAACGCAGGTTAACGGAACAAAGTGTGCCGCGCGTAAAACTGATTTGTTTCGTACAGAGCTATTTGCATGAGTCCGGGAACGTAATATAATAATATCAATGCTACAATCAAAAAGTACTAATAAAAACGCAATTTTTTTAAAAAATTGGCGGTAAAATGGCGGTATGACGATAATTTATGGTGCTTAAATCATAAATTCCGAAAGATACAGAAATTGGGAACATTTTACAAGTTAAGTTTAATACTCTCAGGCGGAATTCACTAAAGAACCTTTTTTTTTGCTGTCGGCATATTGACACAAATATAAAATACAAAGGATATGACCATTGATGGACAGAGCAATAACCTAAAAAAAACTCTACAAGTGTAAATTTAGGTACAGCTTGCAGGTTATCTGGTAAATTTTTAACATTTCTTTAATTGAAAATTTAAAACTTAATCCACCTTTTATTTGTGGCACTATGCTTAATTCTAAGTTTAATTATTTATATTTCACATTATCTTAAGTTATATTTTTCTTTGACTGCAAATTTAAAATTAATCTAACTTTTACCTTTGTTACTATACATAATCTTAATTTTAATTAATCAGTCCTGAAAGCAGGAGACCACGATCATTATCGTCATTTATTATCATCCTTCCATTAAATAAATGCGAAATTTAAAAACTAGAAAAGTTAAACACTTTACGACAATAATATAATTGATGTGATTAGTTCAAAATGCCAATAATATACAAGTGGAAAACTAAATTATAAACCAAAATAAACAAATTATTTTAATCTTAATGCTGTCAACACCTACAAACCTAATCATAAATAGATTTGGGTACCCTATAACCTATGCACTATCTTTTTTTTTATTAAGTCAATCAATATCCTGTTTTGTTTTCAGTGCAGTTACTATATTCTACAATTGCATAATTTTTTTTTGTATAATGCAATGTAAATTAATTAACGTTTCCTTTTGAGATCTAATACTCTATAACTTCATAGGTGGTAGGCATTTACAATCCATGCGCCCGGTGCCATACCACCACCTTTTACCATGGGCTCCTTAATATTGGTGCTCCGATTTTCTCAGTTAAGAAGGGCTGCGGATCACTATATCCTTTATTCATTATGTACTCGCCAACACGCACTAGCCAAGCGCGGCGTTTTAATGACTAAACCCTTAAAATGTCGAGTTTTATAACAGACGCTATGTCCCACGTGAGCAGGGCACGACGGCTACAGTCTCACATCGATCTCGACCCACCCCATGGATTTTGAGGAGGGGGCCAAAAATTTGTCAACGTATTTGCTGTATCCTGTGATCTCACACAAATGATTTCCAGAATCACTGACAAACTTAACCACCCCACTTGGTTAATCAGGCCACGGCCTAATCGAAATAACTTCCTCTGTACTAAATCCCACTCTTGTTCAAAAACAGATAGAGCTGTGTGGTGTTTTAAATCTACTAATTGGAGCGAAGTGCAGATTTTTTTGCAACCTTCCTCAGGCGAGATTATTGCTTTAAACGGTCCTCCTCTTCAAACATTGCTCTTTCAATAACTCTTTCAAGCTATTGTGACAGCTATGGAGTTATACATTCCCAATAAATATAATCGCGTTGGTCAATCCGTTCCCAACCATGGTGCAATAGGGCTTGCACTGATGCATTATCGCAAAAGCATAAACTCTTGAAATCAAATAAATCTGTCGAAAATCACGCCGGCTATATTTCCGCAAGGAATAGTTGTATAAGCATTATTACCAACACAAGCAATATGTTTAAAGAACGTAAATGCAAACAATTAGCCTTATGTCCTTTGGGTGGTCGTAAATTTTGCAGCCATCAGACAAAACTTGGTAGATTTTCCTTTCCCCCCTTTCCGTCCAGTGCCGGAGTTGTAGTAGATGATCCTGCTGAAAAAGCCAACCTCTTTGTCGATTACTTTGCATCAAATTTTGTCTCAATGATTCTGGTAAAATTGTTCCATCGCGCAATCTACCCCATGCGCTATGAAACTAATTCACTTTCGATATAAACTCTTAAAATCAATTATCAATATACCTGTCTCAAACAAAGTGACTGGCCCTGACGGTATGCCATCTAACGTTCTATAATAATAGTTTTATAATAGCTTGATATTTTAAAGGCTTTTGACCAGGTTTGGCACATCTACTACGTTCTGATTATCGATACGCTCATCAATTGATCTCCAGCTTTGTTCAAGACGTATAGAAAACTACTATTAATTCGCGTACTGGATCAGTGATAGCTCCACTTTTCCTGGTATAAATATGATCATTTTTTTTATGTTAGAAGTCCGTATCAGACTTTCATGGGTCGACCATCTTGACAGCCATTCAAACTGGTTAAGTAAACTGGTTTTTATTTTTATGTTAGGGAAGTCCGTATCATCGAAGATTTCATGGGTCGACCATCTTTTGTCAGCCAACAAACAGTTGCCTGTAAACTGGGATTTCTATGCAGATCTAAGCAGAACTTCACAACGCAACAAGTCCTTTTACTGTTAAACCGCATCCAAAAAAGAACTATAAAACTTATAAATGATCCGTCTCTAACTTCTGACCTACAATTTTTAAGTATAGAATAGCTTCAGTTCTTTCCTTGTTCTATCGCAATTACTATGCAAGTGTGCCTCCAAATTACGCTACTTAATACCTTCGCAGGCCATCTCCGCTAGAACACTCTTTGCCCATTCACACCATAATTACGCACTCAAAATTCCATCTTGTCACACTAAACGGGCACAATGTACATTTTTTCACACGGCGACCAAGTTGTGGAATGCACTACCCAATTCGTGTTTGACTTTGACTTAATCAAATTTCAGGTAGCCATTCATAAACATTTATCGGCAACCTGATAATATCCCTGACCCCTCCCAGTGTTCCTGAGTGTTTTAGGATGTTAGGCCAATCTTAGCCTGTTTAGGAATACTATTAGTAAAAAATATCAACAAATATGTTATCAAAGGAATCACTTATGGTGTCAATTCAAGGAAAAGAAGAAGAAGTAAGTGTAATTCACAGATTAATATTGATCTTGGAGAATCATTTGCCCCATATTCAATATATAACTTTAGTTTTGATTACATTGGATTTTACGATGCAATTTAGTTCGTTCCCTATTCCAATATCCATATAGTGAGAATTATAGTTTGCTTCTTGCTGTTTCGTCTTGATTGACCAGTTCGCTCGCTTCTTGTTAGTCCTATATCTTTATACTACAAATGGTATTTAACATGAGAACACTTTGATGTAAATGTTAATAATATACCGTCGGGTAATCTAAAGGGACAAAAGACGGATATATTACATTTTTTTTCTGTTCCTTAAAGGTTTCAGTAATAGATGCTACACAGACAAAAAAGAACAACATAAAGAACAATGAGGCAGACAGAGAAACCCGTTAAGAGAAGATAGTGGATGGCGAATCTCTGACGATGACTCTGCAGCAGAAGAGTACTGCGAGAATATTTCATCTAGCAGTGAATGGGGCATAAAAAAATCATGAAGGACTTACGATACAAGGGAAGATGAAAATAGTAATAAAAGGTATTTTTAATCTGACTATTTCGCAAAAGCGATCTGTCACCAGATTTTATATGATAAATAAGACGAAAGTATGCCGCGAAATGTTTATAGATATTCAGGTGCGTTTAGCACAATAATGAACACGGCTTTAAATAAAGCACGAAACCTTGCAGTACTTGATCCCACTACTACAGGACAAGAAAAGACCAACAAAAGATTCTACTTATTGGTACTGCAGTAATTTATAATTTGTACAAAAAGCGAAAATTATAATAATGTTAGTTTTTCATCTTACAAGAGAATTTAAATTGTGAACAAAAATTCACCAGAAGGGCACGTGTAATAAATGCAATCAATATCAGGTAAAAATAGGAAACTCTCAAGGTGAAGAGAAAAACCTAAGTGTGCAACCAACATCAGTCACACATAGATGTGGACGTAACCCTTCAATTTCACATAAAACATACCTAATCTACATTGAGGTTATAGTCAGTTTGGTCACAATCTAATGGATTTGCTGTCATGCATACATTATGTTGTACTATTTAAGATGTTCTTTCCAGCTTGAGTTTCTTATCTCTTTTTGGATTTTTTGGCTCTGTTTTGAAAAGTTCATGGCGCCCTACTACTAAAAATCGGTTTAAGACCGTTTATGCTTGTTAATGTAAATAATAATTATTTTGATAATGCAAACTTCTATGTGGTGGGTTAAAGCCTCCCGATCACAGCTCTCCGAGATTAACAAAGCTCGTAAGTGTATGAAGTTATCCATTAATCATAGGAAAATGAAAAAGTTGTTTTCAAATACTGAATGGTCTATTTTCAGTGGTAAATAAGAGAAATAGTGTTTGGGCAATTAATTTTAAAATAGAATTAGTGGTTATCACTCTGGTATGCATCAGATTTTAAGAAACAGAAAGGTAGTTGAGTTGTGAGCATGCCTATACCGATTTTTAAAAGAGCTATGAAAGAAAAGGAAAAATACGCGTACCTAGGACTGATTTGTAACAAGGTGACAATACGATTGCGGAAGTGAGTTGAAAGAAGGGTTTGATACGGAATTCTAATTCTTGGGTTACGAAAAGGCGTAGTGATTTTTACATTATTGAAATTTCACTTGTCACACCTTAGGCGTTCGGTTAATGGTTATAATGCATCTCTACGTTTTCAAATCTCATCACTAACATTTACATATGTTACTATAAAACTCACGATTTAAGTCACAACTTGCTTATTTGTATACATGTTTTGACAACTATATATAGACACTACTTTGTTCAAGTATTGTGCATACTAGCTACATCCGGGTTGAGTATCTAGCAATAAAATTGGCACAGGATTTACTAAACCCAATTGCATAATGTGGCCAAATATTCCACCAATTTGTTACTTCATCTAATCGACCGCAAAATGGTTGTATGTTTAAAAGCATTTGATATATTACGAAGTGTTGATCTCACATTCATTTATACTAGCGATTTTGTTATACACTAAAGTACTACGTCATGTAACTGTTATATAGCACAGAAAGAAGTCTTGCATATTTTAATGCTAAACCAGACGGTTTTTATAGTGTTAGTCGTCTCTAGTTTTTCAATTACACAACTCTAATAAGAAATACATTAACATCATTACGTTGAAGCTTGTGAAGACAAACGTAAATGAGAAGTGTCTTCAAATGGGTACAAAGTAACATCTTTATTGACTTTCAGACAAAGAATAATTACGGCTTACGATATTTGGGTTAACAAACGATTTGTTAAATCTAGCTTTAAGTTTTTAGCGCTTTTAGCGATATAATATTCTTCTTGTAGAAAAATATTCTATCTTTGTTAAATTATTATTAATAGATAAAGTTTCCTAGAAACTTTGATTGAGTTGTTTTCTATTTCTTTCATCTACTATAATTATTAATCACTATTATATAAGATGTGTGAGCATTCACCTGAATGTAGGCGATGAAAAGCATCAAGCAATTGTAGAATAATGTCTAATTTCAAGTTTCATAGCAACCTTCTTTCATAGTTATGATACATAATGTATTAATAATATTATAACTTTGTGATGTTATCATACCATCAATCTTTTGAGAAAATTTTGCCGATAGAACCGCTCCCTTTGCATACTGTACTATAATTAACAAATGTTTGTTGAAAGAAATCCAATTAAATTGGTGTATTTTAAATCATATGTACGCAATAATACAGTTCAAATTATTTCATTGAGAATATAATTCGTTAATCACATAAGGTTGTCTCAGCCAATGAAACCGCACACTTTCCTAATAACGTGTCTATTAGAGCCATAATAATTTATTGTTTTCCGTCAGCAACAAAACTAATTTGTTAGTATTGACAAACACACGCCGGTTAAGAAACGAATGAAATAAACAAACTATCAGCTGCTCGGTTTCACTCGGAAATATCATCGATAATAATCAAACAAAATGTAGGTTTAAAATTAATTATCTTCGAGAGGGTAATAACAATACCTGTGGCGAGGTTGCTTGAAATAGAATAAATATATACCTACAACTGTCAAGCAAAATATATTCAAACTAAAGAGCTGACATTTCGTTTGTAATCCTACGCACTCGTTGAATTTTCAGCTCGGTTTCACTCGCAAATATCATCGATAATAATCACTCCACTCGTCGTATTACCACTGATAACTCTAGGGTAGTTATCAGATATATATATATATATATATATATATATATATATATATATATATATATAATTACCTACTAACAGCTTACTTGATGAAGGTGAAAGTGGAAGGTATAAAAATTTAATGAGTTCGTAGCCTAAAAATCCTTGATGGTCATTATTCATTAAAATTTGTTTGTTTCTGAAGATCTCTAAACTTTTATGGCAATCAAGTTGATGCTTATTGCTAACCTTTTTGTTTTGTTATTTATTCAGCTTATTTACAATCTACTATCTTTACAAATTGCGCACGAGTAGAGTTGTCAACTGTGGCAGGCTAGATGGTGATTGTCTTCTCAGTCTTCTTCTAACATTGAGTGGGGTACTGATGTTTTCAAGTAGTCTGTTTTCGTGTCCTTGCAGTCTTTGGTTGTATAGTGTGGCAAGTCGTTTTATTTCGTCAGTAACAAATGGTATTTGCAGGACGTTGTTTAGTGTGACATTTAAGACGTATCAAGGTGCGTTAGTTATTGTGCGCTGTACTTTATATTGTAGTCGTTGTATTATCTTCGTATTGAATGCTTTGGTGCAACCCCATAATTGAACACCGTATGTCCATATTGGTTTTATAATGGTTTTGTATAACAATAGTTTGTTATTAAGAGTTGCTTGGACTTACGACCCATCAACCAATGCATTTCTCTACGTTTAAGATTCATTTGCTGTCTCTTAGTTTTTATTTGTTTTAGCCATGTTAGTTTTTGATCGAGATATAAACCCAAGTATATTGCTTCAATTTGAATTTGTGTATTCTTGATAGTATCAGGTTGGCAGATTGATTTTTTTGCGGTAAATGTGACTTGTACTGATTTTAATTGTTAATCTTGACCTTCCAGTACTGCACCAGTCTTCAATTAGGTGTAAGTGCGGTTGTAAACACCGCGTGGCTAATACTGGGTCAGAATTTGTTCCAAGTAGGGCCGGGTCATCAGCAAACGTTGCAATAGTGGTGTGTTTTGTAGTTGGCAGATCAACAGTGTACACTAGGTATTGCAGTGGGATTATAACACTTTCGGAGATGTATAATTTGAATAAGAGGTAGTATGACTAGGAAATATTGTTTTGATTTTATATAGCAGGTCGGTGTGCCACAGTTGATGAAGCACTTGTGTTATATCCAAGAATGCCGCTCTACAAAATGTTGTCTATTCTAGGCTTGTTGCTATTAAACTCACTATTCTATGTGTTTGTCAAATGGTGCAATGGCGTTCACTAAATCCAAATTGGTAGTAAGGTATTATAGTTGGTAAATCTGTGTCAATACTAATTCTGGTAGGTAGCAGTTTTTCAAAAAGTTTTGATGGAGTAGGTAACATACTAAGTGGTAGGTATGAGCTGACTTCATTGGCTGGTTTTCCAGGTTTTGGAATCATAATGATATGGAAAGTTTTCATATAATCGGAATACATATATGTTAGTCTTAGCATACTACTGTAGATTGTTGTTAATAAGACTATTGCTCTTCTTAGGAGGTAGTTAAGCATTGTCCTTGTGATAAGATCGTAAACTGGTGCTTTTCTTGGGTTTAAGATTTTGATTTCTTGTATTATCTCTGTAAGAGAAACGTGTTGATGGGCAATGACATTTGACAAGGTATTTCTAGAAACCTTTCAATATCATCGTCAAGGTTTCTGTGTGGAGACGGTATGAATACTGTTTCAAGGTGTTCTGCGAATATTGTAGCTTTCTCAACGTTACCTTTTGCTAGCTCCCATGGTGAAGTTTGCCGCTCTTTTGAACTTTTCTGTGGCCTTCCAAGTATGATCGTCAATAGACAGTGACGTAACGTAATGTTCGAATGTACTGTTTCTTACTTTGTTTAGAGTATTATGTAGTTTTATTCTTAGTCTGTTTCATGTCAGTCTGTCTTCGTTGTTTCTTGTCCTGTGCCATGTAGCCCTTGCCCTTCGTTTTTCTGTTACTAGTTTTCTGATGTGCAACGGAATTTTTTCCGGTTTTTTTTGGTACTTCTGTTGACAGCGGTGCTGAGTGACAAACGGCTTGCTGTATTAGAGTAGTGAAGTTACGTGCTGCTTCGTCTAGTTCGTCAGCGTTTTTTATTCTTATTTCCAAACTTATATTCTATGTAAGAATTGAGTTCATCCCAATTAGTGTTTCTAGTTGTAAGTGTAGGAGTAGGTAAAATGTTGATTATGTGTAAGCTCAATGTTGCAATAGCCGATGTATGGCCTTCTTCAGATTCTTCTTCGGCTAATTGGAAAATAGTCGTTCCTAGAGAACAACGCAAACGCATTGTCTCTGAAAACCACGATCTTCCAACTTCTGGCCACTTTGGAGTTACTAAAACTGTTGCTAAAATTGCTATACATTACTACTGGACTGCACTTCGTGCAGATGTCATCCGCTATATTCGGCAGTGTGCTGTCTGTTCTGCACATAAAGTCGAACAGTCTGCTCCACCAGGTTTTCTAGCACCAAGAGCCAAACCTACTAAACCTTGGCAAATATTATGTTTGGATATCGTCGGTCCTCTTCCTAGATCCCCCAAAGGACATGCTTTTGTGTTAGTTCTACCTGACTGCTGCACCAAATTTGCTTGTTTCTTTCCCTTACGCCATGCTACTGCTTCTGTTTTGTGTCAAGTCGTGGAAGACATTATTTTTCTTATGTTTGGTACTGCACAGTACATTATTAGCGATAATGGGGTACAGTTTCGCAGTAAAGAATTTACAAAATTATTTACAAAATTATGCCCCGATTATCGAACCACTATTCTTTTTAACGCCAAATGCCATCCTAGTGCGAATCCTGCGCAGAGAATTAACAGAGTCCTGAAAACCTTCCTATATCACTCAAAATCAACGTGAATGTGACGTAAACTTAACTAAAATTGGTTGTGCTAGCCGTTCTGCAAAGCACGAAGTGATTGGCTGTTCTCCTTATTACGCATTATTTGGGCGGGAACATAAGTTATTCGGTGACCTATTAGGTCCACCACCTTCTCCTGCTTCCACATTATTAGACCCGGATCGAAATAAAACTTCTGAAAATAAATTAGTCCGTCAGTTTGGCGGTATTAACTCAGATATCAATAAACGTCTGGCTAAAGCCTATGATAATCAACATCTGCGCTATAACTTACGACGTAGTCCCGTCAAGTTTAAGTTAGGGGATAGGGTGTGGAAACGCAATTACGTTCTGTTGGATGCTGCTCGTCATTTCAACGTAAAACTGGCTCCCAAATTTACTTGTCCTTTCCTGATCAAGAAAGTATTATCTTCCTGGACTTACGAACTAAAAGATCCTGCTGGGAAATCCTGAGGGGTTTACCATGTAAAAGACTTGAAGCCATATATACCGACTGATGTGTCCTCCGAGTCCGAGTCCTCTGTGCACATGGCGTCATCCCACCCCTTTCCTGTTTCCGACCTGTCGCTTCGCTATCCTAAGAGACGCAAAAGACGCAAACTTCCTGGTTAAATCGTTCCTTCTCCTTGTGTTTCTCCGCCGACAGCTCTTCATCTTTCTTTTTCTTTTGGTCTCTCTTCGTTTTGGGTGATTGGTTGGGCAAGAAGGATAGGACACATTTACGGAGACCTCTTCCTTCCGCGTTCTCCGTGACCACTACGTCCGGTCCCTTCTCTACTCCTGCCTGCATTTCTTCAGGGGTCTTTTCTTCTAATTTCCTCAGGGGGATCTTTGGGGACTTGCCCTTTTCATTTCACTTTCCTATCTTCTGTCTTTGATCTAAATCTACTCTAACTTCCTACTTCACTTTACTGTATGGATGATTGTATGAATGGACCTAAGATGAACGGGATGGGTTCGCCTTCCCTGTGTTAGTTTCGGCGACCACGGGATCCCGGGAATCAGAGTCAATGGGGAAAATTTTCGCCGCAAATGTGATTTCCTCTTTCCCTCCGACTATCTCTTAATAGCACCTATGTCATTTCATCTGTGCTAGTTCATAGTGGCATAGGATTGAGTTGGGGTCTTTAAGGGACTCCCTTTTCTCACGTTTTCGGCAAGGGGGCAAAAATTATGGGGTTTCTTATCTTGAGTGTTGGGATGAGTGTTCTTCGGGGTTTTGGTTTTTAGGTCGCCGGCCCTTAAATTCGGCTGAGGGGGGGTCACTTTTCCTGTGGGTCCTTTCTTTCTTCCTCTTCTGCTATTCTTTTTGTTTCTTTAGGTTCCAGTATGCCACGCGTTACTTGTCTATTGGAATGACTGGGGCGAAGACAACCTACCGACACAATTCACCTCATCCCTATCCGCTTTGCTTCCCTAACCGTAGTAATAAACCTTTTTTGTTTCTCCTGTTTTCATTAATTTTTTTTAAGTATTATCGCTAAGTACCGGACGAATGCTGAGGGACTCACGTGGGAGTTTGTAGTCAGGTTGTTCTTTCGTGGCGTGTGTGAAGTGTGTGCTTGGTAGCTATATCTGTTGGTATATGCGTCATGTTGTCCACTTTTAACTTTCTTCCTCTATCTTTTCCTTTCTTCTTAATTTGGGTTGGGCTTTTTGGTTTGCTTTGGGGTTGGGTAATGTCTTATGGTTGCTTCCTTCCTCGCAGAGGTTTTGGTTTTACTGGATATATATATATATATATATATATATATATATATATATATATATATATATATATATATTGGGGTTGGGTGAATACTTGGGGCTGGTAATTCATGGATTTTAGGACTTTTGTGGGTCCTGAGTGTACTAAACTCAAACTTCTTTCTTCCTTTTATCTTTTACACAGTTCCTCTACCGAGGTCTCCATCTTGCTGGGAATCTGTTACGTGTTTAATTGGAAAACGTTTCTTTTTGATAACGTTCATCATTTGGTCAAATTTACTTACTAAAAATAGCAATTTATTCTTAGCTTTAATGCTTCCAATTCACTATTTCGCAAATTTTTACGCATCTCTAATTGCATTTAAATTAACGTATGTAACTTTCGTACCCATCTCTTACTTAGTTCAAATAAGTCAAATCTAATACCTTCAGAGACATCTCTGAGATTTCGGATCATTTAATATAAAGCAGTTAAAAAGAGACCTGGGACCTTTTAGGGTCAAATAATACATACACATATAATAAATATATATTTTCTACACATTTTTAACTCTTGGCAACAAAAATTAGATGCAAATTTTTCTCAAGTTTGTAAAATTTATTTTTAAGGTGTTGGCCAATTTTTCTTTCTTCCTTTTTAAGAACGCCCTTGATAGTGGATGTTTAGTTTCTAGAGAATTTTTCTTTTCTGGTTCTGGATGCTGAAGCATCAATTTTTTTTGGAAAATTCTCACTTAAAGTAATACTTGGTTAAGTAAAAGTATTACTAACGCTTTTAAATAATTGAAATTTTTCATTCGTCCACATCTTCGGTAAGTGGCACATGTTTCGATAACCTCATGGTAATTAAAATTGTTTTCAGGTTTTCGAATATAAAAGCATTCAATACTAATTCTTTACATCTATAGACACTTCAATCGAAATTACGTTGAATGTTCACTACCGGCTTGTTTGTCACCTGTAAGAGGTATGAACGGTCATAATTAATTAAACATCGTACTTATATTTACCTTCTGTTAGCATCTCTGTACTACCTACGTAAGAGCATCTCTGTACTACCTACGTAAGAGCATCTCTGTACTACCTACATTTCTAACGTCATCCCTTCTTAAATTTTCTGCTCACATTTTACTGTTACGTTCCATCCAAAATACATGATTATCGCTGGAAGACATAAGAGCCTTTCTGACATCCATGACCATATACGTGAAGGCTGCTAGATCATTGGAATAGTACCCGAAATTTGCAAGATCAAATAAGTAATAGTTTCAACAATAAAGGTCAGATATTTTTTTTTCTTTATCACCAGGTTACACGATTGTGTTTCCAAATTTCAATTACACCTAGGAGGTTCTTAGTGAATTTCTACAACGATAATAAATGGACTGATAATATTGATTTTGTAATCAAATAATCGACAATTGTTACCTCTTAATTAAATTTATATATTTAATGTACTTCCAGCAGTTCACTTTCACAAAATTCTTTTATCTAAAACGATATATATATATATATATATATATATATACATATTCACTAATTCAGTTTTGAATATTTTGCACTCAATCACAAGCAAAACTTCAATTTAGTCATTAATAGTGACTTGATAGAACGCACCTAAACAGTTTTAGCTTCCATTTTGAGCTAATTAATTCTAGCTTCTGTGGCTACATTCACCCAACGATTTAACTCCTGTTTTGATTGCAATATACCGGGTGTAACGATTATCTGTATTACATGAACTACCGCAAATGTTAAACATTTAATTTCTTATGAATTTGTAATTTTATCTCGTAATCTTTATGTGTTATGTACATTACTTTTTCCTGTGGACAAGGTTGTTTGGGTGAGTTTATTTCCTATAAATTTCTTGATTACTTTGTTTGTTACGGTAGTTGTTTACTGTGGACCGAACAGGCCTTCCAATTTACTGTATACTGTGTGAAGCGTAAGACAAGCATATTCATTAATAACGTTTTTTTTTTATCTTACTAAACATCCCAATGGGATTATGCGTCAAATTAGCTAATTCCGAATACGAACAGTAATATCTTACAATGGCCGGAACGGGGCGTATAATAATTTTATTTATTTATTTTTTTTTTCTAATTGAAATTTAAATTATAATTGCCGTGGGGACAAGCTGATGCTCACTGCTTGCCATCGTGGGCTTTGGTGGAATGTTAATTTATATATATTTTCTTATTTTATTCTTTTGTCAGGATATCGACAAAAAAATTACTTTATGGGGGGAATTGTCTACTCTTTTCTACTTCCTCCTTTCATTCTTATTACTTCCTTTTCTTGGTGAATCCTGTTTCAGGCTTTACAGAATTTACTCTCCTTTCAACACTTGTTGAGTGTTTCCTTATGAAAGACTGTAGCGCCTACTCATATCCGGTTCTTATCAAACCAGATAACTATCATTTTAAGCTATACCTCCAAAACAACCACGCATCCGAGTGTTCCGCGGTCTTCCGACCGTACCACTGAGTTTACTCCAGCCCATTCATTCCTTTTATGCCATATAATAGTTAGACACGTGGATATATATATATATATATATATATATATATATATATATATATATATATATATATATATATATATATATATATATATATATATATATATATATATATATATATATATATATATATATATATATATATATATATGATGTTACATTCGTTACTTTTGCTGTACGATTTTTGCGATCTATTAAAATTTATGGATTACTCGTATTTCTTTGAACTTTCTACTTTTCTAAAAATAATGGCATTTCTCTAAGCTTATCTCTGTAGTTTCTTGAATATATTACGCTTCACAAATAAAAACATTTCTGTAGTGGTTGGGTAAACTCTTTGATGGTCACTTATAAGTTATATTTCAACTTCATGTGTTGGGTGTCACTGGTTTATATCGGTTTGACATCCGAATATTTGACTTTTAATTTCACTTCCTTCCTGTCTGTTCGTTGACGAACGAAAAGCCATTTTGTTGTTTCCTGAAAGAAAAATGTAAATTGCTGGATTTTATTTAGTCCATCGATGGTTATCGGTTCTATAACTTTGTTCCAAATTTTGTACCGAATCGCTATAATTAGTGGATACAAACCATTTATATCGGATATATATGGGAAATACTGAAAGCAGGTGTGCTTTTGTCACGCTTGGTTTTTTTGTTCTTCTACCACGTTTTACTTTCAGACAGATCTGGATCGATTGAAGAACTAAATCCATTAAGAAAATCATTAAAGCAATTAGCTAAAGTGGTTAGGCTTAACCTCACAAATTTCTCTGTAACCACGAAGTTGCTTTTACACTTTAAATTGGCTGGTAAGAATGTAACAATCTACTTTAACGGTTGCTAGCTTTATTTTTATTTTAGGGGAAAGCAATTACTATTTAACTGTTCGAGACAGTTATCAGCTGTTCTCGTACTCGTACTTGACTGAATCCATTTCTGAACGTTACCATTAATACTTTTCTGATTCTCTACCTCATTGAAGGTAAGATTGATATTCATTCTTTCATTTGGCTGTATGTATATAATTTTAGAGGTACTTTTTGTATGCCATATAATATACTTTTCGTACACCATCTAAATATACTTGTAAATATGGATATACACTGTGTCTCTTGAATTTCTGGACATAGGGAATTCCCATGTTAAAATAAACTATTGTAAATATTGGCTCCCCTAATTATTTTACAGTAAACTGTCAAATGTAAAACTTCTTAAGGAAAAAAGGCTGCTTCTTATGTTACAATTGCATTTACATTTGGTTCATCCGTTTTCGAGAAATTTAGGAAAAACTTAAGGGCTTTTTCGTAACTGGTCAAGGTTGCTTTGCTTTAGACAGACAATGCTAACAATAATTATTAATTGTCATTGTAAATCATTCATTGTTCAAAAACAATTCATTCATCATTAAAACTTTATTTGGGACAGATTATTACTTTTTAAAGAAAAATTTATTTATAAAAATGAATTATTACACCATTGAAGAAAAAGTAAAATTTATTGAATGGCATTACTCTGGCAATTCACTTAGAAATATCAGAGATTTGTACTCGGCTAGTTATCAAAACCGGAAAACTCCAAGTGCAGAAATTATCAACTTATTCAAATCTACCGGTAACGTTAATAAGCCATGTAATTGTCAAGATATTAAACCTCTGGGGCAAAATGACAGAGATTACATAGCTTATTAACGTTACCGGTTACGAAAAAGCCCTTAAGTTTTTCCTAATTTTCTCGAAAACGGATGAACCAAATGTAAATGCAATTGTAACATAAGAAGCAGCCTTTTTTCCTTAAGAAGTTTTACATTGACATTTTACTGTAAAATAATTAAGGGAGCCAATATTTACAATAGTTTATTTTAAATTGGGAATTCCCTATGTCCAGAAATTCAAGAGACACAGTGTAGGTACGCTGTAGTACATTTGTGTATAATTCATACATAGTTATACATACTGGTATTTGACTGATGAAGTGTGTTACTTATTACATGATTAGCTAGAGATTTGACTTCCAAGAGTGGAACCCCTGTGAAATATTTAAAATTATAGCTTTCCGACAGGCTAGGACACAAAAGATATGTTATAAATCACTCATATGCAGGGTGTTTTGGATACTGTACATGCAAGCCTCAAATATCAAATTCATTTTTCAATGTAAAATCCCGTAAAAATCATACAGGTTCTAAGTTATAGCGCTTATCAATTTTAAGAACCAGTTTGCCTTTGGACGTCTCGCTGATTTGTTGTACGTGAACCGGTCAGTCATCATTATTATCCATAATTTACCTGCTGTTGTTATTAGTGGGTTATCAACGGGGGCCCCCTTCCACCAGAAGTAGTCTGTACTACCAAGTCAAGGTAAGTGCTTTGTTTTTTTTCTTAGTTCTGTATGATAACAGATTTGACAATTTTTAAAGTAAATAATTCAATACAGTCCACTATTAAAACAATATTTTTTTTATCTATCTCTTGCACAAACATTTTTGATCCATCGGCCGGATTATACGTTTGAAATTTAAAAATTGTATCGTTTAAAAATATTAATAACAACAAAACGAATTCCGCATTAGTTTCTCTTTTCTATCATTTTATTCTAAATGATTAACCTTGGCCTTCGCGTAAGTAGAAATATACATATAAATATTGGGTTATTGTTGCACTTGGAGTTTTATCATAATTTATAATATTATTGTGAATTTGACAAAATAAAAGTGTAATTTTACAATTCTAAGAGCGTTAAATACTTTTGTTCGTTAAAAAATAAAATCGCTATGTCTATTATATATCTTTGTCGGTGTAATTAATTATGGCAGCTTTAAAAAGGCTTTCTCAACAGAGAAAGGTAGCTATTTCGCGTATAACCGAAATTTATGCTTTGGCAATGAGAGCATCAGATGATGTAGATCATCAGGGATCTTTTAAAATTCGATATGAATCTCTTGAACAAAATTATTCTGAATTTAAGAATCTGCATAATGAAATTATCGGCTTTAGCGATGACGATGATTTTGAAACCCAAGACGCAATAAGAAAGGAAACAGATACGTTTTATTTCAAAATAAAAGAAATATTTTCCAAACTCTTTGCAACCAATTTAGTTGTTCCAACTGTAGTTTCGGTTCCAAATAACTCGAGTCCTGAGGAAAAAATAAGACTACCGAAATTAACAATTCCTATTTTTGATGGAAATATGTTAAAATGGCCAACATTCTTTGACTTGTTCAGTTCGTTAGTCCATAATAACAGATCGTTAGTGAACATACAGAAGTTTCAGTATCTGCTTTCTTTCCTACAGGGTGAACCACTTAACTTAATAAAATCTGTCCAAACTACTGATGCAAATTATCCCATTGCTTTTCATTCATTAGTCAAAAGATATCAAAATAAGCGAGTGTTAGCTACCGCTTATTGGAATGCAATCATGAATATTCCGGTTATGAAAAATAATTGTTCAAAGGATCTCAGAAATATTTTGGACACATTTTCAGAAAATTTGTCCGCTTTAGAAGCACTTGAATTTTCAGTAGATCAATGGTGTTTTATTTTGTTTAATTTATTACTGCAGAAAATAGATAAAACGACACGCACGTCATTTGAAATGTCGTTCACTGAAAAGGAAATCCCTTCTTACAAGGATTTGAGTGAATACTTAGAAAAGCAGTGCAAAGCTTTAGAATCAGTTCAGTATATGCCTGGGCAACAAGAGGTCTCCGGAAATAAAACTGAAGCTGTCGGCACCCGCCTATGGTGCCTCTAAGCCGAACAACCCTCCAAATTATTTAAAAAAATCTTCACTTTCTACATTGCTTGCCAGTAATATACCAGGACCATCCAAAAACTTTCAATCTTGTTCTCATTCACAAAGGTGTGAACTTTGCAAAAAATTTTACCATCCTTTGTCGCAGTGTTCAGAATTTATATCGAAAACTCCTGCGGAACGTTATGCTTGTATTAAACAAATAAATGCTTGCATAAACTGCCTTAGATTCAATCACTTGTTGAAAGATTGTCCTTCAACCTACAATTGTCGCATTTGTCGTTATCGCCATCATACCATGCTTCATTGGGTACAAAATTCAGGCACAAAGAAATCAGGTCAACCCATTACCAGTACTTCCTTTGTTCGAAATTCGAGGGCACCTTCAAGTGGTGTTCAGCAAAATACTCAACAATCAACAAATAACTCTTTTATTCGCTATCCCTTAGTTCACAAGCTAACCAATCTTTGAATTACTGCACTTCATTCTCGACTTCTACGTTTAATACTACTATTCTTCTATCTACTGCCAAGGTAGAGATTTTAGACGCAAATGGAAAATTCCAAACAATTCGTGTTGTATTAGATTCGGCAAGTCAAGCAAATTTCATTAGTCAAAAATGCCTCAACCGGCTAGGATTAAAAAGAGAGGGATACTGTATCCCAATCCAGGGATTAAATCAATCCTCTTCGACTACCAAGGGGATTGCTCGTTGTACTGTTCGTCCGATTGGAGCTACGGAACCAACTCTCTCATTTGATGTCTTGGTTCTACCAAACCTTTGCACAGATATGCCTGCGTTTCCTATTAACACAAAAGATTGGGATCACATCTCTAATCTTAAACTAGGGATGATACGTTCAATATACCTGCACCGGTAGATATGCTACTGGGAGCCGAAATATATGCAGATATTTTGAAACCAGGTCGTATTCATACTCAACCTGGGAAACCAACCGTTATAGAAACGGTTTTTGGTTGGGTCCTTTTAGGGAAGACGCAAGATGTTGGTACTTCACATCGATCCTTGCAATCATTTTCGATCCTTCTAGATGGTCCCTTAGACTCGATTGTTAGAAAATTCTGGGAGAGCGAGACTATTCCGTGTAAAACCCCCTTATCACCAGATGAGGAGAGGTGCGAACGAATATATCGACAAACCACATCACGCAACAGTGATGGACGTTTTATTGTATCATTGCCATTTAAACAGGGAGAGCCTGATTTGGGAATACATTTTCCTTAGCTTATCGATGTTTTGTATCGTTAGAATCAAAACTTGGTAAAATTTTGAACTTCGACTCCTGTACTCCAAGTTTATGAAGGATTACCTAGAAAACGGTCATATGAGCCTAGTAAAAAATATTGAGGAAATGAAAGGTCTTTGTTATCTACCGCACCATGGCGTTTTGAAATCCGATAAACCACGTCAAAAATAAGAGTTGTTTTCAATGCTTCGGCAAAGGGTTCGAAAGGAATCAGTTTGAACGATACCTTATTTGCCGGACCCAAACTCCAAACGGATATATGCCTAATTTTGTTAAAATTTCGAGTTCATCCAATAGTTTTTTTGGCAGATATTAAACAAATGTACCTACAAATTTGGATAAACCCTGCCCATAGAGATTATCAAAGATTACTCTGGCGATTCAGTCCCAACGAACCTCTTCAGCAATATCGTCTCAATACCGTATCCTTTGGTGTAACTTCAAGTCCATATTTAGCACTTAGAACCGTAAGAGAATTAGCAAATCTAGAGATGAAAAGGTATCCCGAAGCGGCACAAGTTATTCTTAACAACACCTTTATGGATGACATTTGCGCCGGAAGTACCAATCTAAGTTCTGCGTTGTCTTTACAGCAGGATCTAATTACCTTGCTAGAATCTGGTGGATTTGAGCTACGAAAGTGGGCAAGCAATTGCCCCGAATTACTTCGAACTACCGCTTCCGAACGTCAAATCCCAATTTCGTTCGATAAGGAGGAATCCATAGTCATTAAGGTTCTGGGCTACTTTACAATCCGTGTTCTGACACATTTTCGTATGCATTCACTCCTTCGGAAAAGGCATGCACAAAACGAAATATTTTGTCCGACATTGCGAGGATTTTCGACCCTCTAGGTTTTATCACCCCTGTTTCATTCTTAGCAAAGCACATTATGCAACGCCTTTGGGTCTCGGCATCGATTGGGATGACACTCCTTCGCAGCAAATCATTGAAATTTGGTCCCAGTTAAAAGCCGAACTTTCTTATCTCTCTCAAATTGCATTGCCTCGTTATATTTTTGTACAAAGATTGCAGAGATGCCAAATATTAGGGTTTTGTGACGCCTCAGAATTAGGATATGCATGTGGCGTGTATCTTCGTACCGAGGGTTTGACGCTTCAATAATGTCCTCTTTAGTTATGGGCAAAGGAAAGGTAGCTCCTGAAAACTCTCACTATCCCAAGACTCGAACTGCTGGGTGCTACTTTACTGGCCGACTTAATGAAATTCGTACTCGACACTTATTCATCTTTAGTGACCATTGACCAAGTCCTGGCATTTTCTGACTCCAGTGTTGTATTATCCTGGGTCCGTAGTTCACCACATAAGTGGAAAACGTTTGTCGCTAATCGTGTCAGTCATATACAGGAAAAAATCCCACATGTTCGATGGCATCATATCATATCAACGGAAAATCCTGTAGATTGTGGAAGTCGAGGACTGACCCCCAAAAGGCTCATTGAACATCCCTTGTGGTTTAAAGGACCTCCGTGGATCAATCTGCCTTGTTCTGATTGGAATCTTTCGGAATTTAGTTGTCCGAACTCGAGAAGCCCAGAAGTAATACAGGAACAGCAAACTGTTGTTTTAAATACCAATATCAGTGACAATTTCGTAGATACCTTGTTAGATCGATTTTCATATTTGGGAAAAATTCAACGCCTTCTTGGTTATGTCCTTAGATTTATTCACAACTCAAAACCCAATTTGTCTAAATTAACTAGTTCTTTATCAGAAAGCGAGCTTCAAATTTCTTTATACACCTTAGTAAAAGGAGTTCAAGGTATTCACTTCTCTTCACTTATTTCTAAAATTCAAAATAATTTGCTTTTGCCAAAACCTTTTCGCAAATTGGCGTTATTTCTGGATGAAAGAGGACTGATCAGGGTGGGCGGTCGTCTTAGATACTCAACCCTTTCGATGGACGCTAAACATCCCTTGTTATTACCACGAGATCATAGACTTACCTATTTGATAGTTGAACATGCTCACAAGCAACATTTGCACCCGGGTCTGAATACCCTTCAATATCTTCTTAAACAACAGTTCTGGATTTTATCTAGTCGTAGAGCTGTCGAGAAGGTCGCATCAAAATGTCTTCGTTGTTTTCGAGCCAAGCCCAAGTTCTATAAGCCATACATGGGCGATTTGCCGTCTTTCCGGATTAGACAATTAAAATGTTTCTCTCATGTGGTAATAGATTATGCTGGTCCCGTACTTATCACCATGGGCCGGTATCGGGTGCTAAAGTTTTAAAGGCCTACATTTGTGCCTTTGTTTGTTGCGCTACTAAAGCGATACACATTGAATTAGTGTCGGACCTGACATCGGAAGCGTTTCTCGCAGCCTTTCGTCGTTTCATCGCGCGACGAGGGAAATGTACAAACATTTATAGTGATTGTGGGACCAATTTTATTGGCGCAAAAAACCTACTCTATAAGCTGGCTAAGCAATCGGCTCAAACCCTAGACATCACTTGGCAGACTAGCGCACCTGCCTCTCCTCATTTTAATGGATTAGCGGAAGCAGGCGTAAAATCTATTAAAACCCATTTGATTCGAGTCATAGGAGAACAAACCTTGACGTATGAGGAACTTCTCACTTTGTTATCGCAGATCGAAGCTTTGCTAAACTCTCGGCCTCTGAGCCCACTTAGCTCCGATCCCAACGATGTATCGCCCTTGACTCCAGTTCATTTTCTAAATCTGGAACCACTAAATTCAGCTCCTGATCCCGATTTGTCTAATCTAAAATTAAATTCTTTATCTCGTTGGCAACTAATTCAGCGGCTTAACCGGGATTTTTGGAATCGTTGGTCAACCGAATATCTCCACACTCTACAGCAAAGATCAAAATGGAACGAGTCGGGCTCAGAAATTAAACTAAATACCCTAGTTCTAATTAAAATGAAAATAAACCCCTTTACAATGGGCTCTTGGTAGAATTGTGGAATTACACACCGGTCGTGATGGACATACTAGAGTTGTTACTCTTAAAACGGAGAACGGATTGTTGAAACGTCCAATTGTTAAGTTATGTCCATTACCAGACCAAAATTTAAAATAAACTATTTCCAAAACATTACTCTCTAGAGAACTAATTTTTATTTTTTTCCGTTTTGTTGTTAATGATAGTAAATTGAAATATTTGGAGTCTATACTACCTAATTAATTTAGTTTTATTCTTGTCTCATTTTAGAAACATAATTTGATTTCTTTGAATTTAAAACTTTCGGTTTTGGTGGGCGGAAAATGTACATGCAAGCCTCAAATATCAAATTCATTTTTCAATGTAAAATCCCGTAAAAATCATACAGGTTCTAAGTTATAGCGCTTATCAATTTTAAGAACCAGTTTGCCTTTGGACGTCTCGCTGGTTTGTTGTACGTGAACCGGTCAGTCATCATTATTATCCATAATTTACCTGCTGTTGTTATTAGTGGGTTATCAACGGGGGCCCCCTTCCACCAGAAGTAGCCTGTACTACCAAGTCCAGGTAAGCGCTTTGTTTTTTTTTCTTAGTTCTGTATGATAACAGATTTGACAATTTTTAAAGTAAATAATTCAATACAGTCCACTATTAAAACAATATTTTTTTTATCTATCTCTTGCACAAACAGATACCTTAATGCTTTGATTAGTCTGTGACCAATCCTATAAGTTGTATAGACCTATGTACATGTTTGTGATAAAACTTTAAGTGTTATTGCACAAATTTTTGCGCTTTTACATGGAATTTTTTGGGTAAATTTTTGAGTATAAAAATTACTATGCTTATTGGTAATCTATGTATTTAATCACTGTTTTGTAAGAAACTGTGTAACTGGATGCATTCAGCTCAACAGATTCTAGTTAAAGATTTTATAAACCACCTGATTATTTCTGTTATATTTGTTTACTGCAAGTTATTCATAGCAATTGTATTATTACTATAATCTTTCACTCACACCCACACTTTCACTCACTCACACGCACACGCACACACACACGCCCACGCACTCACACACACACACACTCACATTCACACGATCACGATCCCGAACAAAAACACGAACACGAACACGAACACGAACACGAACACGAACACGAACACGAACACGAACACTAACACGAACACGAACACGAACACGAACACGAACACGAACACGAACACGAACACGAACACGAACACGAACACGAACACGAACACGAACACGAACACGAACACGAACACGAACACGAACACGAACACGAACACGAACACGAGCACGAGCACGAGCACGAGCACGAGCACGAGCACGAGCACGAGACACGAACACGAACACGAACACGAACACGAACACGAACACGAACACGAACACGAACACGAACACGAACACGAACACGAACACGAACACGAACACGAACACGAACACGAACACGAACACGAACACGAACACGAACACGAACACGAACACGAACACGAACACGAACACGAACTCGAACTCGAACTCGAACTCGAACTCGAACTCGAACTCGAACTCGAACTCGAACTCAGACGCAGACGCAGACGCTGACGGAGACGGAGACGGAGACGGAGACGGAGACGGAGACGGAGACGGAGACGGAGACGGAGACGCAGACGCAGACGCAGACGCAGACGCAGACGCAGGCGCAGGCGCAGACGCAGACGCAGACGCAGACGCAGACGCAGACGCAGACGCAGACGCAGACGCAGACGCAGACGCAGACTCAGCCGCGGACGCGGACGCAGACGCAGACGCAGTCGCAGACGCAGACGCAGACGCAGACGCAGACGCAGACGCAGACGCAGACGCAGACGCAGACGCAGACGCAGACGCAGACGCAGACGCAGACGCAGACGCAGACGAAGACGCAGACGCAGACGCAGACGCAGACGCAGACGCAGACGCAGACGCAGACGCAGAGGCAGACGCAGACGCAGACGCAGACGCAGACGCAGACGCAGACGCCTCTCTGCCTGTCCGCCTGTCTGCCTGTCTGCCTGTCTGCCCGTCTACATGTCTGCCTGCTTACTCGGTTACCTGTCTGTCGGCCTGCCTGCCTATCTACCTGCCTGTCTGCCTTCCTGTGTGTGGTGCTGACAGTTGTATTAATGAAAATAAAGCTGTTTTTCAAATCTTACTCTTCTAGATGGGCTTAATTGCATCCAAGGTATAATTGAGAAACATCCATCCTCATATGTAGGGTGATTAGACAAACGGTTCCTCTTGGTCTAACCATCCAAGGTAATTAACTAATTGTACGTTAAGGTTTTAAAATGTTCAGTTAAATGAAATAACTAAATTTTCAGTAAGTACTAGGAAAAAATAAATTTCTTAAAAACATTAATTAGGTACTAAACTTCGTAATATTACATTTGATATTTTTTGGTTAATTAAATAAACTAGTACACGTCAGTTTCTTTATGGTGTGTTAGATGAGTACTAATAGTATTAAAATAATTTTAATCTCTATCGCTTGGTGACAAAGTACCTAATGGAATCTTTTTGATTGTCAATTTACTGTAATTTCGTCACCATATACTTCAGGTTCCGTTAACTTCATTCGGGCAGTTTCTTGGGTTGTTCTATGTAAAGAAAAGAAAGTTATTACGTTCCATATTTACGTTAAAAAAGACTTGCCTTTTTTCTTCTTCGTTCATGGAACATGGAACGAAGACTAGTGCAAGTATTATGGGAATAATAACTGCAATTACTATTCCAGATGTCAGACGCGCTGTTCTTGACGAGTACTCTTCCTTCCCTGTTTTAAGTGAAAGGATATTGTAATGCAATATAAGAAAAAAAAACAACATAAGATGTAAAATGTTCAATTCGACACTCACACCAAGGTACCAATAATTCAAAACTTTGTCTTGAAGCATGTGGAAGAGATCACTTTCTATCACTTAAAATTTAACAACAAAGTTTATTAATAAAATTACTGCACACTAATTATTATAACATAGAATATATAAAAAAGAACACTATAAGTAAATCTATTCCACATGCCTCTGCAATTTAAATATTAGTGATAATGCTACTTTGGCTTCGAGTTGTTGCGCGACTAAATGCAAATTGGTCCTCTTTGGATCTACTGGTAGGAGAGAAACCGTCCTAGTTACATATATTGTAAAATAAGTTAGGATCTGCTCAGTGTGGGGGTATTCTTGGATCCCTGTATTGAAGTGGTAAATTCTTTCACTACGGTTTTAATGAGGTTTATCATTTAATTTTGATTTTTTATCTAAATCGCTTTTATCGAGATCCCAAGGTTTCTCTTCAAACTCGATTTCTAGAAATCCTTCAAGAGGTTCGTGCGTTCTGCAACTTTTATAGTAACTTCCTTTTTTGCTGTGCTGATTGTACTACTTCGATCACTTCCTATCGGACTTCAGTAAGTGTATTCGTGAAATTCATCAGATGGTGGCGTTGTTGCACATACAGTACGTGAATTTTGCATCTTCGGTTCTCCGTTTAATTTCAGGCTATTAGCTGATCACGACAGAGGATTAAAAATCCAAGAGTTATTATTTTCTTTTTTTGCGGTAATTTAGGAAAATTCGGTAAGCCGCGTACACAAGGCATAGAATTATTGGTATTAATACTGCTAATACTATCCCACTAGTTAATCCCGCCGTTCGGGAAGAATACTCTTGTCGTAATTTTAAAGCGCGTTTTTCAATTAAATATAATGAAAATAAAAAATATCTTACGTGCGCATTCGGTATAGCCATACGTTGGGATGTTCCAAAATCCTTCTGACATACATTCTCGTCGTTGATCACCAACAAGTATAAAATCTTCATTACATTCAAACGTGACTTTCGTTCCTGGTACAAACAAAAAATTGCTCTTTCGTCCAAATCTTGGAGTTTCCAAAACACCACACGATTTAATTCTTTTCTTATTAGTCTCTTTCAAATTCGTAAGGGATCTTTTATAATTTAAAGTGAAGTGAGCTAAGTCTCTGTTTAAAGTAACTGCGTAGTCATAAAGACATTCAGTGTCTTTATTACAGTATTCGTATGCACGTACAACTTCGATATGGTGATTTTCTGAGATGATTTCTTCCGGAAGCATTCTAAATTCAGGTTTGAACGTTTTATTATTGTAGTATGAAGTTCTCGCATATTGTCTGGAAAACAGCGCGGCTCCTCTTTTAGGGTCGTCTTTGTCTTCTAACATCCATTTAATACCAAATTCGTTATATATTCTATCATACTCATTAACCGTTGTAGGCACGCTCACTTGTACATTGTCTGGATCTGTGAAATCGTCATTAGGATTAAAATTCCAGTTTCCAAGCAATCCACTTGTTTTATTCTAAAAATCGTTTGTTAAAAGTGATTTTAAGGTTCGAAAAAAAAATTACAATAAAGGTCCACGGTAAGTAAACTCTGCCGGTCATGTAACCTTTGTTTTCGATCACTTCTAATCCTGCACCAGAATCAAACATAACAATCACCTCAGACTGGTTAAGAATATAAGTTGGTGTATAAACAGTAACGCCTACAATAATTCATTATTTTTTTACGCGTTTGAGAGTAGGTTTACCTGGAAAATGTTGGAACTTGATAGATGGGCGGTCGAAGTACACTCTCTTACCATCGGCGAACACATCTAAGCGATAACGCCATTGGGCTTCTGGTGGTCTTAATCTAACTTCTATAGTCGTAGACGTATTACCTCTGGCAACAATCGATGTCATTTGAGTTGCCATCACCTGTCCATACGCATTGTTTGGCATTTGTTCAAGTCTTACTTGTACTTCTAATCTATTTCCTTTAGTGTTGCTCCGAACAAGCACAAATTCTCCATTACCATTAAAAGTATAAATCACGTCGTCAAAAGTTATGAAGTGAGGATCACTAAAAATGCCACCAACTGCTGGTGATTGATAAGCGGTGCAATCCTCAGTTGGCCGTCTTTCGAATCTCATTGTTTCACAACCAACTGATTGTTCAAATTGCCATCCACAGCACAAATATTTTGGTACCATGTCGTGGTACCAGTGCGATAGCGTTGGCACCTTAGTCGCTTCATTCCAAGGTGGGAAACCCAAATTGTGAGATCTATGTGGACTAGAACTCCATTGTTGGTCGTGAGATAACATTAAGTATCTGTTTCTGTCATAACAGCATTGTTGTTCAGAGCCTTCTAAGCTATAATTAATTTTGAAAAATAAATAAATGCAATTTTTTAAACTTACGTTGGTGAGCCAGTTCGTACGCAATGTTGGGCTCCACGATTATATACGCATTTAGGATTAGCATCTTTATCACATTCTGTATCTGGCATAAAACGACCTTTATCACTTAGGGCGTGATCGAGCGTACAGGGACACTGTGGAAGCTCATGAGCAAAATTTCTTAAACGTCTGTCATTACCTATCCAATTACTGCATAAATAATCTGGCCAATTTTGTCCATATTCTCTTTCCCATTGAGGAGCAAAATACCATCCCAGAGGTATGGGTCTACTCCATATAACTGGCATTATTCTTGTATCGGTTCCCTCTATTGGGATAGGTTCTGTGAGATTGATTTGAATAAAGCCAAATTTGATATCTGATACATTTCTGTTATCTCTATTTCTAAAGGCAGCTGGTGATATTGTGTGATAACCGGTGTTCATTATTCCACTTGCAAGCTCATCTATGTAAAGGAATTCTGGTCTATTGGTAGTTTCCCTATAACCCCACAATGAAATTCGTATGTTAGCGTTTTCATTTGTAGTCAAATTGTATTTCACCCAAGACATTTCAACTTTGCTGGGATATTTTTCGTGAACTGAATAATCTTTAAAAATACTTTTTCTGCAGCTGTCGCAGGTGTTTCTGTAAGTTGTTTAATAATATACATGTTTAGGAGTAATTATATATGCTTACCGACAAAATATTTTCCTTTCCATTTGTACTTTCCTGGTCCTATGGCTATTTGAAGTTTAATGTATCCTTCAACGAATAATCGCGGTTGTATACATATTGCTCTATTACTATCAACAACTGTGCCGTATACTTCATCTGCCACATCAAATTTACAAATAATTTTGTCCCTTGGTTCAAAACATGGACCGGTTATGTTCACCATAGTACCTCCTAACATGTTACCACTTTCGGGCAAACACAAGCGGTAGATTAGCACCATCTAGAAGGTTTTGTTATCGTTACACGGTTATGATCAGGTTAGAAAGTGTTCTTACCAATATCCTTGTTACAACTTCCCAAAATTATGTTTTCGTCTATTCTAAATATGTGACGTCCTTTAAATCCATTTCCCCACCCGCGACCGCTTAAATCGCGAATAACAGAAGCTTGACTGTAAGGGACGTATTCAAAACTTCTTGTGCCATTACCGGCATTAAATCCTATGTAAGCTGGAGTACCACCGTCACCTTTTACTGGGTCCCCTAAAGCTTTAGTGTGACTCGTCCATTGCAGGTCTAGGTAATTGAATATCGCGTACGTGAATACTTCATCCGTTGCAAGAACTAATTGGAAAGTGTTTGTCTAATTATAACGAAATCAGATTATTTATTACTGTGAATTTGTGTGAAACTTACGGTTGCTAGGGATATTGGAATACCACCGACGAAAGAGATATTCTTCCACGTCACAATAATTGCATGTTTTGGTTCAAAGGTTTCAGCACCAATCATTCCTTCTCTGATATCCCATTTAACTCTTTCTCTCATTTCCACACCTAACTGATCAGTACGTGTTTGAAGATCTCTTTCAAGTCTAAAATATACTCCCGGTTTTCTATTATCTGTATCTTCAGCACGTAAAATACCAATACGACACTTACTAAAGAAAATGCCAATAAATGATGGATCATTAACTTTCGGCCAGTCTTTTACGGGAAAAACCAATGGATAACCACGATAATTTTCGGGTGGATCACTAAATTCTAGATATCCATTGATAGATACTCTAGTATAGTTAAATCTAAAACCGAAAAATGGTAATTGGAAATTTAGATTCTTGTGCACTTGAGGATTAGACGATTGAATTGATGTTTGCCAATCACCATTATTGGCAGCATCTCCTCCTAAATCAAAATACCAATACATGAATTCCTTTCTTATTTCTTTAAGTCTCGCTTCTGTGATATAGTATGGAATACCACGTCTTTGACTGTCTTGAGGAGGTGCATACCGGGATGCTAATGAATCTAGAAATAATACAAATCTTTAATGCAACGTACTCAGTTTTTAGTATTGGAATTAAGTTAGTCTTGTTATAACAGCGGATTTCAATGCACTAAAGCATACTGTGACGTGAATCCTATATACCACTTAATTTTTACACTTCTATTATTCTTTCATAATGCGTTTTATTTTACACCACCTAAAAATTGTTATTATGACCAAACATTTGTGAATACATGATTATTGAGGTGAAGAATGGTGCAATACCTCATTTCTTTAATTAACAATTAAATACTCGAAATGGCTTTCATTATGTTCCAAATGAATATAGAGCCCGACTAGCGAATTCTTGGGTTTATTAGAGCTCTTTATCAAAGTGATATTCTGTTTTTAAACATATAGTGCCCGTAAAATGAAAATTTTTGGGTTTTCTAATGGTGTATTTTAAATTATACAATGTAAACGTTTGGTTAACACTTACAGTTACCTTCGTCAGTAGTAATATCTATTAAAATTGTTAAAGATGTGAAAACAATTTTGTCAAAGTTGAAAATTAAAACATAAACTTCAGCCTGCTATTAATATAACAGTTTGAGAAACGTATAAAGCCAGTTATAGAATCATCATCAGTAAAGAATAAGTAGATCATTAAAAATTAAATATTGTTAAACTGTCTTAAAGATGACAAATCAGAACACCCTCTAACGGCGAAGGCTAACAGTAAAAAACGTCAGCCAAAAAACACATTTTACAAAATTTAATCGTTATTTTGTACGTAAGTGTAAAGTTGTGAGAAACTTCAATTCGAAAATGATAGAAGCATTCACAAATACAAACATGACATCTAATAAAATAATCCAGTTAAATCTAACAAAGTGATATCTTTGTCAATAATTGCAAAGGTTATTAACAATGAAAAGCACAATGCAGAACGTTTTTTTGAAATGTTTTAATTTTAATCTTAATTTCAACTACTTATGTTAAATTATAGTGCTATGGTAATTTAACATATAATTGGTAAAGCAATTGCTTCACGGTCTAGGAAAAACACAGCAAAAAATCTGGACATGCCAAAAGTTAGAATTAAAATCAGAATCGAGACGTATCATTATGACTTTTTTTTAATTATAAGATGCCAAAACCTATTTAAACGGAGATTTTCTTCTTGTCTATTAAAATTATTAGGATGTTTATATATTTCAATGGCTTCACGTTGTGAACGAACATAATAATGAGTTTGTCATGACAATATTTCCATATTGTCAAATTGAATGTTTTGATTTAGATTATTTAAGACATGGAATGCCACCGCAGACTTCTCTGGTTGACCTAATCTACAAACTTTCATATGTTCTCTACGCCTTGTGCCAAAACTACGTTTTATGGTTCCAATGTATACTTTTCCACATGAACAAGGTAACCTGTACAGTACGGAAGATGATAAAGGATTTGACACATCTTTAGGTGATCTTAAATGTTCTTTAATGTTTATTGTAGGTTTAAAAACAGTCCTAGTGCATATTTCATTAGAATTTTTTCAATTTTATCTGTAACATTAGCTATAAAAGGAAGAAAAGCAGTACCAACATTAAGAACTGGTTTTTCTTTAAGGTTATGTCTAGAAGGTGTAATAACATTATTAATATCTGTAAGTGAATATCCATTATCTTGTAAGGATTTTGTTAAATATTCATCCTTCAAAAATTCAGGGTTACAAATTCGTTTTGCTCGATCTGCTAAAGACTTAATTACACCAATATTTTGACATGGATGATAGTTGGATAATTTATGAAGGTATCTATGTGTGTGTCGGCTTTCTATAAACCTTAAAAGACATGTCTCCAAGTAACAAATGTGTCATCTACATATCTATACCAAACTGAGGGTTTTTAGGTGTATTTTGTAACGTTAATGTTTCAAATTTTTCCATGTAAAAATTAGCTATAACAGGACTACGTAAAACAATACCTCCAAAGAGCTTTACTTAATCATAAACGCAATGAAAATATAATAATATTAAAATCAGATAAAAGAAATGCAACTGTTATATTAAAAATGAACGATTATGACGTTAAAATAGAACAATTGTTGGAACCAGAGACTTATCGTGGAATACCAAAAGATCCAACAAAAAAGTTTCATTTAAACTAACTCTGAAGCTATTTTTCAAAAACTATATGGTTTATCAAAAATCCAAAACCTAATATTCCTTTAAGGCCTATTGTTAGGGCAATTGGTTCTCCTACATATAGTCTTGCAAAACATCGTATATGTTTATTATAACCTCATATAGGTAAAACGCTCCATTATATCAAAAATTCTGCCGACTCTGTTGAAAAAATGCATAGTTTCAGAATTGGAGAAGGTGATATAGTGGTCAATTTTGATGTTGTTTCACTTTTTTCAGTGTTAGCCTTCGCCGTTAGAGGGTGCTCTGATTTGTCATCTTTAAGACAGTTTAACAATATTTAACTTTTAATGACCTAGTTATTCTTTACTAAAATTTAATTCCATAGCTGGCTTTATACGTTTCTCAAACTCTTATATTAATAGCAGGCTGACTTCAACTTTGACAAAATTGTTTTCAACATCTTTAACAATTTTAATCGATATTACTACTGACGACGATAACTGTAAGTGTTATCGAAACGTTTAGATTGTATAATTTAAAACAATCCATTAAAAAGCCCAAAAAAGATAAATATTTTATTATACAGTGTCTTATTCGAATGCAATGCGTTGTCTGTGTTTTGTATGTTAATTTATGTCTTTCCAAAGAAACACTTGGGTGGTTGCATGCGTGTGTACCAGCGCAAATGAATGATCGAGAGCGCGTGTATGCGAGGGCTAAAGCAAGGAAACTATGAACTTTCGAGCAAAAGGTATAGAGGCTTAACCGTCAATTGAAATCATAGAAATATGTATAATATGTAACACGTCGCTCTCTTGCGAGGTAAGTGTGTAGTTTCCATTCACTCTAAATTGTCGAGTAGCTATAAAACCCAACACTGCTTAACGCGATAAACTGAAAAGCTGAATATTTATATTCATCAACATGCAAAAGAAAGAATGTAGCCTAGTAACAGAAAGTACTAATTGATAATTAGTAAAATATGTTCAAAATAGTTCTCTATATGTCTTTAGCAACACTAGTTAATTCAAATAATTAAAACATCAAATTTTAAGTACCACCTGTTTAGACTTACAGGTATGATTTTAAACAAAAGAAAATAGCCGAACGAAGTGTCAAACAAGTACATACAGGCCCTAAAAGTTCATTAGTGGTATAATCTAATATTTCCTTGTTTCCTTGTTCGAGAGTTTAGCTTCCAGAACATCGTAAATTAGTGATGACCCAAAGCAAGAATTTATTACTCTTCTCCAGTAATATTCAGCACAAAAGTCACACAAGAAAAACCTTAAAGTGACGTGTCAATGTGAATTAAAGAAGTAATCCGATGGCTTCGTTATCAAAATGTATTGCAAAGCTAAGAATTAAATTAAATGTACTATGTAGTAGATCCCTTATATTTCAATAGGGAAGCAAAATAAAAATTGTAGAACCTTTTCATTTGAGCGCCATCTACGGAGAGAAAAGTTTTAATCGTCCTATGACATTTAGATTTACTGTGATTTAAAAATCAAATGCGTTCTTCAGCTATATAACATTTTATTATGATGTTTGGACTATAAGTAATGTGCGTTGCCTAAAACCAGTTTGAACATTCACTAAATCTTAATCAAAGTTGTGTAATGCATTGTATATGTATTAGATGTAGGCCAAGGATGGTGTACTTAAGGAGACAACTCACAGTGGGCGAAGATATTAGAGGAGTTTATGAAACAAACATTTTTATGAAATTTGTCATATTTTGCAAGTCGAAGATATACAGGTAAACTATTCACACGTGATTTATGCCAAAAATGAAAATGGAGCGCCTATTACCTCAGCTCACTGATACAATTGTACTTCCTTACATTGAGGACTATTCTATGCTCTTCAAAAATTCTAATCGCATTCTATATTTTACGATTTGCACACAGTAAATATCACGTGATATGGCTTTTTTATTTTGACATAGGTTTATGTACCTAAGCTAAAAAAATTTCTATATGGAGAAGCGTAGAAGCGTTTAAATGCTTCACTTAATTTTCAATGCGTACGCTGTGGTCCAGAACTAACCTCCTTTGACCTACTTATCATATGTGCATACAGTGCATATTAAGTTATCAATCCTACTCTATCCTACTAAGGACTTTTTACGCCGTTTCGTAAAAGTGGACAAAGTACGGATGCGTCACAGACTAAAGTAGTCAATACAGTGAACTACTCTTGGCGTATCAAAGCTGAGAAAAGTGGAGCCGTGTTTGTCGGTCAAGATAATGACGACAGTTTTTTTGCGACGTGAGCGATATAGTTCGCATATAATCTTGAAAAGGGCAAAATGACTACGCAAGTTTATTTATAGAGCCATTGGACCAATTAGTTTTATGTACGTGTAACAAACTCGCCTACTACAATTACGATTAAAAGCATCATGCTTGTTATTGCATATTTCTTAGCATACGATTGCAAAATTGTAACCTAATAATAAAGGACAATCTACAAATAATAAAAAAAAAAAACAGAATTCGCACTTTTTGAATATTTAACGTAAGACCAAAACTAAAATTACGTACTGGCTGGTTCAACACGATCTACCGTCTGACCCCAAAACCTACTTCAGAATACACCTTGTTTAAAAACGGTTACGGTTACTAGCTTACTTTGCGTTGGTTTATCGTTAAATTGTGTTCAACACTACTCTTGTAACAAAGTTTCTATGCTATGTTGAAATTTGCAATAATGTAGGCAACTTCGTTCATTTTCATGTCATGTAAATTGCATACCTTATTAGCTGATAAAAATGCATTAAAATTATTTTCATACTGTTTGCACTTACGGTTCGGGCAGGTCATGCGCAATGATTTCATTAGCATCGTTTTTGGTAGATGATTAAGAGCGAGAAGAGAATCCATGTTGCTCTCTTAAATATTTTGTTGAAAAGTGCAGTATAGTTTTTACGGTGAGAACTATTTTCAACCTATTTTACATTGTTTGAGATGTTCACCTTTTTTAGGCACTTTAATTTTTACGGTAACTTTTCTTTTTTGCGTATTTTCATTGTACAACTAAGTTTGCCGTTAGTTGTACACTATACATCGAGGATGACGCAGCAATGGTTTGTTGCTATGCAGAAGAATTATAAACAAATGGTACCTTAACCCGTTTAAATCAACCAAGTTTGCCTGCTTTCTAAAGGAACTTACATATTTGGAATCAACAAGTATCAAAACCCTGTTATACTCCCTTTTCAAGAATTATTGCACAACCAAATTTGGAAAGCGTGTAGTCAGCAGCATTTGGTTATCAGTAACAGTATAACGGAGACAACTAAAATGTAAACGTACTGCAGGTATTTTATTTCTAAGCATTAAATCATAATTAATTTTTAAGTTAATCCAGATTTACTAACATTAGCATTTAGATTTTCTACATTATAACTTGATTTGAAGAGATATATAATAAACCTTGTTATTGTTTTTAGTTTTAAATTTATTACATTTAAGGTTTACTTGTTTTCCATAAAATAAATTGGCGTACGAGATTTCTAAACATTTATTTACAGGTTGAGGCTGCATCAACATATCCAATCGCAATTAGTTTTAAATTAAAGCAAATCAAAGTTTTAAGAACCAGGCCTATTTAGTCTCCGACTAGCTAAAAGGTCCAAAATCTTCTAGTTGACATTAGAAGTATAAATAATAATTGGGGTGAATTAATAACCACAACACACCCTTTTTTCATCCTTTTTCTAAATGTTACACTCTGTACTGTGTATTTTCATGTACAGATTTTGAAATTTGTTCTGATGGTTTACTGAGGTATGAGAGTAATATGAACTTTATTCCATTTTTGTTGGTATCGTCTGGATAAACTTTCAGAATAATAATAATGTGTTTTCGTGCTATAACCATTACAGCGCTATGCAGTAACTTAATTTTAGAATAAATTTGGCATATAACCTCTAGATATGAAGACCTTCTTAGAGAAGAAAAACTTTCTTATTTATTTCCCCGGCATGAGATATTTCTCTTCAGAGCCATATTGTGGGTGCTATCTTGATCGAAACGCAACCATATTTTAGATAGGAATTTTTGCGATGAACAACTTTGTTAGTCAGCTGGCGCAAAACAATAACCTATACCTGGTGCTCGGGCACTTCGCCGTCAAGCGTAATGAAGTGGCCGATCAAGTAACTAAGGAAGATCGGCAAAAGCACCTTATATAATAGGACCTTAATTGGTGTGTGGAATTACACATGTATCGGTGAAAAGGGAAACAAAGGCTATTCTAAAGGAGTGACGTGAGGAACAGGAGAAATTTCTCTGCCTAAAACAACCAAAATCTCCAGCAAGTATTTCCTCCAGCCAATAGGTAGAAGAAGAAATGAAAAGATCGAATTACAGCGGTAGTACATCCATATGCTGAAAATTTATTCACGGTGAATAAATTACCTATAACACACCCACCTAGTTGTATATGCACAAATCCGGCCTTGATTACTCACAATTAAAATTAAGCACTTTTATTGGCTTGGTCGACTTCTCATAAGAGAATTATGAAAATCCTATTTAATAATCAACTAATTTAAAGGTAATATTAAAAGTACAAGCACTATAATTAATATAACGTTTTTCCTGTTCGTGATAAACTGAAGCAGTTTCATTAGGTACCGTTGAGGTTGACGAGGAAGAGGACGGTGAACTTAATCTTAACAATGAAATCAAACTTTTGTAGCGATCAGGGTCCCTTTTGTAAACAAGGTTTATGGACGACGCTGATTTAAATTTTATGATCTGCTGCTACCCAACGCCAACCTTTGCTAATTGAGTCACTGCTGAGGACGTTACGTAATAGCATGTAATTTTAATGCATTTCATGTCTGAATCCGGATTTTGTATAACTACTTTAGTCAATTTGCATATTTCGTGTTGTTTAACAAATACCCTGTTACTTGTAACACGATCTCATTTGGAAATGAGGTTATTGAATTAGTCTAAAGTGCTATAACTAAAACTTATAAAATTGAAGGAGAACTGTGTCTAACTGGACAGAGTGATAGATTTTTAATATTTGTGGTTATCCAACTACTTCGAAAATGTGGGGTTATATTGCACGCGCCGGCTGAAATGGCCGGTGTTATCCGACAAGGTGCTGCCTCACCGCTTCACTAAGCTATTTCTCGTACTATTTGTGGATAGGAATGAGTTTCTTCGTTCCTAATATTTACAACGGTATTGTATTCTTGATCAATTAATGCACTTGAGCTGTATTATTCTGTGGCTTACAGCGTTTGTAATCGCTTGCTGCCAGTGCCTCCTTAAATATAGGATCGCGGAAAGGGATGACGGTTTTCCTATATCGTTTATGAAACATTTCTTGAACCAATTGGGTCGAGGATACATTAAGTTTACCTATACGTTGTTGAAAAGTATTGCTGCTATCGTACATTTATATTGACGTTATGCCTTATCGTATCGTAAAGAAAGGAAGTTTTGCAAAATTATATATAACCTGGTATTTTTCTGCAGCAAGATCATTTTGATATAATGTATTACCTTTATGTTGAATGTGCAAAAACCATAAGTACATATTCTTTGTTATACAATTACGTTATTAAATGGTCAAATGAAATGAATTTATTTAGACATTAAAGCAATACTAGTCTAATATTGTATCGGAAAGTTTCATACGTGTTAATGAAAATGTCGACATTGGTCATACATTTCAGTTATTACATTGAACAGTCTCAATCTCAACTTTCATTTTAGAATGATAAATTATATTTTGTGCACAGTTTTTGTGTATCGTAAACCTTTGCGGTTAGATACAATCTTGTATGAATTTGTGCTGAAATTAATCAGCAGATGATGATAATTTATGGAGTCTATAAAAAATACACCTGCTACGTTATTTGCTAAGTTCACATATGGTATTGAAGTAAAATTTTCTCGTTTTTTAAATTATTTAATCAAAAAAATGAGTGGTGTCTGACCCATACATATCTGATTTATAGCTGTGGATATTATCTCTGAACTCCTTACGACTTGTTGATCTTAATTTATGTTACCGATTAGCTCATATGTTCTGCAAACTTACCCTTATTTGTTGATATTCCTGTACCCTAGTAATATTGTAAATTGTTGTTTCTGGGTAACAACTTTATTTGCTTTAAGTTGAGGCGGATGAAAATTGTTTTTATAAGTTCGCTTCCGAGCAACAATTCCTATTTGTTATAAGTTCGCTTATTTGTTATAACTATATTGTTCTTATTTAATTAAAATGATGACTTTCAGTATTTTATTATGGTGTGGATTGATGCATAGACAGTTTTAAAGTATTGGGTCAATGGTATCGTCCTATTATTACGAAACGTACCTTATTTATAGATAGGCGGAATAACTTTTGTTGAATGAATAAAATTTGTCAAATTTAAGAGGAAAGGTAGTGAATTGTTCATGTTGATGGCGTAGGTATGTCACGTTTTGCGTTTGACCCAATATCTTCTAATATTTGTAATTAACCAAATTCAAATTTAAAGTTTTAACGTCACCCTTCTTGATGACGTTAACCTTGAGATATAAAATAAAACCAATTCTGTCCCAGAGCAAACAAAACGTTGTTAAATGAATAATTACAAACTCCACAGTACTTATCTCGGGGAAAAAATGCAAAATTCAAAATTATATCAATGACAAAAGCTGAAAAATATTTTTCTATAATTTTGATTGTGCTCCTGACTCCACTCAAGAACACATTTCTGTTTGCATAAGATATAAAACTCCAAAATTTGAACAGGCTAAATTTGGCCTATCGCGCTAAAGCACTGAGGAATACTTAGGAGGATGGATAGAGGTATAATGAATTGCCAATAAATGCCTATGAACAGCTACCTTAAATTTTCTCATATCATAAGTAAGAGGAAAACAGGAACTAGGGAGATCATTTCAGAGTTAGAAAAATGTGGACTGCGCCCGTTTGGTACGACAAGTGGAGATTTGTACTGCATAGTGATGATGTGAATGAGGGAACCGAGTGTTTCTAGCAAAGATAGCCCGAGATGGTATCAAAGAATATAATTCAACAGCACAATAGCCGTTATAATAACGATAATACAAAGAAAGAACTAAAAACGTCCTTCTATGCTCAAGGTACTGTATGTGAGAAGTTAAGGACGGGTCATTGATAAGCCTAATCGCTCTCTTTTGAATACGATCAACGATATCGAGAGCGTATTGGGGAGCACTAACCCAGAGGTGAGAACTATATACCAGATGAGGCCGAATTTGGGCCTTATACAGCAGAAGGAGTTGTCGAGAGGTATTGCTTAGATCTGTACAAAAAACCTATTTTGAGAACAGCTGTTTTGGTAGCTGACAGAAGATGGTCAACCCATGAGAGATTTGAAGATACAGTCATACCCAACAGAGTAATAGGGTCTGAAAACTTAAGGACTGAGCCATTCATACTTACAACAGGAAGTGATCAATCTTTTTTGGTGGCCACAAGGCAACACTGAGTTTTGTTAGCATTAAATTTAAATAGATTATTGCTCCCCTATTCGAGAATACGTTGAATGTTTTTGTTGATTGATTTTGCCATTTCATTATTTCACCCTATAGAATATAAAACCTGGTGAAGGTATCTTTTATCAAAATTGGGGGAACTAAATTTAAATATTTACGATTTGAGAAGCCAAAGTTATAATAATGGTGGAAACAAGTGAGACCAAAACGGCTTACAAAATTTCTTTAGATCTAAACAACGAGATTTTTTTTGTTCATTGTTATAATCATAGTAGTAATCTAGTAGTTAATGATGCTGTAGGAAGCAATACAACAAATATACAGTTTCCCTTTAGCTCCAAGCTCCAAAGCTCTATGTATTTTTCTTCAGCTTCTACCAAGCGTGGTTGGTTTTAACTTCAAATGTTATAAATGTAATGTTAAAGTCTTTATCGGATGCTCGGTTGTTTAGTAGATTTGAAGCAACAACTCCAGTGAGATATCAACAAAATATGTGCCGCCCAGCTTTGGTAATAATTCAAAGTAGTTAGCGGTATGATTGGTCCTCTTCCGCCTTGGGTTTTAGGTGTTTTGTTGTGTTATTATTTGTGTATTGTAAGTTGTAACAATTTTGGTAGCTTGTTTTGTGGAAAAAATAATATATGTACATATATATATATATATATATATATATATATATATATATATATATATATATATATATATATATATATATATATATATATAATACGCGACCTAGAGGTCAACGTAAGTAAATATTACTGAATAAGTAATAAATTTAATCAACCGAACACAGGCGTGTGTAAAAAATTACTATTCGACGTAATGTTGAATAAGTAACTTTAATGCACCCGACGATACCAGAGGAAGTACTATTAGTGCAACCGAATCAAGCTCAGTTCCAAGAAAACCAGACTAAAAGTAATAACGAGCAGGCATTATATAATGCATGGATTCAAGCAGGTAATGCCAGAACAAACCTAGAAAACGCCGGCACAGATTAATGAGCACAACAATTATTAAAACAACAAGCTAAACAAAGTGGCACAGAAATAAATAAAGTAGCCTTTGATAAGGAGTACGAAACAGGTGAAGAAGAACTTGCTTAAGAAACAGCATGGATCACAGTAGGAAAAACAAAGAAAAATAAAAAGGGAAAATTAGATATTACACCTGATTCTTCGCCAGAAAAGGAGATAAGCAAACAAATACCCCAAAATTATACGAAAAAGGACCCTAACTGCCACCGATAATAGTAAGTAATGTAAAAGATTATGCGTTGTTGAACTGTGTATTACCAAAGAGTGAAGTATCTTTTAAAGCATAGCATTAAATAGATTAAAATAAATACCGAAGAATGAAAAGGTTACAGGAAAGCGGCGCGTTGCCTAAAAGATAACAAATTCCTACACATAAGAAGATAAACAAAGCATACCGATAAAAGTTATGGTGAGAAAACTTCCAAGCTCTACTGATCCTAACATGATGGTACATGAGTTAGAGGAGAATGAATTTAAAATAATTAGTGCAATTAATATCATTAAGAAAGAGAGAAATAACGGGGAATACCAAATAGATAAAAAGCCACTGCCATTATTCATGCTAATGTTTCATCAGCCAGAGAATATTAAAAGAATATACAGTATTAGAACAATTCAGGATGCCATAGTTAAAATAGAAGCACTAACAAGACCAGCACAATGTAAGCGTTGCCAGCAAATGGAAACACACACACACAAAAGTTTTGTGCTCGTGAATCAAGATGCATTAAATGTGCAGGAAAACATCTGGCTGTTGAATGCACAAAAAAGCGAAGTGCAAAGCCGAAGTGCACTAAAGGCATGGAAGAATATCCCGCAAATTATAGAGGCTGCCAGTTAGCTAAAGAATTTCAAGCAGGAAGAGATAAGACTGCTAGAAACATACTGGAAACGAATGTTAGAAAAGTAAATGATCGAGAATATTCAAAGGCAAACGCGTAGACTAAATTTACGGTTTTAACCCTGTTCGGGTCAATATGACCAAATCGCATTCTTCTAAAGCGCGTAATTCGTTAATTTATTCAAATATTTCGTTGCCAATGCATTACTTTTATTTCATTACTCTAATGACGGTGTACCTAGATTGATATTAGAAAATATAATTAATTTTTTTTATGCATTTGTTACACTCACTGTGTTTGGGTCTATATGACCAGGAGATTTGTGTGGTTCGAACTAGAAGAACGAGAAGCAGATTATTACCATAGAAGCATGTATTTTATTAGTTCTGTTTTATTTTCATAAATATAAATAACTTACACAATATTGCCACATTATTGCGCATATTGCATGCGTTATTTTCGTGTTTACGGATAGTGAACCGAGATATATAATAGCGAATCGGATGATGAAGTGAAGCTACGATTTCAGATGAAGCTGATACGAATAATCACTAACTTCAAAATATGACAGTATAGTGTGGAATGAAAGGACACATCAATTGGGAAGGTTATCAGCAGCAAATATTTTATCGTTGATTCCTGAGCCAACAAGGTATGCTACGTCGCGAATAATTGATATAAAATCCGCGTACTTCTTATATTTCAAACCCAAAATTGTAAACCTAATTTAGAAAATGTCAAATTTAGAAGGCAAAATGTGGCAACACGGTTCAAGAACTAACATTACTTGAAGTAGAAGCATATTTTGGTCTACTATTTCTAGCTGCAATTTACTGTCCACCAAGATATAACCAAAAAAAGGAACGTCATTTAAACATGCTTCAAAGTTTGGGAGAACGCTTTACAATAGGTCGATATTATAAAGCAAAAAATACGAGGTGGGATCAAGGATTACCACAACGAAAGGGAAAGAACTACATGAAGCAGAAATAGAAAAGGGATGTATCCATTTCTCAACAGGAAAACCCACACGTTGACCCACGTATCTCAATAAGATACTGTAATGGATTTTCGGTGGTTGCAAGTGAGACTTGCCCTCAACGAAGTGCAACACAAAAGTTAAGACTCGTTTGCAAAAAAAATGATTTTATGCAAATTATGAGTTACGGTAGTTATTATGTAATACTCCTGGACGGTTATGGACAGCGATCGTTCGCTCCAGGGGTTAGAGGACGAATTCGGGCGCCACCTAGAGATATACTATTGTTCAGACGGTCCCTGGGTCCACCCCTGAACGTATTCGGCTTCCAAACGGCTGCGTCTCACTGGAGGACAAAATTCACAGTCTGGTCCTTATGGTAGACCATGTACCAAAAACTAAACTAAGTCGGGCGGACGGCAGATACGGTGACAAAGGTGACATGTCCCCTTGAGAAAAAAAATTCCTACACCAATGATGGGTTAAAATGAATGATTCTTAATAGATATGAACTCTATTAATTATTCAAATTTCAATGATTACGGTTCAAGCAAAACGGTGGTCCGTAGGAAAATAATTTCCTTGCTACTTATCGAAATAAATTTAAGTAAATTTTAATACTCGTTTGCAGAGCAAGTATTTACTAAGTTGAATTATATTAATTAATTTTTACTAACTACTCTTTACCTCATACCAATTCACAAAACTCAGCTTCGTCTATACGTACGCAGTGAGAACGAAAAGATAATCATTTTGGTAAAAGCACTTATCTATATAGAGTATGACATTTAAAAGGGGGAACGGATGGAAATTCCACAATTTTACCGATGAGGCGGCAGCGTAACAATTTGTTTTAATTGATATTAAATCAATTAGGGAATTAATATCTATTTCATCGCTCTAAAATTATTCTTTGTGAAATAACAGAAAGATTGGTATAAAATTCGGCCCGTTTCCATTAACAAAAAATACTTATTCTATCTAACGGTTTAATTATTAATTAATAACACTTATATCAACTCAAAATCACGTAATTACAGAAGCTAGTTACTGCCGGTGTTCTCATGATTTAAATATGCAAAATTTTATACAATAATAAAAAGATTACATTATTTTCATTGTAGTTGGAATTCATAGAAAGTATTTCAGATTTAACGTTAATTATTTATATCGAAACTGTTATTTAACAATGCAATTTTCACTAAATAAATTAGTTAATTTATAAGGACGGTGATAATTGTACTTGCTTATATTAATTTAAAACTCTCTTAATTAGATTAATCGGATTTTAAAGTCTATTTTAATGTGCTGGTTTCTTATCTCTAATATTAATATAAAAGGTTTTCAATGTAATTTTCCATTTAACATCAGCGTTTGAATACAAACTGATTTATTACTTATCAAGTTTTAATTTCGGAATAACAAAAAAGGAAACTTGCTTTGTATTAACGGTGTAATTATTTATAGTACTTAATAAGTTTTTGGTTTCGGAATAAAAAAGATCTTTTTAATTTCTGTTTATCATAAATGATTTTATTCTGAATAATTAACTTTTGCACTATAATTATTTGACCTGTATTACGAGTCAATAAATTACTTAATTTTACTCCTATCAATATCCAACGGTGAGTAATTAATCAATTTACGGACTTAATTACGGTTTTTTGGTGATGGAGGAAGAAAAATTTCAGAAAATTATGTAAAAGTAGAGGAAAACTTTATTTTAAGTTCAGACCATTTTCCAGTTATACTAACGTTGAGTGAATATATAATTACAAAATAGTGCAATCTGATGCTGGTAAACAAATACTGACTGGGTAGGTTTTGAGAAAAATCTGCATAATAGAATCCCACTAAACGTCCCTTTGAGAACGGTAGAACAATTAAACCAGGAGGCTGTAAAGTTTGTACGGGATATACAACAAGCTTCCTGGACAAATACATCAGAAATTAAAAAGAATACATTTGGAAATAATTATCCCAAGGAAATGAGAGATTTAGTAATACAAAAAAGAGTAGCAAGAAGACAATGGCAACAGAGAAGAGCCCCAGATAATAAGAATAAATTAAGTGATCTAGCTCAAAGATTAAAAATGATTAAGAATGACATCAGAAACTACTTAAAAAAGTTAAAAAATGATAAAACAACTATTCCTTGTGGAAAGCCACAAAAAAACTAAAAAGGCCAATATTGCATACTGCCCCAATAAGAACTGCCGATGACAGATGGGCAAAAAGCAACAGAAAGCTGAAACTTTTGCACTACATTTAGAAGAAACTTTTCATCCAAATGAAGCATATGAAGATGTAGATCTCCACGGAGAAGTAATATACTCGCAAGAAATCATGTTAGTAGCTCCGAGAGAAGTGGCTGAACAAATTAGGAAGAATATTAGCTCGAAAAAAGCACCGGATTACCACCTAATTACCGGAATAGTACTTAAGCAATTGCCTAAAAAAGGAATTGTGATGATTACCAACCTTATTAACGCGGCATTCATTTTAAAATATGTCCCGGATACCTGGAAAGTGGCAGAGATAATTATGGAAAACCAAGAAAGCCTAAAAATGAAGTAACATCCTGTATAACTACCGTTGTTGCCAATTATAGCAAAGGTATTCGAAAAGCTTCTGTTGAAAAGACTAAAACCCATGACTGAAAGAGATAATCTGATTCCTGTACACCAGTTTGGATTCAGAGAACAACATGCGACGATCCAGTGCACAGGATTACGGATATTATAGAAAAAACTTACGAGGGAAAAAAGATATGCTCAACGCTGTTTTTAGACGTAGCCAAAGCGCCTGATCGCGTTTGGCATGAAGCGCTAGTGCATAAACTAGAGAAGCGCTTTCCCAAAGAATATGTGGATAGATTAAAATCATAAATAACTGGAAGAATGTTCATGGTAAAACAAGATAATGACTTTTCAGCTATGAAGAAATGAAGGCGGGAGTACCACAGGGAATGTATTGGGGGCCGATTCTATTTCTGATATACAGCAATAATACACCAAGAACTGAAGGTACAACCTTAGCAACAGTTGCGGATGGCACAGCAGTCTTTGCAGCTGGGGATAGCAGTGAGGAGGCAGTAACAATATATACGCTTGTACGAAAAGATGGAGAATCAAAATAAATGAAGACAAATCAGCTCATGTTGCCTTCACTAATAATAAACACGAACATCAAGCAATAAGAATTAACAATAATAACAGTCTACAAACCAATACTGCAAAATACTTGGGAATGAATCTCGACGCCAAGCACAAATGGAAAGAGCACATAAAAAAAACGGAAAGAAATGGACCTGAAATAAAGAAAAATGAGAAATGGCGACATACATAGAGGCTTAAAAATTCCGACAGTAGGAGAGGAAATACAAGAGTAAGACGTCACGGGTAGAGACTCCATGGCCATAACAACCCTGAAGAGCTACAGATTTCCGACAACACCAATCTGGAGAGAAGGCTTAAAAGGATTAAACCTTCTGAACTCGTATAGGGAATAGTAACGACCAATAAGTAATGTGCAACAATTACAGTGATCATAGTTATATACCAGAGTATAGCCTTACCATGGGCTCCTTAATATTGGGTCTCCGATTTTCTGAGCTCGGTAAGGGCTGCCGGTTACCTTTTCCTTCATCCTTAATCTATTGTTATCCTTATTTTTCCTTCTCGCCCTCACTGTCTTCCTATCGGATTAAGAGTCCCAAATTAAAAAATAAGATGGCTGTGGTTCCTAGGGTAATAAATACTGGACGTAAAATCCTGCCCCATTCGGATGTCCGGGGGGGAGGCAGGACCCAAGTGACCTCGGTCATCAAAAGTATCAACTTTCTGATTCTCTACTGCAACATCCGCGTTATCAGGTCTAATCTTAATGCTATTCACCAACAAAAGCAAAAGTGACATCACTAAAACTAAAAAGTTGTTCGAATAACGATAATGCAATGAACTAGCTACATCTCCTTTAGGCAGTCGTAAATTTTGGTCTTTAACAAAAGCTATTAGTAAAAACTTTGGAACATATTCATTTCTCCCCCTGACATCTATTGACGGATACCGATCCGTCAATAGATGCTGATTCTGCAGACAAAGCCAATGTTTTTGTGGATTTGTTTGCATCAAACTCGTGTCTCAATGATTCTGGAAAAGATGTGCCCGTAGTCATCTGTTCTTCATACGCTATGATACCAATTCATTTTCGGTACAAGCTCTTGGAATCGATCATCAGTAGGCTTGACCTCAATAAGGCGACTGGCCCAGACGGTATCCCAGCTATTGTCTTAAAGAAATGTTCCCCCGAGCTAGTATCAGCCCTATCTAAGCTCTATACGATCTCTATGTTTTCTGGGGAATTCCCTTCATCATGGAAGTTAGCAAATGTTCAACCTATTCCTAAAAAAGGAGATGAGGCCGATCCCTCAAACTACCGACCAATTGCCATCACTTCCATTTTGTCTAAAATCAAGGAAAAAGCCATCAATCAGCAACTGCTCACGTTACTTGAAACTAACAAACTCCTTAGTGACCACCAATATGGGTTTAAGCAAAGTCGTTCAACAGGTGATCTTGTTTCATGTGACCCAAGTTTGGAACAATACAGTAGAACAGTTCTGTGAAACAGTTGTAGTCGCTTTAGATACCTCAAAGTTATTTGACCAGGTTTGGTATAGGTGTTTACTTGCCAAACTTGCCTCGTTTGGGTTAAATGATACGTGTCGTAGTTGATGGCTTTTTTTCAAAATAAGTTAGCATTAACGCGGGCGTACCACAGGGATTCGTTATAGCGCCTACACTTTTTCTGTTGTACATAAATGACCTGATTTCTTCAACAACTAACCCCATCCATTACTTTGCTGACGATAGCACTTTTCACTGTAGTTCATCTCAGTCTACTTATAGTGATAATCCACATTCTATGTGAAATCAAGAAATTAAAGCTGAAATGGCAAATTCAATCAACAAAGACATTCAACGTATTCTCGAATGGGGAAGCAATAAGCTAGTTAAATTTAATGGTAACAAAACTCGGTGTTGCCTTGTGTCCGCCAAAAAAGATCGATCATTTCCTGTTGTAAGTATGAATGGCTCAGTTCTTATGTTTTCAGACGCTATTACTCTGTTGGGTATGAATGTATCTTCAAATCTCTCATGGGTTGACCATCTTCTGTCAGTTACCAAAACACCTGCTCGTAAAATAGGCTTTTTGTACAGATCTACGCAGTACTTTACCTCTCGACAACTCCTTCTGCTGTATAAGGCCCAAATTCGGCCTCATCTGGAATATAATTCTCACCTCTGGGTTAGTGCTCCCCAATACGCTCACGCTGTCGTTGATCGTATTCAAAAGAGAACGCTTAGGCTTATAAATGACCCGTCCTTAACTTCTCACATACAGTCCCTTGAGCATAGAAGGATGGTTTCAGTTTCTTTGTACTATCGTTATTACAAAGGTTATTGTGCTGCTGAATTATATTCTTTGATACCATCTCGGGCTATCTTTGCAAGAAACACTCCGTTCGCTTATTTACATCATCAGTATGCAGCACAAACCTTCACTTGTCGTACCAAAAGGTGCGCAATCCACATTTTTCTACACGGCTTCTAAACTCTGGAATGATCTCCCTAGTTCCTGTTTTTCTCTCACTTATGATACGCGAAAATTTAAGGTAGCTGTTTATAGGCATCTATTGGCAATTAATTATCCCTCTATCCATCCTCCTAAGTGTTCCTGAGTGCTTTAGCACGATAGGCCAAATATATATACATATATATATATATATATATATATATATATATATATATATATATATATATATATATATATTCGCTAATAATTTGAATTGTATCAAAAAGACCTTCACAAAAGTTAATGTAATTTTGGGTACTAGATTTGCAGCAGCTAAATGTTGAGATATGACGTCATCGATGGTTTTTAAATGAGTGACCCTGTATATTTTCGCATTTTCAGATATACCGTTTTTCTCCAATTATAATGATATACGGTTTGGTAGGTATGCGACCAAACCATATATCATTATAATTGAGAAAACGGTATATCTGATAATCGACTTATACAGGGTCGCCCATTTAAAAACCATCGATGACGTCATATTCGCAATTGGGTAGCTGCTGCAAATCCTAGTACGCCACTGAATAGATCATAAAATTACATTAACTTTGTGAAGGTCTTGATACAATCAATATTTTAGCCAGAAATAAGGGGTTTCCACACATTTGCCCAACCCTGTATATATATATATATAGTATTAAAATTGTATCAAAAATAGCACATGCATCTTTTAAAGATCTCTGCCGGTCTCCAACTCCAACAATCATTAACAACGAAATACGCTCACGTTCACTTAATTCAACCATGATTAGAAAACAATACTAATACTTTACACCGAAATTATCTGACGGAATTAACAGTAACTGACAATAATACAAAATATTTTAGCTATGTTACAGAAATAACCATGGCAACAACAAAAAAAACGAATATTTTTTATTAGATAGTACAGCGACAGCGATCTCTTATTTTATTATTTTATTTAATATTTAAAAACGACAAGTGGCATACCTACCACAATATATATATATATATATATATATATATATATATATATATATATATATATATATATATATATATATATATATATGTGTGTGTGTGTGTATATATATAGATACATAGATTACGCCTATACTGTTGATTTAATAAAAATCTTATATTACATTATTGTAGTCAACAAAGAGAAGCATCTTGCAAAAATATTTTTGTATATACAGGGTGTCCCATTTTCATGTACTACAATAAACTTGTGTTTTTTTAATGGAACACCTCGTATATTTTTATATATTCGAATTCTCTGTTAAATGCTCAGCAAAATGATATAAGGTACTATGGATCTACGTCATTTTTATTTAAAAAATTAGTCAATTAAGTAGGTTTCTGTTCCGCCATTTTGAAGGTATCGGAGTGAAATATTGGGATTTGTTTTTCCAATCTGTTTAGTTTTAACCTCTACATTCAGATTTCAGACTCTTTTCTTAGAATATACAGGGTGGTCCATTTTATTTTTCTCATGCTCTTAAATGTCACACTCTGTATTTTATTACAGATTTGAATAGCATTTTTTACGGGCTTTCAATAGATACTACTTTTTACTACTTATTCCTAAGTGTTTTGAATTATTTAGTAAATTTGAAAATTGTAAACATTACTTGTTTTTGTTGAATTTGTCACAATATAAACTAAATAAAGACAATATCATAATTCAAAGAAAAACAAAAATGAAACTATGCTAATTGCTATAAAACCGTGAAGCTATAGGTTTATGATACAATTCAACATTTTGCACTATAAAAGAGCAACGCTTAATAATTATTTATTCGCAGAACTGCATAACTATAAATTTTAAAATGAAATTAAAGGACACAATGTATAACAATAGCTTGGTTTTCGATTGTCTTTTTCTGTTTCTGAACAACTTAACAAAAGAAAGCCACTTATTATAAATAATTCGTGATAATTGTCAGATAATTATCTGATAGTCACTTCGTTATTTACTTAATGTGCGATGAATTTTTCAAAAGAAGAGTTGATTAATAATGATCTATGTTTTGGGACAAGCTGAAAGGAACTCTTTGTTGGCATTCAGGATTTATAAACAAAAGTACCCTTTAGCTAGATGTGTAAGACCTGCAGGGTTTCAACTTCATCGAGAGCGATTTGAAGAGACAGGAAATGTCATATTCAAGAAAAGAGATGTAAAAAATCGTGCAGTTGCAACGAAGAAAATAAGTAGACAGTTTTATTAAATTTAGAAGAAGATCCTCGCGTAAGTGTTCGTCAGATTGCGGTACAAGTAGATCTGGGCAAAAGTTCAATACAAAGAACTTTAAGCGAACATAAATATCACCCATGCCATTTGTGTTTGCATCAAAGCCTACGACCACAAGATTTCGCAACTCGTGTCGCATTTTGCAATATTATTCTGGACAAAATTAACCAACAAGCCAATTTTGTTGACTTTGTGCTATTTAGCGACGAAGCAAGTTTTAATAGCATAGGAGTCGTTAATCAGCTTAATAGTCACTATTACTTTGTTGAAAATCCACACTCGGTACGAGTAGATTACCAGCATCAAAGGACTGAGAATGTGTGTCATAAACCCATAGCTTCACGGTTTTATAGCAATTAACATTGTTTCATTTTTGTTTTTCTTTGAATTATGATATTGTTTTTATTTATTTTATATTGTGACAAATTCAACAAAAATAAAACATTACAATTTTCAACTATATCACTAAATAATTCAAAAACACTTAGGAATAGGTAGTAAAAAGTGAGTATCTGTTCAAAACCCGTGAAAAATTCTATTCAAATCTGTAATAAAATACAGGGTGTGCCATTTAAAAAAATGAGAAAAATAACATTAAGAAAAATGGAGCACCTTGTATATGCAAAGAAAGGAGTCTGAAATATGAATGAAGAAGTTCAAACTAGACAGTTTGCAAAAACAAATCCCAAAATTTCACTCCGATATCTTGGTGGGACAGGAGCTCACTTAAGTGACTAATTTTTTGAAGACCGAGAGATATCCGAATTCGCGGAAAAACCAAGGACGTGGCTTAGATACGTGGACAATACCTTCGTTGCTTATCAACACGGCAAACATAAGCTAGATCACGTAAATAGCCACACACCCTCCATAAAATTTACAATGAAATTGGAGTCGGAAGAAAACTGCCATTTCTAGATGTACGTGTATGCAAGTATGACAACACTTTCAGGACAAATCCATACAGGAAACCTATCCACACGGGGATGTACCTACGCTACAACTCCATTCACTACAAAAGCGTGACGTTAGGCGTGGCAAGATGCTTGTAGGATAGAACGAAAACAATATGCTCAAACAAGAAGAAAACGAAAGTATCGCTAAAACACTTAAAGAAAATGACTACCCCGTTCAAACACCTAACATAAACAGGGAAAGAGTAACCAAAAAATAAGAACCTAAATATACAACGATAATACCATGTATACAAGGTACCTCAAACAAGATAAGAAGGATAGATAGCAAATATAAGATACGCACCACCTTCAAATCAATCAGAACACTCAGAAAATACTAACCAAAACCAAACTACACTGAAGATCAGAATTCCAAGAATTGCGTGTACAATCTACCATGCGAATTTGGCAAATCATACATAGGAGAGAGGAGTAGGCCACTGAAAGTGACAACTCAGTAACATAAGAATTACGTCGGGCAAGCGAGAAACAGAAAGATCAAGAATAGCCGAACATATCTTCAACATAGACTACTGCATCCAATAGGATAACATATAGACAGTGGCAAAGGACGTGAACACAACTCGCCGGAAACTCAAAGAAGTCACATAAATTGCACTAGCTGAAAATCCAATAAGGATTATTCAGTGGCTCAGCAGTAAAGGTGTCAGACTTGTAAGCCAAAGTTTGAATCTGGGAGTAGTCAAGTACTAGGGAAAAAATCATAACATATGAATTCGAGTCAAATCCGAAAACAGTCTTGCTCAGGACTAATCCTGATGACGTAAGCAGAGTCTGTTTCCCAAACGTCGCGCTTTAAAGGCGAACACTGTGAAGATAGGCCTATCAGCTTAACTAATATGAAACTACATTTACAAAACAGTAATAATGCAGAATTAACCACCTTTATATATATATATATATATATATATATATATATATATATATATATATATATATATATATATATATATATATATATATATATATATAATGTTATACCTTTACAATTCTATTTGTTTGTGTGTTTTTTGCTTGTTTAGTTTATGCACTGAACATCGTTGTTAAATGGTATTTGTTGAGTTTGAAATAATAATGCAGCTAACAAACATTCACAGTGCATAAAATGTGATATGTGTTAGTTCTATCATAATACTTGTGTGGGAAAAGTTAAAAATAAGATAATTTTGAATGACAAGCAGTGTTGTGATCTTAATGTTAATTGGTTAATAATCTAATTTTGCTGCAGATGCCAAGAAGGGCGATAACGTGAAAGATGAAAAATCCACCGAAATTCTTTATCTGAAGCTATTATTGGAAGCTAAAGACGGTAATCCAAAAATTAATAGATAAAAATAAACTGCTTGAAAAAAGTATTGCAATCATAGTAAACAAAAGGTTAAATGTCAATTTCACAATGATAATTCAAAATCATCTAATAAACAAATAGATTGAGTAATACTAACGAAATATTTCATATTTGGAACTCAGATATCACAAAACCTAATTAATGTAAAATATAGAAATGATGCGGAATTAGAAGTCAATAAAAATGGTAAATTTAAAAGCAATGGTGTAGTATCAGAAACTGACGCTGAAACCATCAACAGTCATAAATGTAAATGTAAATAAGCACACAAATGTCCTTAAAAAAGATCAATAGGAGTATAAATTTAGGTATTGTTATTGGGAGCAATTATGTACTTGTAACTGACGTTGAAAAGAAGGCGTATTCCTTTGTAACATGAACACATGGCAAATTCAATGAAGACGAGATAAAGTTGTTTTGTAAATAACAACGGAGTTATTCCCAGCACATACGAGGAACTCACTACTAAATATAACACTTATAAATCTGTTCAAGTTGGAGTTCACAGCAGTGATGCTGGAACAGTACTTGCTACCGAATTCAGGGTAAACAGTTAAACGAATAAATTCACAGAAGACGAAACAAAATTTGTTTCAGGTTTGTTTCAAGTTTTGGAACTTACCTCCATGAAAACTCTAATGTTATTCTTGACATTATTTGAATATCTGAACGCTGATGACACCTGCTGAAATAAAATAAATAGTGGTGTTATAGTCATTTACACCAATAAGATCAGATATATCAAGAAAACAATTTAACTGTGGAATCTGTGTACGACATGTCCTGTATGTATGTATGTCCCATCGAAACGTATATCTGTGTTATTTATAGGTCTCGAGAAGGTAACTGACGAATTTATTGAAATTATTAAACACCCCGACATTAAGGTAACTACAAATCAGGGCAGTAGGGTAAGAGATACATTTACAATATACCAACAGATGTTCGTAAGTGACCCATCACTATGTACCGACCTAGTGGGGTTGTGGTAATACGAATTGCTTAGCGTTTCGAAGGTAATGGGTTCGGTTCCGTTACCGTCTGTCATGTATGAGGGTTCTTCAGGGAGTTTCCCTCATACACATATGGCGGCATAGCTATTGCGTATACGCACACTATGTACGGTTATTTAGGAGGATTCTGTGGTAGTATTTCCTTCCCTCCCCCATTCTAAATCCCATCATGCATACATACGTAATGTATGTGTGCTGGGAATCGATGATTGTGGCTGAAGGAGCTTGGACAGCTCAAGCAGCCTCCTCCGTAGGGAGGGAAAGATAGACGTGACCTTTTCGTTTCCATTCATCACTGTGTAACCTACGCATACTTTATCATAATAGTCAACCCATTACAGTAATATTAGTAATTTCACCGTTGTAAATTCAACACAATTTCTCCTTACTAAAGAAATCACTTAGCCAGATTTAAATAATTTACATAAAGTCTCTCAGATATAAACTGGTACCTTTTACTGTGTAGCACAAACAGTGCAAATAATAAATCGTATACTTTTGTAAAATTTCTAGTTTAGCCGAACTTGCGTTTTCCAAAAAAGGATTAGATTAAAATCTAAAGAAGGTCGTTCTATAGTGAAATGGTTCAATGTAAATCTTAAAGCAACGAGCGATGTCATACATTTAAAACCCGTACGGACTTAAACCTAATTATAGAACCCGTATTAAGCGGGCAAAAAATAAGTTAAGAATTTTTCAATAAAAATAAAGCTAGACGGAGTGTTATAAACCAAAATTTAAGAGCCCAATGCAAATTATTTTGCCACAATAGCAAAAACTATACAAAACGCTATTAAAAATAATGGTATCAATGCAGTCATTGACCACATCAATAATCTTACTACAAAAACTCATTAGCCACAAAAATGTTCTTCCAAGGGGATTTCACAAGTTGACGCCAGAGACAGTGTCTCTTTCTAACTCACAATGCTATGATATATACGGTCTTAATTCTAGACGCATCAGATCGGCTGAGGATATACTAATTTCGCCCCATACTAGCTTATTTATTGTATTAAATTATGTTCTGTGATTCATATTTATAAGAAAAGCGATGCTAAGGATACGGTTATAGGCCGATCACTACAATCCTAATGTTTATAAAGTTTTTGAAACTTTATTAAAAAATGAAATTGTCTTCATCTTGAAGAGGGTAATTTATTTTATACGATGCACTATACGATTTTGTAAACTCTATTCTTGATGTAGACACAGTACATTCCATGACTTACGCAAGTCTTTTAGTTACATCGACTAAGATTTGTTGGTGGCCAAACTAAATTTCAATAATTTTTATGTAATGTCTATAAACTTGATGGTCATACTTGCCTCGCAGAGCTCAAGTGGTGAGTTTAAAAATAGGCATTCCAAAAACCGCGACTTAGATATTGGTTTACCACAAGGATCAATTTTAGGACCGACTTAGCATTTTATCATTTATCATTTACATTAATGATACACGCTGACTATACCAGCTGTGATAACGTTGATAAAAACGTTGAAGAAATAGAATTTGCTCAAACAAATAAACACCTCGAACAGACCGATTCACTTATAATTTGCCTAGAATTAATGTAGAGAAAACCCAAACATTTTAGCACAGTCTAAGAGACCCTACTAGCATACCTGAGGGCAATAAAATCAGATAGCTGGGCGTTCACACTAATCCTACACAACGATGGCATATCAAGTAGATCCTGTAGATAAGTAACCAGCATCGTGCTATTACTAAAACGACTAAAGCATCTTGCATCACATGGATTTTAATTACAGCTTACTACGGACATTTTGCAGTATGTCCAAATTAACGCTGCTTTCTTTTTTATTTTAGAATGTGTGACTGTCTTTTATAAATAAATACAAGTTTTACACCACTCTGATATTTACCAACATGACACAAGAAAAATAAATGCGATATTTACAGTTCAAAAGTCACGATCAAACTGGATTTGCTAGTTGTATGATTCACCGTTAGAATAGTATTCACAAGATATACAAACGTTTAAAAATTGGTTCCAAAAGAGGAATACTAAGTTATATAAAATTTTTAAACAAGAAAATTAAACTGTGATGTACTTGAAGTAGACTAATGTAAATAAAATATAACAATAAATACAAGCCACCGAAATTAAATGTAAAATAGCAATTGCCATGGAAACAAAAACTGCAAAAATACCACGCTAACTTCTAGTTTTGTCTTTAAAGCCTTGCAATAAGTTCGTGAAACAATATTCTTACTATAGAACAGAAATTGTTTATTTGCAACCACTATAATCGCACATACGGAGTCGCAAGGAACAACGAGCCAAGTATCAGTTACGTTAAAGTTGCGTTTTTAGAGCAATATGGAAGGGTGTTACAAAACGCAACACCTGTAAGGCGCATAGTAAAGAAGTTTCAACGTACAGGTAGTATTCTACGACAAAGTAAAGAAAGATCTGGGCGAAAGAGAACAGTGGGTAATAATGAAAACCACGGCAGGCTCCTGTACCAAATCATGCAGTCCCCAAAGAGGAGCCTGAGAAATACTACTGATAAAATAAACCTAAATAGGGAAACTACACGCTTAATTTCTAAAAATATTGGTAAATTTTCCTATAAGATTTCATTGCGGGTAAGCGGTGACGTGTAGAATATAGCGCCCGTGTCCTAGCCACGTTATATGAGGAGGAAAAATTTCTGCAAAACATATGGTTTTCTGTATCATTATCAGGGTACGCAAACACACACTCATACAGATTTATTGGATTCGCAGAACCACAGGAAATCTTATAGGTACTTCAGTAACAATTTGGTGCGCAGTTTTGGCCCTTTGTAATTTGAAGATGGTTACAATGTTACTGTGAGCTAAGAAAGATATAGGAAAAGGTTTGAATTATTTGTTAGAGACCTAAGACGATTCTGTAGGGGTAGAAACTTGTCTTATCTAAGACAGTGGTTTCAGCAATACGGGGCAAGACGTCATACCGCTAATATGATAGGATAGTATCCAGAAAAATTAACTTCGTTTGTCCACCACATATCCCCGACTTGACCCACCCTGATGCCTACATCTGGGGAATGATAAAAAATAGCATTTTCAGCGGAAGTGCTCCGAAAACAGTTTCAGAATTAAAAACTATAGAACAATTTTTCTAAAATTTACAACAGCCTCTATTTAGAAACGTAGTGTGCAAGACGGTGGCCCTGTGGAGCACATCATACATCAATAACTATTACTTTTGTATACATGTATACATAATTCTAGTTTGATATTTTATAGTAAATTAATTCTTGAGTTTCGGTATCCGTTATCATTGTCATACTGTACATTTGTACACAAACATGAATAATCATATTATTAATTTTTCTTTTGCAATTTGTCTCTGGTAATTACTGACAATGTATACACGCTTACAACGGTTTAGTGCAGGTAGTAGGTAAATCGAGATATATTTTCAGTGCGGTTAGTGTAATAATTCGACTTCCGTCTAGCGTACTTTACCAAGAATTCGTCTCGTAATACTGTAGGTATGTAGTATAACAGCTTTTTGTATCGGTACATACAGATCAGTGTTTCTAATCTGGATAAACGGTTTGTCGGGATTTTATCCAAACGACCTGAATTATTGGCATGTTTTTTAGATCAATCTTCCACATATTTTTTTATTTCTTCAACTAGAGGTATATATTTATTTTTCTTCTCTACATACGCTTTTTCGATGTTTGCGCTCAGCGGCAAGGCGATATTAACAATTTACGTAATTTTTTCCCTTTTTAATGATAAAATCACATCTGGAATATTGTTTTTGCTTGTTTTATCGGTTATTATTTGTCGGTTCTAGTATAGACGGATGTTATTGTCTTTACAAACTGAAGGTGATTCGTATTTCCAGTATGGAACTTGAATGTATTTTGAAAAATACATTTGTTGAAGCGTTTGGTGAATTATTCCCGATACTTTGTTATGTCTACTCAAATACTGTATATAAACACGAACAGTACACCTATCGATAATACTTATCGCCAGACTCCTCTTTTTTCTCACACATTCTGCATTTTGTACCATGGATGTTTTCTTTCATTATTCGCTTTATATAATTTCTGGTGTCTATCACTTGATCTTGGATTGCTGCCATAAAACCCTCTATTTCTTTAAACAATTTTTCTGGTCGTAGTTAAATTTTTGATGCAGCAGTATCTATATTGTCTTTCCATGAAGTAACTTAGCCCTACTGCCAACTTTGAAGCTTCTAATACTTGAGGTTTCTTGCCCTATCTTGGAAACATAACGTTAATTTTGCGACTTTTTGATGGTGTCTGGTCACTATGTAGGGGATTCCGAGGTTTCCCTCCTTACTTGGCAAGTGGAAACATGCATTGACTAAGTGTGGACGGTACCCTTTCGACTTACGAAATTCTTCTTTTGTCTCCACGTCTAAGACATTGAGCTCTGCATCAGTTCATTTAAGGATCCCAAAGCTATACGTCACACTGATGAGGTGTAGGTGTTTATAGCCTTTGTCGTATTTCAAGCTGATAACTCAGTTTTTAACAGAGATCTTACTCAATTCACGTCTGTCTCGGTGACTTTTTCTTTACAACAGTTTGTTCTATTCCTATCAATTGTGCATATCCTTAGTATTTGTAAGTGTCATCTCTTTCCATGCCCTGAACTAGCCCTCGATTGATTACATCATAGCCTTTGTTTTGGTCCACTTTTATTTAATTATGCTGTTAATTTTACACCAGAGCTGAATTTATCGACTAAGTCAAGCAACTTGTACAATTCTTCTGCTTTACACGTAAAGAATTCATAAACCACAAATGGTATAACCCCTTGTTATAGGTGTTTCACTGAGATGTAAGTGGTTTTAAGGTTAAGCAATGCGACAAGGGACTTAATGAATCCCCGTGGAAAAAACCCCACTGAGTTATGTACCAGTTGTTTTTTTTGTGTTAAATTTTTGTTTAAATAAATACTGTAAGATTATTTTGACGAACTGGCTATATGTAGTCTTGTGTTAACATATGGAACGTTTTTTGCACGTAAATGAAGTGAGATTGCACGAGAAAAATTTGTTTAGGTGTATTAGAATGTAAATTTTAATAAAGCATTATGTGTCATATAAAAGAGTATTTAAATGTTGTATGGAAATTTTCAAGTTGAAAGTATTAAATTTGATTGAAAATAATGTTTTGGTAAAACCCTATAGAGGAAATAATGGTAAGTGTTGAAAATGGTTGTACACTTGTGAGTGAGTCAACCTATGGTATGTTTATATCGTATTAAAATGTAGGAAAAGCATATGTATGTATATTTTTGCTTGTATAGATGTCGTAACATCGCGCAATAATAAAATTGAATGCGTGCTCAAAGAAAAAAGGTGTTGGAGTTTATTAAATTGTGCGGAAGGAGAAATCGCACATATGAGAAATTTTTATGAAAAGTTGAATCTACACCTGGATACTATACGGAGTAAATTTGAATATGAATAATGGTTTTCCGAGGAGTTGTTTGTAAGTAAATTCAAGATGTCTACGTTTTTCTTGCATCTTTTGCATCTTGTAGGATTTCGGACGATCCACTCGGCAAAAAGACGCAATGAAATCTCTTTGTGACAAGATGGATGGGCAAAGGTGTTTAACGAAGAACTTGCGAATAGGAGAGTTGCTCGGCATTAGAGCTAGAACAAAGGAGGAATCGCCCGAGAAGTTTTCGAATGTCATTAAAACGATCCGTGCTGATTTTTGTTTGTAAATAATTAATGCTGCAGTAAATGTTGGTTGACTGCAAAAACCCATGTTTGGGGATATAGTATTTAAACATTTACAAATGGATGGAGTTATTTTGTGTTAAACAGCAAATATCGAATTAGAAAGTATTTAAGCGTGCGATCTATCAAAGAAGCCTAAAGTAACTCTTTAAGTAACAAACTAAAGGTATTTTGGTTAAGTTAAACGATAATAGCCCATATTGTCATTAATTGTAGTACTTGTGCGATTGTTCACAGTGCAAAATCTATTATATAAAAACATTTAAGAATCTCAATGTTCAAGTGAAGTAAATATCTCCTGTGACAAATATTTAAGTTGAAGGGCATATAGCAAATCAAATTGCCCAATTCGTGCATACGCTGAAGGCGTAACCAACTCAGACCTTTAAGCGGCGAGCAGTGCCACGGATGATTTAAGTATCTAAAAGTGGCAAATGTGAACACATGAAGGATTACTTGAAGAAAGCCACCTCCAATGTACACTACATTATACAGGACAAAGCACTGCGGAGCCTAATTGTAGGATTAACTTTAGATCTATGATTATCTATAGAGATATTATTGTTTATATAGTTAAATTTCATTCACGTATAACGATAATCAAACTCTATTGCCTGATTTTATGTGTTTAGATTATAAAAGTTAGGAACCATAATTTAGTGCTTTTGGAAGCAATGTCTGTAATTTTGCTTGTTTTGAAGATGGGTAATACAGATCCGTTATTTAACTAGCTTCTTTTTATTATTTGTTTAAATTGTGATAAGATTTCATTGCTACTTTGTGTGAAATTACCCAAAGGAGTACTCCGCTTAAAAATAATCAAACTTTGAATAATTTGAACTTAATGATTGATCTTAAATTGCTTATTTTAAGCTAGATAGACACTGATAACCCGATATCCATTAAGCTAAAATTCAGATTTGAATTATTACAATTCTTTCATTCTGGCGAATGCTTAAATAGAATTTTAAAGAGAAAGTATTCAGATAATATTTGATAGAAATGTATACGATTCATGAACGAAGCACTGATTCTGCGCTTAACAGAAACCTGTTACGTGCAGAAATGGGAAGAGGAGAAAAAAAGGAAAAAAGGCGATGGGTCACTGCTCACCTGCGGATGAAAGGAATTATCGGCATTTGTCGGATCGGGCGGGGTTAACAAAGTTCCGGTAGAGATGAAAAGGGCGCCAGGAGCTGCTCCCAAAAGAAGAACTTACCGTTATTCTAACTCGTGAATAACGGTGTCAAAAAGAGGCGAGTAGTTAACTTTAGGAAAGGAAAACTAATAGGGAAAAGAAAAGAGTGTTGTGGATAAAACAAAACCTACAATTAGTAAATCACATAAAAGAATACATATAAAAATAAAACGTGTTTCAAAATAGATAAATTCTAGCAAAAGACGAATAAATTTACAATTAACTTCCAAAATGAGGCTAGGACGCAATTAAAAAAAGTAAATTTATAAATGTATAACGCAGATCCGTTGCTTGATTTAAAAATTTAAAGAAAAAATAAAAATAAAGTATTGACAACACATTTTTAAACAAAATTAACCTGTAAAACGTTAAAAGTGAGAAAGGATAATTTTATAGTAAATCATAATTGTAGATAAATAGGAACCTGACTAATTTCGAAAGATCTTACGAAGGTAAAGCAGGGTTTTATTTAATCGTAAAAAGTATGCGAAATGATATTTCAATTTAGAACACTTTTTATGTCCTAACAAAAATGCAAATTTAAGAAATTTGGAAGAGAACCTTAAGAAAAATGAAAATTTAATGGACTACCAATATCAAATTAAAATTTAAAACATATTACTGTGCGCAGGTTTGTTTGATAGTTAATACGTCACAAACATTAAAAGATTTGGACGATAGCGGTGTACAAAGCGGTCGTAGTTAAAAAAACGATTTACACGAAAATTTGACTAAAGATCTAGTGAAAAAGTAAGTAATTTAGTGATACAGTAATACACTATTTTTAACAATTATAATTATTGATCTCAAACCAAAAGTCGAAGAGAAAGGAAGAGGAAAAGGTGATTTCAGATAAGGTTTAAGGTAAATAATATTCTAGCGAAATCAGGGAGTTATTCTACTAGTTTTTCTTATTTTAGTATTAAGATATTTTTCTATGAGATAAACCAAATATGTATGAAGGTAGAATTTCTAGGTAAGTTGCAACATATACAAGTACAGGTGGTATACTATTATACTTTTTTTAGCTGTAAGAAAATATGCAGTCACGACAATAACTAGGACAAAAATAACTGCAAGTGCTACTACAAGTGCAACTGCAAGGTCAAAGGAAAGTTCAAGCTGAAAATTGTAATAAGTTATTAGAAAAGGCCAAAGAATAATAGATTCACATACCTCTAAGATGAAAGACGAGGTGTTCGTGGCAAATTGTACGAATGGTATACTACAAAACCGCAATATGTGAAAAAACGATGAATACTCAGCACTCTCCAGTAGAAACCTTATTTTCTTTGCGAAACAATTACTTTCTAAATATCATTCTAGCTAAGATTGGAAAATAATTCAGAAACTTATTTAGGAAAAGTTTCAGCAATCAAACATCAGACTTAACTCAATCAAAAAACTTTATATAAAAAGAAAGAGTGTTATATATAAATTAGCCAAATGTGTGTTAAAATGCAAGAGATTAGGTGTTTTGTATAAACTACAGGCAACCAAAAGTACTTCAATGCATATTTAATTGTATAACGTTAAGATTAATAAAAAAATGTAAAATTCAATCCAAATTAAATTAAGAATTAAAAACTTAACACATTTTTGTCACAAACGAACTAATGTTGTTATGTTTTAAAGTTAATAAATCCACTTATTATTATTTTTCAAAATTAGGTAATATTTGTTTATTTCAGGATTTTATTACAGTCATAAAGGTCAATTTAAATGTATACGAGGGCTACTTAGTACGTATCTAAATACGGTTTCAACACTTTGATTTTTCTTATATACAGGGCGTGATCAATAAGTTTACAACGATCCGTATACTTCAAAATTTTGTTAAGCTTTTGGATAAATTTATTTTAAGGGTGATAGAACTTGAGTTGTGTATGGTTTTACTGAGTAGGCTACAACTCCATCTTTCACTGTCAGGTAGGATTAACTTAACATCGCTAAGACTATTCCAGAAAAGTTTAAGATTGTGGTGGCGCCTAGAGACAATTTTTACTGAATTGAGTGTCACCAATTTATAGGAAGTGTAAAGTGTTTGAAACCACCTTATAATCATTTTGCTCCTCATATCGACCCCGCTCATTTCCACTGCAGCTGGTTTGGCAACCTGTTTACTTCGGTAGACCTGCACGACGCCCAGTGCGGTTTGATCGTGTAACAATACATGAAAATGAAAAGTACAAAAATCCATCATTTTACACTGAATGTCGTATAATAAGTCATTTGCAAATTAAACAGACTAACACAATGGCTGCGTCATAAGAGATATGCACCATTCTCCTCTGTGCCGTGATAAAAATAAATAAATAAATGTAAGGTAACTGAATCTTTATTAATTTTAGGCTTACAAAAAAATGTAATCATGCTTAAAAAAAAAAAAACTGAGATCACCGGTGATGCTCACGGCACTTAGGTTAAACGACATTCTTAGGAAGCCATGAGCATCACCGGTGATATCGGAAAATAAAAATACATATAGAAACGTACCTAATGTTTTTCAGTAAAACAACTCAAACATAAAAATATTGCACATTTATCGCACTTTGTTGTTTTTGAGCTATTTCACGATCTTGTTCGTTTTTTAATTTCTTGTAGCATCCAAAGCACTTGTTTCTTTTTTTCCTGTTTTGTGAGGTCTTTCCCTTTTCCTCTACCAGTTTACGTTTTTCGGCGTCTAATGTATGTTTGATTCGACTAGGAACTCCTGCAAGTCCAAGAATCAATTGTTCTCTGAATTCTGTTATTTGGATTTTTTTCTTTGTAAGATTTTTCCATATGATCCAAGCATGGACTACACTAGTATTTAGCAACAGTTCGAACACCGCTTTATGATACCACCTTATTGTCTTCCTAAGAGGTGAAAAATTGCTTGCCATTTGGTCAGAAATATCCACACCTTCCTTTCCACAATTATAGTCAATAATGGCATCAGGCTTTCTAATTTCCTCATTATTACAGTTTTTCTTCCCAGTAGCTTTCATATCAATTCCATGTTTTGTTGTCAGGAAACACACTTCTCTTTTATCCATCCATTGTCCAACAACAAGTCACTTTCCCTTCCGATAACTTCTCCTTTTCTTAGTTTGGCTTTTGTAACTTCTTCTGGCAACCCTTTGCCATTTTTTCGCAATGTACCTAGAAGATGTGTATCACGATCTAATAATTTTACAGCTAATGGCACACTTGTAAAATAATTATCGGTAACCACTGTTCTTCCTGTATCTAGATATTTGTCGCAAAGTTCCATTACAACTTTTTCGCCTAAACCTTGGAAACCATCTTGGAAGTTTTTACCTGAATACAGTAACATGTATCACATGTATCACAAGGTTTGAACATTTTCAAACCATACTTATGTCTTTTACTTGGAATGTACTGTCGAAACAGAAGACGTCCACGAAAGGGAATCACCGATTCATCCACCACTAAAATTTCACCAGGGACACAGTTATTAGCACTGGGCAGTTTTATTATCCGAAGAATGAATTTATCGCAATAATGGTTGAAACCTGTTCTTTCCCATAAGATCAGGAACAAATGCGTTTCTATACAAAATGGATTTACTCCAGTAATCGGAAATTTTTGGATACCTTACTAGACCCATATAAAGGACAATTGACAAAAACTTACGCATTTCTTCCTTATTCGTAGGTTTCCATTTTTGGATCCTAGCATGTCGTGTGTGAACCTTGTTGTTTTTTTGTTCATCTGCATTTTTATTAGTTTCGCGAACTAATAATTCAAATATATCGTCATCATGTAAGGCATTATACACTTAAACAGGAGTAAGCTCATTTTTATTTGCTGGATATTCGCTAACAGTATCATTATAACTAGAAACTGTTGAAAAAGTAATATCCCATCTAGGATGCGAGCAATCGACTTCAAACCATTCGTTAACTGCCCCATCAAGTACGGAATTGTCGTTTGTCGTTTCCATCATAGTATTATTATAATCATTTTCTTCCACTTCATTCAATCCATCATCTGTGCTGTTCGATTCTTCGCTTTCACTATCCCATTCAGAGCCTGAATCGTTAAAATAATCTATTGAACTGTCACTGTCTTCCTCTAGACAACTAATAGCCTCTTCCTCAATTTAGGTTCTAGTCAGCGGTATTTTTTTAGCACTCTGATTTTTATTTACAGGGTTATTACATCTCTTTCAATTATTATCTTTGCTAGTTGACGGCAACGAATTCATTTTTATTGAGTCTTTACAAAATAATAAAAGATTAAAAACACAAAAACTTATCAACTCTTTTATATTTATACGTCCATAAATCAAAATGAATTAACAACGATTCAAACGATTATTATCAAACACAACGTGTGTACAAAGCCATAGTCGGTGTAATATCATACCTTCAATAGTTTATGGTCATCTATCGGACGTCTATAAACTTTTTAAATGTTTCATTGATGATGGATTATATTACCCAAAGAGTCAATTGAGCTCCTATATTCAAAGTTGTACTACTCTGTAACAGATATCGCTAGTAGGTTGATGTGTGTGCCGACATGAGTTCTGTACATTCATTATAGGCCACATATTTCCTTATATGCATCACCGGTGATGCTCATGGCAGCCAAGATGTTAAATAAACTATGAATAAATAAGGTAAAACATCTATTATAGGAGCGCCATGGTTTTAGCCGGGGGGCGAAGGAGTGCTGAGCACTCTAAGGAGCACCTGTGCAATCATACCCAATAATTTGTTTTATTTGTTGTTACACGATAACTTTACCTACACTTTTTAACGTTTTCATGTGTCATGTGATATTAAAAATATTTTTCTTAAAAATTCTGCGCCCTCAAATGTTTAGCTGGTACCTCTTGAACCTTACTTTGGTTACCAATCTATATGCCTTGCTAATTTGTTAAAACAAGACTACAGTTGGGCACCATTGATAATGAATTTAAGTTGTCAGCTAGATATTACAAGTAGAGAGTTAACATTTCCAGAAGTGGAGTTTGGTTGGAATAATAGCATAGATTAATTAATGAGTCACTTTAATTTCCATTTCAGGTAAATTACTCTGAAAGAGCCCATTCCGTTTTTTTTTCTGTCAGTTTCTATTTGTACTATTATATTTGTCGTTAAAAAAGGGATAGAATCATTACAATAATTCACTCAGTTCCAAAAAAAGTAACTCACTTTAATTTAGTAACTTTAGTGTCTTATATTTTTTAAAACAGTTGGTCGATTTTTAAGTTTTTTTGTATTCTTTTCTTCAGAGCCTCCTGGATCGTACTAGAAGAACACGAATCGTGTTTTTTTCCTTGACTTTTGACTTACTCTGTGTGTTAATCGACAATGGTATAAAAGGCTCTTATTGTACGAATAGTTTCAATTTATTTCATTAGAAAACTGTTGGTAATATACAAGGTTTCAGCAAAAATCTTGTACTTCGGACAAATTTATCGACAAATCGACCAATAGGAAAACAACATGCTCGTGAAAGAAGCATTTTTCATATAGAGTTCAAGCATTTTCTATACCATTACTTGATTAACATTCAGGGGAGTCAATAACTGAGAATAAATCAAGGTTCGAGTTTTTCCACTACCTTCCAGGAGGGGAAAAAATTCCGCTTTAATTTTTTTTTTTTTAAGAAAAGGAATTACCTATCAACGAATAAAAAAAATTAAACATCGGGACGTTGGTTTGAAAAATAGAAGACATTAAAGTTAGGTCAAAAATCAAGTGCGTCACTTTTTTTCGCACTGACTGTATATTTACTAAGAATATGCAATAACGAACATAATAATACTTCTTATTCTAATTATGATAATAGATATTGGCCAAGCTAAAGGCAGATAACGACTATAGTATTAAAAACGTTATTCCGCAAAATACAAACAGGTAATTTCATTCTTGACATTGCAAATTAATGAAAAACGTGAGACTTGAATTGGAACGTGCATGATTATTTTGTATTGAGTACGCATGTTTGTATACCTCAGAGATAATTAATTTAAAATTACTGAATGTAAATGCAAAAGTGGCTAATTATGAAGAAGAATATAAAAATATTGGGATACTTGCGCTACATGCAATGTGTTGGGATTTAATGTTTTATGGTTGCAATTTTTGATAGTAACTACGTTATTCACATATTCTGGTCTAAACCTTCCAAAATTTTCTCTTGAATACCCGACTTTGAATTAAATTGAATGTTAATTGACAAACTTGCAAATATTTGTTATAATACATTATAGGGTGTTATACATCTATAACTCCCTACTATGACTTCCTAGGGAGTTATGAACATGTTTACAGTTACGGTAACTAAGGGTTTATTTGTTTGTAATGTATTGGTATGAAATAAAAATTATAAACAAATAAAAAGAATATCAATTAGGAGGTAGTGATAGTAGTATGATTAGAATTTTCATAATTTGTGGAACTTACCCAAATTCGTATAATCTACATATTTTCCAGTTTTTTCCACGTTATCGGGACTACCTTTAGGATTAAAATGGGATTGTTCTTGTTCAGCACGATGATTAGTCTCATCTGAAATGTACGAATTAGTAATAGTAGTATTAGCATTTATTCGTGAATTAGAAATTAATAGTAAACTAATTAACCTTGGTTGTCTTGTATAGAAGGACCGGGATGTCCATCATGTGTTTCTATTAATTCAACTTCATCATTGGGATATTGCACCGGCTCTTCTTCGGCAAATATTTGAGTAATAAACAAAAATAATAATAAAAATTTAAATTTACACATTTTAATTTTTTATTAATACAAAAATTTTTAACGATCACGCTCGCCAAAATTTAAAACGTATTTAACCATTTTGTGATTTGACAATCTGTACTTTATTTGTTGTTGCTGATAACCCGAAAGTGATTAAGGCGAATCTTAAAATGACGCATAAGTACTATTACTGTCTTTATTAATGTTCAAACATTTTTAGGAGGTTGCGAAAATATAGTTCATTTAATAATCTAATGAATTTGCTTATTCTTGAAAAACAGCACACCAGTATTTGGTGCTAATTCAGAATTGACTCCATTCCGACATACTTCTCGCACATCGTTGGTTTACGGGAAGTAGGTATTAAATCTAATAAAACACATGAAATGAAGATGTAAAAACAAAAATACAATTTTTCAAAAAATCTGTCTGTATTGGTATAAAGCCACAATTGTAGTAGATACAAGGAAATAAGGTTTACATGATTACACTTTATATGTGGTTTCAAATTGAGACCACTAGGAATGCATGGTTTCACAGTCACTTATGGAATTCTACAAAGCAGTTCTTGGTTTTTGATAAACAAAGGCCCACATTGCATGTTTTGCAAAAGGATCTTGTGCGATGAGGCTCTTTAGCTGTACTGCAATATGCACATCTACGAGATGGTTCTCTCTATGGCATATAAGATGCTTTGTCACATCTTACCTCGGGGGAAACGTAGGGTTTGAACCTTTTCCGTTGCTTGTGAGGTCTCCTTCGATTAGAAGTTGAGGATGAAGATGTCCCTTTTAGCCCATCAATTACAAACAATCCAAAGTCTTTGAGGGTTTTATTTTCCTCGTGGGTTCCTTTGTAGATGATAGAGGCATTTACAATCGAGACATCCAAGAAGTGCCAAAACATGCTCTGTCATAATTTCTTACCTTTTCTGTCAATCTCATAGATTGATTTTAACATATCAGCTTTGTCAACAAAGCCCATGTTATCAACTGCTGGACATGCAATTTCAACTTTAGAACCATCTTTATTTTTCCGTGTTGCCGTAGATAAGTCTTTAATGTCGTAGAAATTGGAAAGAATGTTAATTACCTTTTTATCCTTCCATACTATCGTAACAATACCTTACGTACTGCATCGGAACTGAAACTCACCACGTGAAATTTTCTTGTCGTCCTCGAAGTCTTTTGGAAATCCTACTCTACCCTTCCTTACAGTGCCACAACCATATATATCCTATTGCCTTAGTTCAAGTATGAGAGGCACTGATATCAAATAATTGTCATAGTACACATGATGATATTTTCCAATCAGCTATTCAGATAGGATTTTAACTGCTCTGGAAACTAAACTTGTTGTATTTTGTCCAATTGTCCCTGTATATATTTCAAATCTTGAAATATACCCATTTTCAGTTGTAAGTACTGAAACTTTTACTCGCGTTTTATGGTTTTTTGGGCATGTATTGTGTAAAACATCAGGTTTGTAGCACTGCTTATGTGCTTTCCTCAAACTTTCCAACAAATTGTAGAATTTGTCGAAGTGTTTATCTCCTTTCTTAGGCTGTTTGTTGTTATCATTCAAGTGCATATGCCCGAGCAACTATGAAATTCTATTTCGGGACATAACTGAAGAAAATACGAGTCTCGAAAGGCTGGGTCTGAAGACCAATAATCCCTATATGATGGACGTCTTTTTATTCCCATCAGCAGATTAACGACAAAACAATTTTTGATTTCCTCCATATGCCTTAAAATTGATGAATTTACCGAATTTCTGCGTAGTATACAAGCTTGCCTGATAGACTATGTGCTCTATAAGTTCATCATTAAATATACAACTAAATATTTGGAACATTCGGCCCAGATTCCTCTCAAAATGTCTCATTTTCATGCGAAAGTACCTCCTGCACCAATAACACATCTATACTTGTTCTTATGTAGTCACTCCTATTAGTATGCCGATCCCCATCATTATTTTGTATATCACCATTACCATTATCGTCACTGTACTGATCACTATCATTGTTCTGTACATCACCATTACTATTATCGTTATTGTGCTGATCCCCTTCATTATTATTACCAATATCACTAGATTCAGGTACATTTATACTTGTCTTGCATTCACTTCACCATTGTCATCACACATTACACTGCCTTGCATTTCTGGATCCATATACTCCGATTCACTATCTTTGTCCGAAGCGTCAGATTCTGCACCACTTGTAATTTCATCATGTAAAGGGCCAGCGTACTTTAGCACATTCTCCTGTTATTATTGTTTGCTATTTGTCCTGCTTTAATTAATTATTATCTTCACAAATTTTAATCAAATAATGAATTTATATCCCCACCAACGTTAATTTCAGAAACAACGGAAATTTTTCTACGTCAGAGTCACTCCGGACTTTCCGCCAATCCTCAATGGAAGACCCCTACACAGAAGCCGTCTCCGCCTCCGAGGATTCTCTGTAAAACCGCCAAACGCGCTACCGGAGAGAGACTACTACTTGCTCGCGCCGACAACCTATCTACTTGCCGATCCGTTTGTGTACGCGCCAACCTGTCGGACTTTGTACGTGGGAAACTGTTTATCGTAGTTATCCTGCACCGCCATCATAGTTATTAAACGCGACACTGCCACCTGAACATCATCTACGTACAACGGGGTCTAGAGGTGATGAAATGTGAGGCTGAACGCACGTAAGTCTATACACACAACCTTACACATACGCCGACTGAACGATATTACGCCCGGCTGAAAGCTCATCGTCATTTCTCATTTAGTCCATTGCATGCGCAAATGTACTTGCCTAAATTCTGTCAACCACCTGGATATACTTTTCACAGCGCAACTATTTAGTCCCAGATTATTGTAAAGCTTATCCCACCTACTCATAGCACACAGACTTACACAAACACGCCCACCCTAGACTAGACAAGTAAAGTGCAGGAAGTAGCAGATTGACTGCAACCCAACACCCGTAGGTAGATCCCATTTGATCATCTAGCCCATTAAAAGTAACTCCATAAGTCGTGTAGCGAAAGTAATACGTGTTAATTAGTGCCTTTCGTAATAATTATAGTAAAGCGTAAGGCCCTAATTAATAACCTCGCGTAAACAATTAAATGAGAATACGTGATCCCGAAACATATTTATTTAGTCGTGAAAATAATACATTTCGTTATAAAATCCAAATGTAAAATCTTGTATTTTGTCAAAGCAACCGATAACACGTATTTTTCATTTATATACGAACATGCCTCTTTAAGTATCGGTTGCTTTAAAAGGCCTTGGCAAATATAAAGAGTGAACGAACTGCGTTATCTCCCGACACGTGTTTGCCCAATATTTACTAACGGTTTATAAGACTTCCTGATTTTGAAAGAACAGGGTCGGCTTCAGGAATAATAATTTCTTTCTTTTGATCACTTATTCTAATTAACATTAAAACATGACGTAGAGTGGGTCATTTTCCAACATAACCGCCACCATTAACGGTATTTTCACAGAAAATCCAGCGGTAAGAATAAGCGGAAGTCCACGACCATTCCAAGTACCTGGAGGAGACCATCCATTTCCGAACCGTTAAGAATATAGTGCCCCGTAAAGATTAAAGGTAACAATATTTATTTTAATTCATGTACATATGTAGTTAAGTTGGAATATTTAGTACTGTATAAAAATAGGAATAATATACGTTTGAACCATTATCAGTCTATGGTTCAGTGTGGGAAAAGTTTACAAAACGAACAGACCAATACAATGAAAGCGAACCAGCTCCTTCTTGAGCTAGCTCCGAGGCATAGTAAAGTAATCTCCATTCCTTCTAGAGAAAGGGGGTTACATAAATGGCACCTTAAGGTGGGGGTCCAAAGAAACACACTGAACGATAGACAATTTCTGTTACAGAATCAACCGAGCAACACTAGAAGCGGACCAACACACAATTAATTCGTATTCTTTTTTCAGGAACACTAACGAGTTTACCGAGAAATCCAGAAGAAACCGACACGAGGGTAGGGTAGATGTATCACCACAAGAATAAGAGTTAACCGAAGAAGCCCTTAAGCACAGACTGGAAACGGGTGAAAACGTTGTCACACTTAGAGCTCGTCGAATTAAGCACATACGCACCGCAGAAGGGTAAGTAACCGTCCCAGCACCAAAAATTGCAAGACCCGTCGCTCAGATACCGTCACCACCTGCTGTAAAAAACACAGGTAATCCAAAAACTAGACAAACAGACGTTTGCGATAGACTACGCAAATGGGGTGTGAAATATGATAGGATAAACTACCCGATTTCGTTCCTTGAAAGGATCGAAGAATTACAGTCCTGCTACAACGTCACTGACTACGATCTTGTATTAGCACTCCCGGAGCTATTAAAATAATATACCCTATTGTGGTACTGGAACAATCAACGATCCTGGACGACCTGGCAAGACTTTCTCAAAAGCTATAAATTACAATTATTACCTCCGCGACATAAATTCCAACTGGAAGAGGAAATCCGTAACCGCTTACAAAAACCACGAGAAAGGGCTGCTTAACACATTACAACTATCCTTACACTAACCCTCCGTCAGAGAAACATATCCCCAGAAGTTCAATTACAACGTATTTACCATAATCTGAAGATATATTACAAGTATTACATCCGCAAACGCGATTTCACGGACCTGAGCGAACTACTTGAGTTAGCCACCCAATTTGAGATGTTACCCCCCCGGATTCTTCGTCCACCAGCCCAAGCCGGCCAAATGTGTATTTCAGTGGCTTAAATCCTACAAAAGAAACACAACCATCGCGACCCCCTGAAGTTACCGTTGATATCGAAAGGAGATCCGAATCAGCAGCGAACCAGTACAGTAGACAAGACGTCCGTTGGCGATGTGGGAAGACAGGCCACCGGAAGGACTAATGCAAAGGCCCTTTCAAATCGTTTTGTTCCCGATGTGGAAAGGCGGACGTGTTATCCCGCGACTGCCCTTGTCCGAAGTCGGGAAACTATACGCCGGTAAAGACCAACCAGGAAACTTTAACCACCCCAGCTCAAATTCCTGGAGGAAATTACTATCGACCGAATGGAAAGCTTGGTTGCAGACCGTGGCGACCTTTACTAAGAAAAAAACCGAGAAATGGCCCCCTCGCTCCTCCGATGACCGATTATTTCTTAAGATTGGGATATTCAAGACAACCGTATGCGCGTTAATCGATATCTTCCAAACCAACATAAGGAAGAAAACGCTCCAGTTACCGGGATATTACATACCCAGCTGTCTACGGAAATAGTGACAGAGTTATATTTGCTCAAACATCTCCAAGCCACCATACACCTCAACCAGAAACAATTAGAAATCGTCGGAGTACGGATTCCGTTACATGAATCCGTCAGGGGAGGCTTAAGTGTAATTCACGGATCAGATGAGGATCAGTTGGCCGTTCTTAATGATTTTATAGAAGAAGTGCTAGGACAATTCGAAAACGTTACAGGAAAAGCCAAAGATATTCTACACCGGATCACTCTGTTACCCACTACTCTCACCATCAAACAACGTTATTATCCCCGTAATCCGACCCTGCAGGAAATAATTAATAAGGAGGTTGACCGCATGTTAGAGGACGATATAATAAAACCGTCTCATAGCCCTTGGAGCTCCCCCGTTGTGCTAATCAAGAAACCTGCCGGCTCATATCGATTATGTGTAGACTACCGAAAAGTAAACCAGGTTACAGTTAATGACGCATGCTAGCTGCCCTACATTCAAGGAATCTTGAATCAACTACGAGGGGCAAGCTACGTAAGTACACTAGATGTAAAACAAGGGTACTGGTACCTCTCCCAAAAGGACAAAGTGTTACGGTAAAATGTTCACTAGGACAAGGTAAAAGATAAACCTGGTTCTTGCACGGCTAGCTCGGCGTGCGGGTGAGGGTCTATTGGAAAAAGCAGTTTCGTCTCCGTAGGTACGCTATTTTACCAAAGTCGAAATCGGGAAAATGTTACAATAGGTTCCGGTAGGTGCCAGGATATTCCAAAAGAACACACCAGGGTGTTTTAAAACGCAAAATAAACGACGATACGTAGTGGTCCGAATACCCAACTTACCACACTTACCAAGTCGTAACGATCGTAGATCCAAGTTCCGCAATACTGCTTCACCTGAAAAGGCTTCAAAATCTGCACCTTAATCTGATCTCTAAGGTCCCTCTTACGTTAAATTACTTATCTCCCTTAAACTAATCAAAATAACACATACCGACTGATTTCAATTCGATTACAACTCCTTTCTAAACTTGTAAATTACATTACGTTAACTTAATCTGGCAACAAAACAAAACAAAAGAAACCAAAACTCCAACTTCTCTCAATAGAACTCGGCGACGCTTTTCTATTCGAGCAATATATCATCACCCTTGGTCACACAGGCAAATAGAAGATGATCCTTGCTCGGCGAAAGCGTCGTGCACGACTCGTGCGACCCACGGTCCACGATGTTACTGCTTGACGACGACACGAAGCTGACTTGCCTCAGGTCTCTACTACGTATTCAACTTGCTTTTTAAGTTAATTTACAATAATGCCTTGTAACTTATTGAAGCAGCATTAACTAGCTTAAATCACTTTAATAATTTCTTTTAACTCAAAGTTAAGTTTCGACAAACAAAAGAAAACACACAACAAATCGTTTTACATAGCTTACATTAATAGGTTTAATTACGAACAGAACAATCCTAAACAGTATGTGTGAGTTGACGATCGTTCACTACGTTCACTTAAATCTTAGGAAAGGGTTCTCTAATTATATCTCGTTAATAACGAAATTCAATAGTCCTCAGGTTCGCACTACAAAAAACACGAACCAAATTTCTATCATAAACGCACTCGAAGATGCCGTTATTCTCCAATAAACTAAATTGATGAGCGAGCCCGGTTGAAATGTTACTTCACAAAAATATCCCAAACTCGGTTATAATCGAGTAATCTATCAAGTCTTCAACGCTACTTAACTAAATTTCACTAGGAGCTCGCACAATGATGAAACCCCAATTCCGCTAATTCGAACGACTTCACCCACATGCACGACTTCACGCGTCAAAAGCTTAGGACAGAGTCCTCTTCCATTCGAAATTAATTTCTCGCCATATTAAAAACCTTTCCTCCTTACAAATTCAATCACGCAAACCAATCAACCATTCCAATTTTAAAATGTCGACCCCCTAAATATACGATGATAACTCGAATTATGGCGAAGATACTGCCACGTTTGCATTTTCCTTCGACCCGATACAGAAATGTTATTGCAAAGGTACAACCAATCGCCCACCCATATTACCTACATGGATGAAAACCAACATTCCGACTCTCCAATTGTTCCTCTACACGAATGCGACAGTACGGCACCAACGCGATAACAACAGTTCTTTGTAATGAAGCTATGTAACAAAATTAAACGAATTTATCTTAATAAAACTCCACATATGATTCGGGCAATAAAATGAAGATTGTACTTAAAATTCCATAAACTACACTGACTTTTCTTAATGAAATTACGTAACTACACCAAAAAAACGAAATTCCTTAATGCACATTACACATTCCTAAAATTCCTTTACATACAGCGTGTCCCATTCAAGCAAAACATTCATTATCATCAGTAAGCTCTTAAACAAAAAAAAAGCAAATATACGAAATCTAACTAAGTGAATAAAATTACAAAAAAATTACCCAATACGTATACAGGGTGTTCAAAATACCCTGACAAAAGCAAGAGAATCACCGCCTTTACAGTACCAGGACGAGGACTATTTCAATTTAAAGTTCTCCCGTTCGGACTTCATTCCGCCTCCACTACGTTGCAGAGATTCCTAAACACAATCATTGGTCCTGACATGATAGGACGCGCATTTGTATAACTCAGTGACATTATCGTCCTGGGAAAGACCTTCCAAGAACACCTGCATAATCGACCAGAAGTATTCCAGAGACTCCGAATAGAGCGACACGGTATCAACACATCCATAACATTTTTGGACTTGTTGACAAAAAGATTACATCACCAAACTTCAACAGCGGACGAAATTGAAGAAAAGGTAAGTGACTTGCAAGTAGGTGCATTGGTCATTATCAAGGAAGACAATGCACATCCTTCGCGCTATTATCTGAAAACATTGTGTGTAATTATTTGACAGAGCACATACACTTGACATATTTACTTTGATATGTCACAATTTTCATTGACTAGCAGCGTAGACTTTATCATCGGGTAAAAAGACCACAATTTTTATGGCTTCACTTTCTTTGAATTTTCCGAAAAGTATGCCAGAAGTACCTTTTCGCTCACATGATTTATGTTCTTTACGCTTTTCCATCTTTGGAAGTTTTTCTTGTTCGAAATCGGTTTCCCAATTATTTTCACTCATTTTTACTTGCACTGTATTCAGAAAAGCATACAAAAGTACAGAATAAACCATAAATTCTAATAAACAAAATTTTGTTTTATTCAGTGTCAACCCTAGCAACCCACACTACTGAGATTTTAAAACGTGACTAACTCAATATGTCTTTAATTTTTCGTTAAAAATTTGCTATAGAAAAAAATATACTGTTATACACGACAATAAAATACAACAATCGACTTGTGAACATTTTACACTCATCGATAAAATTATATTTTATCGTCTTGTATAAGAAATAGTCTAAAAGTATATTTTGTTTGAAAATAGTTTGTTCAACGTTGAATAAAACAGTATATCACCATATAATTTATTATTATCCCATTTCCCAAAAATTATGTAACTGATAAAGTAAAATGCTATTAGTAAAGTTTTCAATCAGATTATTGAAAGTTACATAAAATATTACATTTACGTGTGTGTTTTAATCGTCTAGTTCGGCAAAAAGATTTAAAATAATGTGAAAACTTACAAAAAGGTCATTAGTTTAAGAATTATGTACAAAGCTTAACTTTTCAGAACTGTTTATGATATTAAAAAGTACGAAAAACTAAAAAGATAAGACAATTTATAAAGTGGATAATCTACCTTTTTGAACAAATTTACATTCTATCTAGAAAAAGTTATACGATTATCGTGATCAGATACTTATGTGGTAGGACTTCCAATTTTACGCGGCATGTATCGTATAAATCAATTTATACCTCGAAGCAGAGAAACCATGGTAGCTCATGTTAATAGACTTCAACCCTCAGCTAAGCTTTACTATGTAATAAATATGTTAAGCAGTCATGCACACTTCACGCACGCTTTCGTTTCAATTGCCCCTGATTGTGCTATTCGAAAGCAATAACATTGTTTCAATTTAACATAAAAAATGTGACCGTGTATCAAGTTGTGTTTGAAACAAACTTTTTTGAAATTATTGTAATTTTTGGTAACAGTAATGAATAAATGTGCAGAATTTCAAACTTCTACATACTTCATAGTTCTGTTTAAATGGAATTTATTACTTCAGTTTAACTGGTTTATGATTTATATCGTCCCCTGTTTCACGCAGTATGCGAAAGCTCCTTTAAGTCACAACTTTGAATTTATGAGACCGATTTAATTGTTAGAGACGTCTCTCGAGAAATCGTATTTCTATTATTTGATATTACCTTTTGTTTTTATTGCGCATCGTACACGAAATTCTAACAGGAAAGCGGTTGTGCTTCCTTTAGACCTTCGACCTTTAAATCTGACACGGAAGTTTTTCAAATACATAAGCGTGACTTTAATACTAAATTGAAGAAAATACAAGCTTTAATCTTGAAAATTCCTGGTGAATTGTTTTATAGACCGGAAATTAATTGAACTTACTATTTTTATCATTATTCTCTTGACACACATTTCCCTGATTAAACCATGCTTTAAAAGATAAAACACTGCTTCTATTGTTTGAAAATTATATAATGTTTTACACTTTTTGCTCGTTGTTTGGTTCTACATCTTAGAGAGCGTTCTATTGTTGATTCTAATAGCCCAGTCCCACGAGGGTTAGTATTACGCTAAGGATCTGTTTACTTTCCCTTAAATCGGTTTATCCTAAGGCGTGCGAGTGAAGATGCTAAAATACATTAAAGAAATCCTTGTGATTTTCTAGTTATTTCTGTTATTGTTCCCTTTCGAATTTGTATTATTACTATTCTATACACCAACACACAAACAAATTTTTATACTATATCGATTACTTAATGATCTTAACAATTAAAAATGACTTAAATAGCACTACACTTAAAAACAAAACTGATTTTGCGTTAGTGCCCAGGAGTTTTTCTTATACTCCCTTCAACTGCGAAATACGACACATTAGAACTATTTTACTATTTTTAATAAATAAAACTTTGAAGTATAAATTTATGAATAAGCAACAATAATTCAGTAGTTAGCTTTCGCACTATTCAGCTAGAAAGCAAATCCGTAATTTTAATTATCATTGAAACTAAAAAATTATGGGTCCAAGAATTTATTAATATTAGTCTAAAAATTTCTAATATTATGTCAGGAACAAGCTTTATTGGCATATTGCCAAAAAGGAATATTCAGTATTGTCCTTAAATAAAAATATTGTGTCTGTCTGTCTGTGTGTCTGTGTATCTGTGTGTCTGTGTGTTTGTGTGCCTGTGTGTCTGTGTGTCTGTGTGACTGTATGTCTGTGTGCCTGTGTGTCTGTGTGCCGGTGTACCTGTGTACCTGTGTGTCTGTGTGTCTGTGTGTCTGTGTGTCTGTGTGTGTGTGTGTCTGTGTGTCTGTGTGTGTGTGTGTGTCTGTGTGTCTGTGTGTCTGTGTGTCTGTGTGTCAGCGTGTCTGCGTATCTGCGTGCCTGCTTGTCTGTGTGTCTGTGTCTGTGTGTCTGTGTCTGTGTCTGTGTGTCTGTGTCTGTGTGTCTGTGTGTCTGTGTGTCTGTGTGTCTGTGTGTCTGTGTGTCTGTGTGTCTGTGTGTCTGTGTGTCTGTGTGTCTGTGTGTCTGTGTGTCTGTGTGTCTGTGTGTCTGTGTGTCTGTGTGTCTGTGTGTCTGTGTGTCTGTGTGTCTGTGTGTCTGTGTGTCTGTGTGTCTGTGTCTGTGTCTGTGTGTCTGTGTGTCTGTGTGTCTGTGTGTCTGTGTGTCTGTGTGTCTGTGTGTCTGTGTGTCTGTGTGTCTGTGTGTCTGTGTGTCTGTATGTATGTGTGTCTGTTGTCTGTGTGTCTGTGTGTCTGTGTGTCTGTGTGTTTGGGTGTCTGTGTGTCTGTGTCTGTGAGTCTGTGTGTCTGCGTGTCTGTGTGTCTGTGTGTCTGTGTGTCTGTGTGTCTGTGTGTATGTGTGTCTGTATGACTGTGTGTCTGTGTGTCTGTGTGTCTGTGTGTCTGTGTGTCTGTGTGTCTGTGTCTGTGTGTCTGTGTGTCTGTGTGTCTGTGTGTCTGTGTGTCTGTGTGTCTGTGTGTCTGTGTGTCTGTGTGTCTGGGTGCTGTGTGTCTGTGTGTCTGTGTTTGTGGTCTGTGTGTCTTGTGTCTGTGTGTCTGTGTGATGTGTGTCTGTGTGTCTGTGTGTCTGTGTGTCTGTGTGTCGTGTGTCTGTGTGTCTGTGTGTCTGTGTCTGTGTGTGTGTGTGTGTGTGTGTGTGTGTATGGTGTGTGTTGTGTGTGTGTGTGCGTGTGGTGTGTGTGTGTGTGTGTGTGTGTGTGTGTGCTGTGTGTGTCGTGGTGCGTGTGGTGCGTGTGCGTGTGCGTGCGTGCGTGCGTGCGTGTGCGTGTGCGTGGTGTGTGTGCGTGTGTCGTGCGTGCGTGCGTGTGCGTGCGTGTGCGTGTGCGTGTGCGTGCGTGTGCGTGCGTGTGCGTGTGCGTGTGCGTGGTGCGTTGCGTGTGCGTATGCGTGCGTGTGCGTGCGTGTGCGTGTGTTCGTGTGTGCGTGTGTGCGTGTGCGTGTGTGGGGGGGGGTGGTGCGTGTGTACGTCCGTGCGTGCGCTCCTGCGTGAGTGCGTATATCTGTGTGCGCGTGCGTGCGCGCGTGAGCATGTGCGTGTGCGCGTGTGAGCTTGTGCACGTGCGGGCGTGGGCGTGTGCGCGTGCGCAGGTGAGCAGGAGTGCGCGCGTGTGTGCGTGCATGTGTGTGTTCTGTGTGTTTGTGTGTCTGTGTGCCTGTGTTTGAATGTCTGTACGCTTGTGTGTCTGTGTGTCTGTGTGTTTGTGGCCTAACCTGCATAAAGCAGCCTCAGCGTTCCAACGATTGGAAAAACGCTTCTTGGATCATCGTGATCTTTGGCGAAATCGGGTATACAGATGCAAACGTTATATTAAATTTTTGTAGCTGCGAATTGTGATTGCTCATCTTTGCATCTTGAACTGCATGTTAACACGATCAGCAGATCTCTTCTCCCTAAATTCTTCTTTATTGTGAGATAATTCGTATGTAATTATTTCTCCGTGCACATTATTCGCTTCAAGTCTTATTTCACAGGATGCATGAACACAATCCTCGTAAGAGCCACAGAATGGGCTCGACTGCATTGTTTTTGGCACAGTACGGAGAAACGTTGTGCATTGTTGTTGTTGGGCAACTGGTCATTTCAGAAAAAGTATATTAATTTTTATGTGGGAAACACGAAAATTTAAAGTAATTTATGTATGCACTCATGTATAGCTTTTGTCAGTGTGTTCACATACACTTGTTATTTGTACCATATGTTTTAATCTTTGCATTGAAAATATTCACACAGCATACTACATGAATATGGCACATCTAGAAGATATCTGGATTGCAGGTTCCACTTCTACTTTCATAAGTTTCCATATCTTCTCAATTCAGCTGTTGAGAAGCTGGTGGACGTGTCAACCATTTTTCCTTTCAACCAATTTCTGGAATACTAGGAAGTATATCTTTTGCTTCTTACTGAAAAGAACAACCGTCAGTACAGAAAGTTTTTACAATTCCTATCATATACTCATTTAAAATGGTACAATAGCCTGCACTGTTGACTATACTTACCATCGACAATGTAGATTTCTGAACAACCACGCTGTCAAATTCCATCTCAGCCCACAATTTTCGCTGAACGTGAGCTTCGTCATTTCCTAAGTCATTGCTAACTGCAGCAACGCCAATAATTTACAACTCGTTGGCTTTTGTATTATCAAAAACTGAGACAGGTTTACTCACCATTCCTGTACTCTCTGCACCACGTTAGAAATTGTTAACCGTCCAACACTATTCTCCCACTTTTCTAACACCATTTTTGCATAATTCAAAACTTTTTGCTGCCTGCGTCATTTGCAGATGTTGTCAAGCTTTATTTAACTAATAAAAGTGACAAGCGTTTGATCCATCGTTTTGTTGTATGAATCCTCTTATTAAGATATTCATGGGTAAAATGCAAATGTTTTCTAAGCGCACTATAAGTACTCATATTTAAGTCGCTATTCAAGACCTTTTAACAAATTACAGAACGGAATATTGCTGTCATAGCGACACCTCCTTACTATAATGTGCAGCACGAATAAACCAGAAGACAACTATGTTAGTGACGCCTACCAGGCACTCTTTAACAGTACATAGAACTTTGACCGAAGAATTTCCGCTACTTCGTCAAATGGCCAGTAAAAGTGGGATTCCATTCATTGTTGCTTGTGCCGGGTGGACCAATAAGCCGATCCTCCGGCTATATCTCAGGAACTGTTTATCGTACAGCTTTTGGAAAAATATTTCCTTAGTAAAAACGGCCAAGGGAAATCGCTGGAAATAACTTTCAAGTTTTTAGCTTTACCGCTAGATGGCATAATCTTTATAGAAAAATTTAAAACAATTTTTTTATAAAATATGTTCAATCATAGTAGGTATTAAATAAATAAATTAGAATGATGCATAATTTCTGCACAAATGTTGTTAAATACTTTTTTCTCTATTTTTTCAAATAAAGGGTGGTGGGAGAGTGGGAACGTTTGTATGAATAAATGCCTATAACTTTGATTTGGATCAACCTATTTTAACGAAATTATTCTCATTTGAAAGGGCGTAGATGAACCAATTACATCTACTATAAAACAATTGCATATAGAATTAAAAAAATTAAAGTTAGGCTGTTACAATTTTTAAATGGAAACGCCTAAGTATTGTAAATTACAACGGAAACTGATTAAATTCGTAACAAAATGGCGCAAACCGCATGTCGATATTTTTTGTTTAACTCGAGATATAAGTAAAAACGCGTAAACATACGTAACTAGTATTGGCTTACTCTGTATTATAAATTAAAATAACAAAGTATGTCAGTATTTTCAGAATTTATTAAACTAAGAAGGCTGCGAAACAAAGATGACTGGGACTTTTAAGAAGTGTTAGCATATAACGTTTCTTAATTAGATATTAATATTACTAATATCAGTAAATAATCAGCATTAATTCACAATCAGTATATCAAATGCCGAATTGTATGATATGATTGGAGTTTATTTCTAATGCCATCAAAATGAAAAAAAAGGAAAAGCCCACGTATTTTATTCCCCCCCAAGAGGTTGGCGGGCTGCTCGAGCTTTCCAAGCTGTTTCAGCTACAATCATGGATTGCCAGCATACATACATACATACATTACGTATATATGCACGGTAGGATTATGGATGGGTGTGAACAGGATAGGATCGGATGGAGCGGAGTTAGGGTTTTGAGGGGGAAGATACTACCCCAGAAATCGCCTAAGTACGTACAACGGTAGCGGGAATCGAACCCATTACCTCTCGGATGCTAGGCAGGTCGTGCCACCACTACACTACCAGCTCGGTATCAAAATGAAGGTATTACCTCACGTATATATGCCATAAGATATCCTGACAGGAGGCATTATCGCAAAGAAGTATTTAAAAGAAAGGCAAGAAGATTAAGAGAAACTGATAGCTTTCATCGTCCTTGTTATAAACAAAGTGGTGTAGGTGTGACCGAAGATAATGTAATCAATGTTCTTGCTTTAGTTCAACAGAATCCAAATGTAAGCAGTCGGAATACCAAAAACTACCGTTCTAAGGATTTTAAAGCATAAGAGGTAGGTTTCTTATAATAATATGAACTGCACGTTTAAGTTTGAAAATTGTAATCCTCGTTAAATTTTAGATTCAACTGTTTTATTTTCATATTGCGATAAATGCGGCAACATGGCACTTTAATCATTTCATTCTTTCCTTCAAGGTAGGTGGAGTCTTAATGTTTGGTGTGGTATAGTTGATGGGAAAATCACAGGACCATATTTCTTTGAAGAAACTTTAAATGGCGGTACATATTTAAATTTTTTGGAAAATGAATTGCCTATTTTATTAGAAGACATTTGCACAAGAAGGGATCTGATATTTCAGCACTTTTCCAGGCGAGTTAGAGATTATTTGAATTTAAGGTATCCATATAAATGGATTGGAAGGGGAAGTATATTTCCATGTCCAGCTAGATCTCCAAACTTAATATGTCTAGTCTTTTATCTATGGAGAAGATTGAAGGAGTTAGTCTTTCAAACTCGACCAACCACGCGACAAGTCATGAAACAACGCATTAGAAACGCAATAAATGGTATAACCATAGCTGAAATTGAACCAGCTGTTATGTCTACCCGCGATAGGTTATGTCTTTGTGTGGACAATGATGGAAAACATTTTGAACATTTATTATTAATTTTATTAGACACATAAATTAAAAGTTTACCTCGAGTAGGATTTGAACCTACGACCTGCACTATGCTAGAGTACCGCGCTAACCAACTGGGCAATCGAGATTCAAACCCCAAACTTTTTCGTTCATAACAAAAACTTATAATAATTTTGAACAATTAATTGGACATTAAGATTTAATGTGTGTGATCTTCTTTTCATATATTTTATTATTTTAAGTTATAATATAGAGTGAGCGAATACTAATTACGTATGTTTACGCGTTTTTACTTATATCTCGAGTTAGACAAAAGATATCGACATTCGGGTTTGCGCCGTTTTGTTACGAATTTAATCAGTTTCCGTTGTAATTTACAATGCCTAGGTATTTCCATTTATAGACAAATTTTAATTTTTTTTATTCGAAAGTGTCCTCTATCTACGACAATTAAAACTGAATGTAATTGTGTTATAGTAGATGTAATTTGTTCATCTACGCCCTTTTGAATGGAATAATTTTGTTAAAATCGGTTGATCCAATCCAGCGTTATAAGCATTTATTCATACTAACATCCCCCCCCCACCCACCGCTTAATTTGAAAAAGTAGAGAAAAAAGGATTTAACAAAATTTGTATAGAAGTTATACATCATTTTAATTTATTTATTTAATACCTACTATGATTGGACATATTTTATAAAAAAATTGTTTTTAAATTTTTTATAAATATTATGCCCTGGAGCGGTAAAGCTAGAAACATGAAACTTATTTCCAGCGATTTCGCTTGGCTGTTTTTACTAAGAAATTTTTTTTCCCAAAGCTGTACGATAAACAGTTCCTGAGATATAGCCGGAGGATCAGATTATTGGTCCACCCGGTACATCGCACATTGACCACCCCTCGCCACCATTAGGTGACCATTATTTGCAGGTCTATTTAATTCTCTTTTAGTGTAGACAACATTCTATCGGCTATAGCACAAATCTGGTTACATTTTCCCAATATTAAAATCATATAAAGAACTGTAAAGGAAGACAAAGAACTGTAATTCGTAAACCTTTTAGGAGTCCTTTTATTACATACACTAGCAACCTACTTCACTTGGTATTATTGTTATTTCTGAACTTAGTCGCTGAACATACACTCACTAACCGATTCTACAGGTTGAATATGAGCAAATTTTAAGATTCATCCCACCAAACTGAACTCCGACTTTTACTATTATATTTGAATATTTATAACATTATCTTGTAACTTTAGTTCTTATAGTAATAAAGACAAGTTATTACATTTCCATTGTGAATTACATCTTTTGGTGCATGTTGTTTATGTGTTTCAGAAGGTTCTTCAGTTCAGTTTATCTTTTACGTGTGTCCAAATCACAGAAGTGTCTATGATAACTATTGGGTTTCCTTTATCGGCTGGTAATATTACAATTTGGGTGTTGTTTTTAGATTCCATAATGCTCGATGTTTTTCTCGTATTGGATTCTGTTTCGATAGGCGTGTTGTTTTGAGAACTCTCCTTACATCTTGACGTATTGATACATCGATTGAATAATGTCAAATTGCAAAGCAATGCAGACCTCTTGGTCCATGATTTATCTATTCTCTTTATTTGTTGTATAACTTCCTCACCTTAGAGGTATATGATGTTTACTTTTCGGTTTCCACGAGTTTTGGTAGAATTGCAACTACCATTTTTAGGTCGGCCCTTTTGCTTATTGTGATTCCAATTGAACTTCTGTCTTCATTGCTGGTCGCTGTACATCGATCACTTTCACTTTGACCTTCTCCTTTGCCTCTTTCATTTTTCTGGTTGATGTCTGTATTTATCTGGTGATAATTTTCTTGAAAACTGTTTTCCAAGTATACGGTAGCCAAGTGATCCACACCCCCTTTGGTTTTATTGCAAGATGCAATAATATGTTGCTTTTTCTTCTTACTGTCTTTATCACAACATTATCATGATTCATGGAACTTAACATTATCACTGACTTGTTTTTTTGGACACATAACTAACAATGGTTAAGTTTTCTGTGAATCCGAACAACGACGAGAATTCCTGACGTTCGTTTGAAGCTTTGAAAAGAAAAATGTCGCACATGGTGTGCGCAGACGCAATGACCATGTCGTTACATGCGTATGAGGAAACCTCATACAGGATAGACGGTAACGGGAATAGAACCCATCACCTCCCGTGTGCTAAGCAGATCATGTCACCAGTACTCTACTAGCTCGGTGTGAAACTTTGAACAGTATGGGCATTCCCATTTATTCTGTGGAAGGGTTCCTACCGCAGTTATACCGACCATTAGTAGCGCTTAAAACAAGAGTACAATGGTGAAGCAGTTATTACAGGTTAAATTTAGTGTACTATTTTTTATGCTAATTATAAGGGTAGCCACTACGGCTTCTATCAGATGTCGTTGAACTTCAGCTCCAAGTTCTTTACTACCAGTATATACAGTACCACCAACAGCGTAACCAGTTGCACTTTTCCAAAACCAAAACGATTTTATGCCATATTTAGATGACTTATTTGGCATATATTGAATGAGTTCACAAGGTCCACGGAATTATAATAATTGTTCATCAACAGTCACGTTCACCTTTGAATCATAACTGTTTTAGATTGTTTGATAACAATTCCCAAATATATCTTATAGACGCAAATTTATCTACTTCCAACCGAGCGGCACGGGTTCCTGTATCATCAAACCTGAGGAAACGTCCGATATCTTCAAAGTGATTGACCGTCATAGTAGCTCTATAAATGGGATTTGAACATTTATTCCAAAACAATTCTCTTATTGAACTGTCACATTGATTTTCGACTCCTTCTAACAGTAACAATCCCAGAAATGCGCTCATTTCATCAGTTTCCACATTTTTCCAGTAACTGCCTTGGACTAGATGTAAATCGAATGATGTAACATAATGTTTTCGTTTGAATTGGAACATTGATTCTCCACTGCTATCCGTTTTTTTTTTCATTATGTGAGCGCCTTCTTCTAAAATTTGGTTTTATAGTTCTAGATCTTCATCTTAACTGGCTGAGGACACTTTATAGTGTATTTTCGATCTCCCCCTCACTTTTTAGGGAACAAGTTCTTCACCTTCTTTCTTTGAATCGTAGTTGGAACTAGATACTTCCGAATCAGATTCTTCTGTCTATTGTAGAACCGTTTTTTCAAAATCATTGTCTCCAAACCGAACAGATCTTTTACGATTACTAAATGCCACACCGATATATAAACGTTATACTAAAAAAAATATTTATTTATTATTATTATTTTCTAAATAAGTTTTAGCAGTTAGGAAAATACCAAATAATGCGAAAGGTTACCTTCTATTCCAGAACTCAAACTACTCAAAATTGAAATGTACGTTTATTTCACCACGTGCAAAAACCTTCTTGTACAACGCAAATACTAAAAATAAATACTACACTTCAATAGGCAGTAAGTGGTTGCATTTCTCAGTAGGTTTAGCTCATTTTTCAAAAGTAGTGGTGGGTCAGGGGAGTAAGGCAAAAACTTACATATTCTTCAAAGCTTAAAATGTAAATTACATTACCTTGGGTGTGTTGTGGACTATTATGATGGATATGACAATTTTCAGTATACCAAGTATAAGCAGAGCCTGTATTACAAATATTGACTCTCCGAGACTCACTTAATGCTTAGGTGTAGTAGCGAGTAAAAAGTGGCTTTGTGAGCAATCCACAACTACTTCCTAACTGAAAATATGATTGGAACACCTATAAAGGTGCAATCAACGCATTCATGAATAAAAACCTCGGTTTACAGAATTGTGTGGAAAATAGCGACAGTTAAAAAGCTTACCGAGTCCGAGAGACTCAACTTATGCATTCTAGCTTTAATTTTAAATTAATAAAAGCATTCACAAATAGAAACTTGACGTCAATTAAGTTAATCCAGTCAAAACCTAACGAACAAATAGCTTTTTTAATAAATGCGTGTTATTTTACATTGAAGACACAGTGCAGTATGTTTTATATAATTTTTAACTTTAATTTCAACTAAATTTGTTAAATTATAGTGGGGTGGTAATTTATCACGTAATTGGTGAAGCATTTACTTCAATGTCTGTTAGAAAACATAGCAAACAATCTAGACATCCAAAAGCTACAATTAAATTTAACGCGTACCGTTTTGCCTTTTTGTAATTATAACATGCCAAAACCTATTTAAACTGAGATATTCTTCTGAATTATTAGAATTATTGTGGTTTTTGCATATTTTAAATGATTCACGCTGTGAATGAACATAATGAGTTTGTTTTGACAATATTTCCATATTATTAAACTGATTGTCGTGATCTAAGTTATTTAAAGCATGGTCAGGTACCGTAGTTGACCTAATCTATAAAATGTAGTATATTATTTACGTCTGTATCAAAGTTAAGTTTTGCGGTTCCAATGTACACTTTTCTACATAAACAAGGTAATTTATACACTCTGGAAGATAAATATGTTCTTTAGGCGGTTGGATTCAAAACTATTAACATATTACTTAAAGCAAAACCTCCAAAGAGCAACTTATTCCTTCGTCAACGCCGCGACTTATTTAATCTTTAACATAATGGAGATATAATAATATTACAATCAGATAAAGGTAATTCAACTGTTATATTAAACATGACCGAATATAACATAAAAGCAGTATAAATGTTGGAACCGCAGGCTTATCGCGACCAAAAGATCCCACAAAAAAAGTGTCTTTTAAAATCTAAAAACTTATTAAATTGATTCCTGAAGAAATAAAAATTAAACTAACTCTGAAGCTTTTTCACCAAAGCTACATGTTTTAGCAAAAATTCATGACTGATGTTTGTTTAAGGCCTATTATTTGAGCGATCGGTTCTCCTACATATGATCTTGCAAAACCTCTTACGTCTATATTACACCCTTATGCAGGTAAAACACCACAAATGTTAATAGTAAAATACCCGTCAATTCCTATTATTAAATAAACCATTTGCCAGCTAACCTAACGGGAAAGAGGGACAAAACATCAAGTACTGAATTTACGCTGGGCTACTACGGCGGGAGTGTAAGTCCATTACAGATCATTCCTTCCTAGATAATGAGGTTTAAAGCCTGTCTTAGGTTGACCAACCGTGGTTAATTCCTCTTAAACACCAGGTTAAAATCCAACCCACTAAAATTTATATTGACTCTTCTGCGTGTTTAGAGCTGACCGATTTCTGGCTTTAAGCATCTAGAGCAGATAGTACCTTTTAAAGACCAAGAAGTAATACCTCAGCCGGAAGGAAGCTACGAGGATATAACCACTTCGTAAACCACTCTCCTCTCCCACAATAAGACGAAATTCCGAGAATGACTCCACATATTTAAATATTCGAAAATAGTAACTTGTTGGTTTTCTAGATAAACGGAATACGATTTAATATAGTAAGGACTCAATACATATCAATTGAGGTATTAATATCACAAAACACCTGATATCAACACAACTCGGCGTAACGACCGAATTTTCCGGTTTCTTTTAAATTAAAATATTAGTTATTGCATTCACAAACCACATATGAGATCACGCATTAAATTTATCCAAATTGAAAATAGAACAAATACAAAACCTTCCCTATTCACTATAACTATTTTCAAACCATGTGTACATATTATAATTACTATAAATTACCCCATTTTTGTAAACATAATTCCGTGTGTATATGCATATTTTATTAAATTAATATTCTGAAAAACGCAGCCTGTACAAGGCCGGTTACGCTCAACCTGTTGCTAAGGATTTCCTGACTCCCATAATATCGGTAAAGATTTCAAATTGTTTATTTACATTACACCTGTGTCCTTGCAATGACAATAAATAGTAATTAACGATAAATTAATTAATTACGACGTAGAAGAACCGCCCTTTCCTAGAAACCACCAACGAGTTTTATCTACCTAAGTATAATCACCAAATGTTACCTACTTGTAAGCAAAATAATGTAAATAAATTCCCTGTATTCCCATTTTAAATACACACAACCCTTAAAACAGATCAAAGTTGATATTTTGAACCATAAGCAAACACCGACAGCACAATTTTGTTTTAGTTTTGTTTAATCAGTTCGTATTTACAGTCTGACCAAATTTCCTGACGGGTTACCGGAGAAATAGTCACCAACACAGCCGTGCTGCTTGGAAGGTGCTCTAAAGATCAGGCTTTCGTTCCCAAGGAAAGAAACATCTATAACCAGGGTCTCTATTTAGTTGGTATCGTATTAGTTTATTTTTATTAGTTTATTTAACCTTTTTCGTAATACTTATTACAATTTGTTTATACAATTATATTTTTAATTTTCAGAATCATTTTTGTGACCTGTTTTATGAATTTTTTAGTGGTGAATAAATGTATAAAACCATTCTGAGTACACATTATTGACAGCTATAAAAGGGTACGCCCCCTCCTTGCTCTCCGCTGACCTACCTAGAGGTAAAAATATAAAATCTGCCTGTTAAGTGGAATTAACTAAAGTAGGTGTCCCAATTGTACGTTTTAATTTTAATTTTAGCATTTGGTATGTCTAGGTTTTTTGCTGTTTTTCCTAGACCATGAAGTAAATTCTTTACCAATTATACGTTAAGTTACCACAGCACTAGAATAATTTAAGATATCTATTTGAAATTAAAATTCAAGATAAAATTAGAAATTATTATTTTTTGACTCCACTGTAAATTACACAATCAGTCCATAGAGGACTATAAATACAACATATGTATGCTTTAATTTAGAGACTTAAAGCTAATATGATACGTGGCATGGAGAGTGGCATTCCAGCGAGTGCCCTCTTATTTACTATTGAACTGGTGTGACGTTGTTTTAGGTAAAACGTCTAGGCAGCTCAGACGGTTTGAATTTGAGTCGCCTGGTGTCGTCGTTTTCATTGACCAGTGAGGATGCAAGATCGTTAGGATGGGGGATTCTATATCTGTATTGATGGTGTCTTGTTATTTCTAATGGCTGGCATCTTCAGGTCAGAGTGTAGGAGTTTATTCGGGTTGTACCATGGCACGTTTATTATAGCTCTAAGAGCATTGTTTTGAAAGCGCTGCAATATTTCTAAGTTTGAGTTACTGGCTAATCCCCATAGGAATATACCGTACGTCCATTGTGGTTCTAGTGTAGCCTTGTTTAATAGAAGTTTGTTCGCTATTGATAAAACGGATTTTCGGCCTAGCCTCCAATACACTGCAATTTGATTCCCGCTGTTTTATTTTTGAAAATGGGTGAGTACACCAGGTCAGTCGTCTGTAAACGTTTAACTACCGCTTCTTGTGATATTATGATTCCATTTAGCGTGACTGGGGACATGAACACTTCTTGATTGTGTATGTGACGTGGACTTATTTGTATTCATTCACTTTTATGCACCATGGTTATAACCATTCTCCCAGTTGGTGCAGATGATTTTGTAGGTTTCTGCAATTATAGGCACTGGGTGTTAGGATAGTATTGCTGTGTCATCGGCAAATGTGGCTGTCATGGTTTTCTTAGATTCAGGTAGGTCTGCGACGTACATTAGATATAGTATAGGGCCGAGAAGTACTCCGGATCGAATGGGGTAAAGTTGAGTATATTCCTCTCGATATTTGATTTGAACGTAATATTTGTGAGCTATGATTGTAGTAGTGTATAGCATAAGTGCGCTACAACTCTTAAGTTTTGTATACAAGGCCCGGATGCCATAACTTCTCAAAAGCTTGACATATCAATAAAGAGTGCGGAGCAGTCGTTGTTGATTCTTTTGATCAGTCTGTGCGCTTGTTCGATAGTTCTATGTCCCTTACGGAAACCAAATTGATGTGGAGGTATTAGGTTCCTTTCATTAATAATGTGCATTAGACGTTTAAGCAGTAATTTTTTGAGGACTTTCGATAATTGTCGGATGAGGCTAATTGGATGGTTACATCATTTGGGGCTTTGCCAGGTTTAGAAATCCCTATTATTTGCCCGACTTTCCAGTGGCAGGGCAAGTTGATTCTGAGGATGGAACTATAGCTTTGTGTTATAGCTGTGATGGGTTTTTGAGAAAATTCTTTTAGGATTTTTTCGGTGATAATATCACATCCGGGAACCTTCTTTGGCTTTAGTTCGGTGTTTGTGATAGTTTCTACCACGTGAGCTTTAATTATTTTGATTGGGAGTGACATCTCGTGAGGAATCTGTAGTTATTTAGTGATGTTTTCTTCTTGGTCTGCTGTGGACGTAAAGGGTTGAAATACTGATGCGAGTTGCTCTGCAAAAGCTGTGACCCTGTGTTTGTCCGTCTTTCCCAAGGAGCTATTGCTTAATCATACGAGTATGTGTGGAATCTGTTGTTGGGGCCGTTTTATTTTTCGCGTTGCTTTCCATAATGAGTAGTCCGTGGTTGCCGTTGAAGTTATGTTAGATACTTCTGAATAGATTGATTTTTTATTTTGTAATGCCTTTTTAAGGTCTTTTGCTATTTTGTTGTATCTTTGTTTGTCCAAAGGCTCTCTTGTGAGTTGCCATTTTTTGCCAACTTATTTTGTGCTATCTTTTGTTTAATAGTTAGTAGGTGTTTTTGCGTTATATTGTTTTCAATTCTGTCTGGTGTTGCTTGCCATGCAGAATTTTGAATAACTTTCTTTAGGTTTTATACGGCTTTCTCTATGCCGAGTTCTAATTTTAAGGGTAAATATAGGGTTAGTTGCTCATCATGCAGTGCTCGAAAATAATTCCAATTCGTTATTCTGCTGAATAGTGGGGACTTCTTGTGATTTCCAAGTAATCGAGCATGTATGGTAACTAAAATTGGTGTGTGTTCTGATGATAATTCTTGGCATGATACAACTGTAACCTTTTTGTTATCAATTCCTTTGGTAACACAGACTCTGTTAGTTTCGGTATTTTATTCCGATCTGTTGGGAAATAGGTGGGCTCCCTTGTTGAAAAATAGTTTATGCTAGTTTCCTAGTATTGTTAAGAATTTTTCGTAATCGTCATATGTATTATGTCTGGAGGGACAGTAGATTCCGGAAAATCTGATTTCTCCTACGCTATGATGGAAGTAATGCTAGTAGTTTGTACGTTATTTTGTTTATATTCTGCTCTTTCGTAGTGATTGATGCTTTGTTTTATTATTACTGCGGTCCCTCGGTGTGCTGTTTCATCTGGGTGGTTTATGTTGTAGATATTAAATTTGGGTATTGTTATGTAACTTCTGCCGGAGGAAAAAATAGCTTTTGGTATGTCCTGGAATTTGGTGTTTTTTCTTGGACCTTGAGGTAAATGCTTTACCAACTATATGTTAGGTTACCACAACACTAGAATAATTTAACATATACAGTTTAAATTAAAATTAAAATTAAAAATTATATAAACCGTACTACCTTGTGTTTTCGCTGTAAAGTAACACTTGCATTTATTAACAAAGCTGTTTATTTGTTAGGTTTGACGGGGTTGTCTTAATTGATGTCAGTCTTCTATTTGGGAATGCTTTTATTAATTTCAAATTAAAGTTTTTCACAACACTTAAACCAAAACTTGATTCTGTTAAATCTGTTCGTTGGGTATGACATTTTCTATTGTTAGCCTTCCACCGTCAGAGCGTGTTCTGATTTGTAATCTTCAAGACAATTTAATAATATTTAATTTTGTTAAGGATCTAGTTATTCCTATAAAATTAGATTGAATAGTCGGCTTTGTGTGTTTGTCAAACTTATAAGGCTATTTTGACGCATCGTATATATGCAGTATTTTGATAACGTATGGAACGTATTTTGAAGGTAAATGAAGTGAGTTTGCACAAAAAAGAATTTATTTGTGTAAATGATACGCCACTGGAATTTTTAATGAATCAGTAGATATCATATAAATGTTTAAAGCATTAAGTTTGGCTGAAAAGTAATGTTTTGGAAAAATTGTTATTGAGACGGCACTGGTAAGATTACCAGTTTGCCACTGGTCTTTTGCTACTGTGTATAAAATAATTCGGATTAAAGAAATGGTTGTAGACGTATGAGTGAGCAAGACTATGGTGTATTGATATTGTAATAATGCGCAGTAAGGAATATGTAGGCATATTTTTGTTTATAGAAATTTTGTAATATGATGCAATAATGAAAAATTGAATGCGTGTTCAAGAATAAATTTGTAGGAATGTGATGGAGGTTGTTGAAGTGTGCAGAAAGAGGATTGGTCCACATGCGAAATTTTCATAAAAAGTTGAGTTATGGTCTGGATAATGTACAGAGTGAATATAATTAAAATTAATGGGTCTTTCGAAGAGTTGTGAGTGAATTAACAAAGAAATTCAAGATGGCTACGTTTATTTCGCATTTTGTGCGTTTTATTTCACATTCAGAACCTCGACGCAGTAGAGAAATTCGTGAGATCTCAATTGCGATAGGTGGATTTTGGTGTTGGCTCGAGTATGTTGCGGCATTTTGGTAATATGGCGGACAAAAGGTTCATAAGGGAGGATTTAATAAGGGATAGAGAGTGAGAATCGTTAGGTTAGAGTTTAAGTAAAGATCGCGGGCGTGGTGTTTTTGAAGGGACTTTAGAATGGTCAGTGTTGGATTTGGTTTATGAAAATTTTAGTTCATCAAATACGTACATAAGCAACTTCAATAACCCATATAAAGGGAATAAATCTTATGTAGACATTCAAAAATAAATAGTTTAAGTCTGAATTGAAAGGAGATAACAGTGATTTCCTTTCAAGGAATTGAAAAAGTGCGAAAGCAGATTTAACAATAAAACAGCAAAATACTCATTTGTGTTCAGTAAGCGCGTTATCCGATACATAAAGGAAACCTCAAGTAACCCTTTAAGTAACCGAATTACAAGCTTGTAAATTTATTTAAGAGTAGTGGTCATCAGTGACATTGTGTATAATGGATAATATCCAAATGGATTTCACAAAGCAAATAAGAATTCTATTATTCAAGTGGAAGTAAACATTCTTTAGTGTGAAAAACGTTTACGTTGAAGGGCAAACATTAAAGTAAAGAGTCCATATGAAATACGCGAGTGGAACACAGACAATTTTTTAGCATTAACCTGTATAAATTTACTTAACGGGTTACACCTACTGGTAATTGAAGTGACCTTTGAATATTTTTGAGCTTAATAATCAATTTGAAATTGCTTTATGAGCCAGATAGATTACATTTTATTTTAACTATTTTGAATTATTTGACAGTTAATAAAATACAGAACACGAACAACAGAATATTTTCATTAAGTATTAATTACATATTTGAAGTATTAAAGTTTAAAGCTATTCGTGAATGTTTAAATACGATTTTTAAAGATAAAGCATTCAGAAAATATATAGATGTTATTTATGATGAAAGCACTGGCTTTTAAATTTTTCAGCAACAAACGAACGTTATGATAATTTAAAAATTATTAAACCATGCTTTTATTTTAATGCTTATATAAATTGGGTAATGTTTATTTAATTCAGAGATCTGTAACAATTAGAAATATAAATTTATATGCATACGAGGGCTACTTAGACAGTATTCAGACTAACGATTTGTGACTTGGAATTTTCAGATGTACGGGTGTGTTCAATAAGTTTACGACAACCCGTGTATTTCAAAATTTCTCCACAGTCAGATAGGATTAATTTAATATTCGCCTAAGACTACTATTTTAGAAAAAATTAAGATTGTGGTGGCGCCTATAGACAATTTTCCTGCACTGAGCATTGTGTGTTGCAGATTTATGGTAAATGTAAGGGTTTTGAAACTACATTTCAATCATTTTACTCCTTACATCGATACCTCCCATTTCCACTGTAGTTGGCTTGGAAACCGGCTTATTTCGGTAGGCGGCACAACGCCTACTGCGGTTTGGACGTATAACAAACTGTCATATTAATAGTAGGCTTATCAAATTCAAATTTCAGAATTTGGTTCAACATCTGAAAGAAATGTCAATGATTACATTACTTACTGACGAAGATAATTGTAAACATTATCAAAACGTTTAGATTTGTATAACTCAATGCAAAAATGCAGCATAAAAAACAAGTATTTTAAATATAAACCAATTTGCGTCTCTGGCCTAAACTGAATAACAAACAATTATCTCGCGTCTTTTTAACCATTCCTACAACCCTGTGGTACTGATTTTTCTCAAAAAATGTAGATTTCACCGTGTTTTGGCGATTTTCCACTTCTTCTCTTCTTTATTGCTAAATGTTGATGGTACACATTTAACCATTATAACTAGTTTAGTAGAAAGATTGTTTTCCAAAATGCCATAGTAGCAAAAGTGTACTAAACTAGGTGAATGCTAGTACATTACAGGACATTCTTGTAAAATACTAAAAATATATGGGGCATTTTTATATCTTTGAAATATTCAGCTGTTTTAGAAACATCCACACATCATGGCCGATCTTAACGAAACTTGGCCAAAAGTTGTAAAATGAACTAATAAGCCGATTTAGTGATAGTGAAAAAAAGTTGATTGCATAACCTTCTAAATCTACATATGTATATGTAGGTTGAAAGTTAAAAATAGATATGTCGCTTATCTTTCAAGATAGCTATGGTCCGTTTCATTATTTTAAAGCAAATTTCTCTTCCTTTCAAATAATGTAAGAATATGTATGTTATACCAGCAATACGAGGAATGTTTTCAATTTCCGGAAAAACCGGAATAGTGTTTTCATCATGATAATATCATTTCATTAGCGCAAATGAACAAAGTTTATTTCCAAAATCACAAGTTTGCAACCAAAATAGTTAGAAAGTTATATCAATACTAAATATTTGAAAATTCATACCGCCCATGCTATTAGCTTTAGAGGAAGCTGGTTAGTTGAATTCAAAAGGGTGGCTGGTTGCTTAGAAAATATAAAACAAACCAAAAAAACTGCTTGGAGAGAATTTTGAATAAATCACTTTCGAATAGTTGTTTAAGTTTGATCCCTTAAATGAAGGCAAATTTATACAATAATTTATTACGTGAGGAAATCTCTTTGAAGAAACTTTATTTAACTACACATATCTATTTCCAATTCTTTTATATCTTAAACGGTACCGGAAATATATATTTCTACAAAAAAACGTGTATGTGACTGTATCTACGGCGACATTCAATTTTGCAAGTTTTAAAAAATTGCACCCTTATTTTCACCCCCTGTATACCTATTGCGTTTAAAAGCTTGTTTTGTCCATATAATTTTCTCGTAGGACTTCAGTCCAAATTTCATCAAAATCGTCCGGATAGTTTCGGCTAGCGAGTGACCACATACCCACTCACACGCATGCGCGCACGCGGGCACGCACGCACTCACGCAAGCACGCATGCACGCACGTACACACAGACATTTTGAAAAATTTTCGAGTTCACGGAGTCGTAAAATATCAAAATAACGCAACTCATCTTTTCGACTGCAATAACTTCTTGTTTTCAAAGAAGTAAAAATGCACGTGTTATAAACTAAAATCTAAGAAAGAGCCGATTTTGTCTAGATTTATCAAAAATGGGGGATGAGGCAATGGGGTGGGAAATTTTTTTTATTAATTACTTCTTGCTAGTGCTACACTAAATATAAAAAATTTAAAACGACTGGACCTTCTTTATGTCGGAACCCCCCTGTTCACTGTACTGTGAAGTAATGAAAATATTTTACTTTTGAATATTAAATAAGAAATAAATGCAAAACACTAAAAATCGTTTACTTTCCCATATTTATTTACCCAATACACTTATAACATTGTTGATTTTCACATAACATACTTTAAAAATAAATCTCTAACATGAATCCAACATTAGTATATAGTTATTGAGGAGAGTAACTGATGTATAAACTTCGAGCAAATGAAGAGAAAACTATTCTACATTATTCAGATACGATGGATTTTCTTTTTTCTTTTTTAATAGCTCTTATAAATTTTCCGATAAATGAATAGGTGCTCATTTTGCTGGCAACTGGCCAATTCATTACTTCCTTTAACAACTCTCCAGTATTTCAGGGAGATGCTATAAAAGAAATAATTAATTTCTGATTTGTTATTAACATGCTTATTAATATATTTGTAGATTAGATTATTAATACCGCAGTCTACTCGTAATCGAGAAAACTGTTTCAAGTTTATTTGACGATTAAATAGAAAGAACTGCAAATTCATTAAAGAAATTTTAAAAAAAGGAGATGTAATTTAAAGTAATGTAATTATTTATGAAAAGGATTAAACTAATTACTTTTGTTTAAAGTGCTATTTAAGTAAGATTTATTTTTAATTAAGACATAATTTTTTGATGAGTATTTATGTAATAAATGTAGTAATTGAGGGGAATAATAATAGATAAACCTTGTTAATTATAACAACAATGAAAATTGGCGAATCCGTATTAAACTCAAGGTTTGCATGAAAGGGTTGTTTTTTTTTAACAGTTTTTAACCCTTCCTTTTGCACGCATGCTGAACTTTTATTTCAACTAAACCACAATTTCATATTTATACCACATGCGTTAATATGAGCATAAAACTGCTTTTAATTATAGTCTCCGCGTATATGACCAAAAACAATTAAGTAGACTACTGAAAGTTTTTTGTTTAATTTTTGCGTTAATTAAAAGCTGCTTTTATATTGCTGTTCGTAAAATTACAAAGCTGGCTTGCACTTGTTCGTGAAATAACAGAAATAGATGTTGTATCTGTACTTTTAATACGATTTCGGTTTAAAAAACTTAGTTAAAATTCTATGTCATAAAATCTCTTTTTCTAATGCTGTATCGTTCTGTTTTGAGGTGAAAATAGGACGATAATGATGCATAACACATACAACGTGATCAATCTCAAGTGAACTGTAGTGGTATGCCAAAAATCCCTAGTTTTTAATATTGTTGTGTTTTGCAGTTGGCTGCTTTGGATTTTTAGTATGGTTTTAGTCGTTTTAGTTTATGTCAGTTTATGTAATATTATACCTTCGTTTTTCACTTTTGTATTTTCTTGGTGCCGAAATGTTACAAAATGTATTTGCGAATAGGCAACGTAGGGTGAACTTATGTTTACAATTTAATGGCGGTCATTTTGAACATATGCTGTAAAGCGAAGTGTGGTAACTAATGTGTACCTAAGGAGTTAAAAAAAAATTGTAAAAGATATTGTTATTCCATAAACATGTACTGTAAATTTTATTTAATTAATGAAATTATAACAGTTAAATACTTAAGATTCATTATTTTGTAATGATGAAATCCAATCATTAAATAATATTTTATTCATTCTGTCGTATTTTATAGGAATGCAGTCTAATCAAATACAAAATAGTCATTATTTAAATTAAGATAATATTTTATAATACGTATAAGTTAATGACCTTCATACAGATTTGAAACTGATCGTAGTTTTTACTCGAACCATGCTCTAGAGTAGCTAGAGCAATACAGCTTCTTACCAACCTATCAGTGGTACCAACTTAAATATTTTGATCACGTGGTATACACTTGAGATGGATCACTCGTTACTTTATTTTACAGTTTTTAGTGCATTTCGATTGATGGCATTGGCTACTCTGCATTTGGAGGTTTTCCATAAAGCTGTTAACCGTAACCTCTAAAGATTGTGCGAAAAATTTTCAATTTCTTAATGTAAGCTTACTATCAGAGTAGCCAACACACAAAAATTCAATCTGACAATAATGCAAATTAACAAATTGCAATTCCTAAAATTGAAAATAATATCTGGTGTGGAACACCATACGACCTTCCAACCTACAAAATTGAAATAATGTTAATAACATTTTTTTAAAGATAATTATACAAACTTTTATAAGATGTTCATTACGCAAATAAGAAACATTTTAAACGCAAAAACAGTAATCTATGTCAAACAGACGTTTCAAACTTCATGACAGACAGCGGTTAATACACATCTAGGTGCTACCTTAATTTAACAGAAATGAAATAATTTTAATTTAAATTTTTTTAGGATAACCTCTTTTTTATACGTTCCTAACGAAACTAGGTAACATTATAAAAACAAAACAATAATCTATGTGAGAATAACGTTTTTCTACTCCTATGCTTTAATTGGTTTATTAAATGTGCACGCCCCGTACTTTAATGATACCCATAATGATTCAAATTTTTCATAATGATACAAGTGTACAGCCAATAGAAATGCAAAATTACTACAATATCTGCTAACTATCAAATTTGCTGTGATTTTACAACCAATAGAAATGCAACATCAGCACAGTATTCGCTAAATATCGAAGTGGCCATATGAGTATTTCTGACAGATATAAAATTAATTAATTGTGACAATTCTAAGCTCTTTGAATAAAAGTTGTGAAAGCCCCTATGTTAAATATTTATTGGCAAAGGTCAGTGAATCTAAATTTTGTTTGTACAGGAAAAATAGTGTTTCTTTCATAGGTGGTATGTATTTTTGGCATTATGGGGTGCTTGCAGAAGGAACGAGCACCACAAATTGGAACTAAAAGATGTAAATGATGATTTTAAATCAACGCTGTTAGTTACAATTAGGGACACAAAAACGAAAACAACAAGAACATTTACAATAACAGGAAAGTATTATGAAACATGCAAAAAGTACATGAATCTTCGTCCTAAAAACTGTGTAACTACGTCATTTTTTATCAATTACATAAATGGAAATGCACCGTACAAAACGTAGGAATAAATAAATTTGGTGGGATAGGAAAAGAAATTGCTATCTACCTAAATCTTCCTGGTCCCAATTTGTATACCGGACATTGCTTTCGTCGCACTTCTGCAACAATATTAGTTGATGCTGGTGGTGACATCACCTCTTTAAAACACCACGGTGGGTGGAAATCTACGGCAGTAGCCGAAAATTACATTGAGGATTCAGTTCAAAATAAAATCAATGTAGCCAATCAAATTTTAAATTCGATTGAATACAACGAGATCAACAATTCAATAAATGTTAATCCATTACCTTCAACATCAGCAATGGCATCAACTAATGTTATCCCAAAAGTGCCGCAAATGCAATTTAATAATTGTACTATAGAAAATGTAATTATTAATCAGAAAGAATAGGTAATTGTAAAGTTTTGTTTCTTTTTTTGTCAAAGTTCATTTTTTGCTATTTTTGTAATAAAGGTTTTTTAGTACAAGTTAGAACTGTTCATTATACTATAAACATAAATGTTCAAAATAAAGTACATACCTACCTAGTTATTTTTTTTTTATTAAGAGGTCGTAGAAAAAATAGTGTATTCAACTCGCATTTAATGGCTATTAAGACACTCGTATTCTTTACGACACTCGCCTACGGCTCGTGTCGTAATCCTCATACTCGTGTCTTAATAGCCGTCATTAAATGTTCGTTGCATAATATACTATTAAAACTTGATGTCAGATAGAAATTAATAGACTTTATAAGCTATTTTTTTTTATTTGCCCCCTAGATTTGAGAGTTATTTTTACAAAGATAACATAATATTTTCCACTAACGTCAAATTTGATTAATTTATTTTCACATGATTGATATGTTTCCTTTTTTTTTAATTATTAAAAATAAAGATTTTTTTAAATATCCGTTTCCATAGCAACGTAGAGAGCAGTTTGAAAGTTTGCAATTGATTAATATTATATAATCAGATTTGAGCTTGGTGAGAACCATCTAATACCAGCATACTTTTGGTGTAATAATAAAATACCTCAAATCTAAAGTGCAAATAAAAAAAGAGATTATAAGTTGTAATACGGCAAAACCCTACTGCTTTACTCAAAATTCAACATTACACAGTGATCCGTGGATACTATTCATTTCAATTAAATGTGGCAACTGTTATAGTATATTGAGTATCAATATACTATAGTAAGGGACGTTTGCCGGTCCGGAGACCGGTACAACCCTTAATATTCGTGAAGCTCATACTGTTTCTTGCACGATTGTATTAAATTTACCACAATTGAAATTATTTAATTTCTACTAAATAAACGAAGAGTCAAAAGTGACGTTTTAAATAGAAATGTCCAGATTCTTTTTCTTATTGTTGTGAAAAATATAAGTAGTATACAGGTATGGAAAAATATTATCGAGGGTCTGACTTATACGTAAAACAAAGAGATTACAATCAGTTCACGTGCTAAATGAGATAGAACACACAAAAAACTAAAACTGTTGATGCCTAACATGCGTCTTTTGAGTCGGCTAGTATCAATGATACATTTAATTACTACTGTCATAGAGAATTGAAAATCAGTGTCTTTGCAAGTCTCGAATTGTATATTTTTGTCCAAATTATTTAGTTAATTAATTATAGTAAAGTTAATAGAGCATATAAGATCTTTATTATATTTTCAAAATATAGGTATATTTAAACAAGTTCATCAACTTAAATATAATTTTATCTCATAGTTTACATATTAAGTATGTAATTGGAAAAAATATAATGAAGTTAAAATTTGTCCTGTTAAAATAAATGGATCTTTGACTAGTTTAGTTCCAATTCATGTTAATAATAAAATAAGATTACAGTAGAACTCCAATTATCCGAATTAATTGGGACCAGACCCCATTCGGTTAATCAAATATTTGGATAATTGGAGTTTTCACAAAAAAAAAACGGGAAATTTAATAAAAAAAAAACTCCACTAAATATATGGTATTATTTACTTTAATTACAATGGTTTTAATATGTACTTTACAGTACAAATTAAACTTTACTTACAAAAGAGTGTTAATGCTTTTTGAACATATCTGTTAGCGTAAGTTGTTTTGCTGCCTTCACACGTTTTCGAGCTGCCAAGTCCCTCATCTGCTTGATTGTGAGGAGTTGGATATGGTTGCACTCAGGTTGTTGCTCCATCCATTTTAGCGCAGTATCAAAGCAGGCTAACGCTTCGCTGGCTGTCGGTTCTGCCTCTGGTTCGTCCGTGATGTCATCTTCTTCTTCTTCAACAGTTTCCTCTTTTGTTACACTTTCAACGAGTTCATCATCATTAAGAATTTGGAACCCTGGGTCAGATGAATCACTTTCAAGCCACTCGCCTACATCTTCCTTACTAACTTCAGAACACCCTGGAATTTTCAAAATGATTTTTCTCAACTCTTCAAGTGAGAGTCTGTCTTCATCTTCAAACTCCTGTTCATTTTTTCTTGATTCTCTGTCACTTTTTCTTTTGCCTTCTCCTCTTTCGTTGATATGCCTTTTAACTTGTTCCAAGCTCGCCTCAGTGTTTCTGGCTTCACCAAATTCCACGCTTCTCCCACCATGTAACAACAATCTTTCAAATTTATTTTTTTATGTTGAGCCACAACCCCTTCTTCATCTTCAGCACACAGTATAAGTTTTCTCAGCAACTGTCTTCTATAATGGCGCTTCATTGTTTCTATAACAGACTGATCCATGGGCTGTAACAAGCTCGTTACATTGGGTGGCAAAAAAATGGTTTTAAATTTCCCATTTTCTCTCTCAAGCAATTCTTCCGTAGGGTGGGTGGGTGCATTGTCTAGAATTAAAAGCACTATACTGTCTTCTTTCCCTAAGGATTTCTGATGTTTTTTTACTCCTGAGATGAAAATCTCTTCATACCACTCCAAGAACAAACCAGCAGTCATCCATGCCTTAGGCTGATTCTTGTAACAGAGGGGAGTTTTGTACATTTTAAAGGCCCTTGGGTTCTTAGATTTGCCTATCAGCAGAAGGGAATTTTATGAGTTCCTGTTGTGTTGGCACAGTTCAGCACGGTGATGCGGTCTTTGCTAACTTTATGTCCAGGAGCATTAGATTCTCGTTTAGAAGCTAAAGTTGTTTTAGGCAAAGCCTTCCAAACTATGCCAGTCTCATCGGCATTGTACAAAAAGTCAGGATCGTAGGAATGAGCTAAATTTTTAAACTTTTCAATAAAGTTTTCTGCTGCTTTGGGGTCTGCAGAAAGTTTCTCGCCACTTAAATCTAACTCACGGATACCGTGCCTAAACTTAAAATTCCTCAACCATCCGTTGCTGGCTTTAAAAGAAGAAGAACAGTTCAGTTTTTCAGCTAAGAGTTTTGCCTTTTCACACAAAATCGGACCTGTAATAGGATTTCCCATACCACGTTGCTGCAAAAACCACTTGAAAATCACGTCCTCCAACTCTTTATTTGAAGCCATTTTCATTGATTTTCTTGATGAACTTCCGTCTTCATTCTCAAGCACAGACACAAAATTTAAAATGGAAATTCTGTTCTTTTTAATGTCTGAAATCGTAGCTTGTCCCAGTCCGTATTTTTCCGCCAAAACTTTGCCCGTCACTCCTTTATCTAATTGTTCTATAATTTTAATTTTATCCGCTAACGACAAAACAACACGTTTTTTTTCCGCCAAAACTTTGCCCGTCACTCCTTTATCTAATTGTTCTATAATTTTAATTTTATCCGCTAACGACAAAACAACACGTTTTCTCTTAGAAGCCATCTAACAACACAACACAACACAATACACCGGCACAGACAGATGATGTAAATCAACGCCACGATATCAATAGACTGAGTAAACAAATAAAAGCAGGCAGTGTTGCCAACAGGCTCTGACAAAATGGCGCTATCGGGGGTTACTAAAAGTCGCTAGAAAGTCGCCAGATTAGAGAATAGAGAAAATTCTTAAAATTAATTTCTTCTTACAGTTTTATTTCCTTTTAAAATGGTTTTCAATTTTTAATTTATGATCCTTACTTGTCACAACTATTATTATACAGTACCCTACCTGAAAGGGCTAGAAATCTATTTCTGTTAAGTTGATTGCAGTAAATAAATACAAAGCGGGCAAACACTGAAAGCAGGTAGTAAGTGTCTTGTACAGTCACGGGTGACAGTGCGGCGTAGCGGGCGACTTCTAATCCTTTTCATTACGTTAAAATTTCGTGTATTTTTTTCTAAAAGCGATTCGGATAATCGGCGATTCGGATGATCGGAGTTCGGATAATTGGAGTTCTACTGTATTACTAAAAATGGTCAAATTAAGATTTTATTTATTGGATAAAATGAATTCCTTTGTATTTTTTTTTTTGAACATTGGTATAACAGATAAAATTATAATTGATATGAGAAGTGCAATCCCGAACTGAATTTTATCACAAATTGGGTTACTGCCTTGCGCAAGGTGGAGGTCTTTTCGAAATTCTTATAGAGTTTTGAAAAAAGTGTATTCTGTTCATTTTTAAAAATAGTTGGTTTTCAATGAGAACTATAATGCTAAAGTTAAACCTTAAACTTAAATTATACTATTAATGTAAATATTAATGTTCTTGTTTGTAGCTTCTTCTTACAAGTAGTAATCCAACCATGTCATAAAATCGCAATTACAGTAAACTTCGATGTTTGTGGTATTATTATTTGATATTTAAGTGTAAAGTATTTACTTAATAGTCTCAAAGAACACGCGACTCTTCAACATCATCTTAATTGGATTGGTTTCGTTAGAAATGTTGAAGCTAGATTGAAGGAGACTTAAGTAGTTCATATTTTGTGCCTACCTGCAAATATGTACAAGTGGAAACCTCGGTAAAGTTATCTCTCTCACACTTATATAATGCTTAATGGGTTTCTGTCTAGTTTATTATCAGGCCCGCAATAATGTTTTTCCATACCTGTATATAATTTTACGTTGGTAATTAAAAGACGTCGGTAAGTAAAATACTTCACAACCAGTAAACATATCCTACTGTCTTGGAAACATGGTAAATAAACGAAAAAGCTCAATCGTGCAAAACAATAATTTTGACATATAATCTGACTTGAGTTTGGTGAGAACCGTCTAATACCAGCATACTTTTGGCGTAATAATAAATCACTCCAAATCTAGGAGGAAAATAAAAAAAAAAAAGATTATAAATACATGGTAACGTAAATAAAGATCCAAAGCCGCCCGCTTCTATACAAATATCGATAATACAACTTCAGCATTTTCAATCATATTTACTTTTTACATTTATTTCCCTTTACATTAAAAAAATTTATAAAGAAAATTTATGTAAAATTAAATTTTCCTTAAAAAATACGTCTACACTTCTTCTTATAAAATTCTCCTTTCATTAGTAATTTATATTTGATAATTGTCCTGCTTTAAATAATTATTAATATTCACTGATTTTATCAAGTAATGAATTTATATCGCCTCCGACGTTAATTGCAAAAGCATCGTAAGTTTTTCTACGTCAGAGTACCCTCCTGTCTTTCCGCCAATCCCGGTCTGAAAGCCCTATACAGAAGCCGTCTCCGCCTTCCGCGGATCCTCTATAAAACCGCGTGACAGACGTGCTACCAGACTTTTACTTCTACTTCAACTGCTTCTACTTTTGCTTCGACTACTTCTTCTTCCGCTTCCGCTTACGCTCCCTCTCCCGTTTCCACTTGCGCCTACGCATCCACCTCTGCCTCCGCTTACGCTTCCGCTTCCGCCTGTGCATCCGCCTCAGCCCAGTAAACTGGGTCATTTGCAACTATAGCTACCATTATTTACTACATTTTCATAGAAAATCCAGAGAAAATAGTAAAGAGAAAACCACGTCCATATCACCTGAAGAAGGACGAGACCACTTATTCCCGGTTCATCCGAGAATAACGTTTTATGTTATGTTACCGTTGCTAGTTAATTGTGAATATTTAGTGTTGTAATAAATAGGACAATATACGTTTAAAACGTTCAGTTTTTCAGTATGGGTTGACCTAGTAGAATGATCAACACGATATAAACGAACCATCCCCCTCTTGCAGAAGCAAGATCCGATTGAGTTAGTTTCGAGGCAAAATAAAGTAAAGCCAATTTCATTCAACGAAAAGGGCATTACAAGATAATGAAAAAATTTGAACTAACAACTAAATTCTACCTTACAAATTTTTTTGCCTCTAAATTACGCGTCGTATCAAACAATTGCATAGATGATTACTCGATGTGTTTAAGTTATATATCTAGGTGTTTTTATATCTTAGAAATACGCAGCTGTTTTAGAAATATTTGATAAAAACCAAAAACTGGGCTTAATAACTCCTCCCCCTCTTCGCCGCTGGATTCTTGCCAAATCTTATCATCTCTAAGTCAAACGAAAGCAAGCTTAAATACAAATTTATAACACCAACACTAACACAAACAAATTTTTGGCAACAAATTATGATTACTTTTTAGCAATGGCGTCGTTTGTTTGAAAACATGCCTGTGTCTCCTTAGTTACTCAGCGAGACTTGACTGTTTCATAATATTGATGATTTTTATTTATTTTTTTTAATATATTACATATTTAAAATCAGTTGTTTATATTTTGTGGGTGAAGCTGTTTCAACGGTTCGAATGACGTTTTGTCTTAGCCTAACAGCCTCGACAAAAGAATTTCATTCTCACCGTTAAAACGTGGTACACGCACTTAATATAAAAATACTTCCGTATGTGAAATTTTTTGTCACGTATTAATATTTTTTTTCATGCTCCGATGCGTAAAATCCCATGTATTTTTTACCGTCCAACCTACATATACATATGTAGGTATATAAGGTTATACAATCGTGTGGGTGTGGGTGTGGGTGTAGGTGTGGGTGTGGGTATGTGTGTGTGTGTGTGTGTGCATGTGTGTGCGTGTGTGTGTGTGTGTGTGTGTGTGTGGGTGCGTGCTTGCGTGCGTGCGTACATTCGTGCGTGCGTGCGGGTGTGTGCGAGCGCGCGCGCGCGTGTATGTGAGTGTGTGTGTCTATGCATGTATGTTAGTATCCACGATAACTCCAGGACGAAAATACCTACGTACTTAACATTTTGTAGGTATTTAAGTTTATTTTCATTTGGCTTAGAGCTGATTAGATATTGGGAGAAATCCAGCGGCGGAAATGGGTGGTTTATTAGAGGCTGCATATTTCAAAGATATAAAAATTCCCAGACATCGACCTTAAACATATCGATTAATTATATTCTATGCAATTTTTTTATACGACGCATAATTTAGCGGTAAAAAAATTCCTAAGGTGCAATTTAAGTGTTAGTTCAAATTTTTTCAATATCTGAATAACGATTCATTTTATTAGAAGAAGTGCTGTCATATTTTGTGAAGAAAATTTAATTTTTTCTTAATATAATGCAAGGTAAGTTTAAAAAATAATTAAATATGAATGAAAATGTTAACATGTTTCATTGATATTCTATCGAAGCGGGTGGCTTTGAAATTATTTTTTTTAAGTTAACACGTATTATTTATGTCTAAGTGTAATGAAGTTTTAGTCGTCATTCTGCCATAGATTACTGTTCTTGTTTTTACAATGTTGCCTGTTTTCGTTATGAACGTATGAAAGAGGTTGTATAGTTATGTTAAAATAAATTATAATTAAAATTATTTCATTTCTTTAATGTTTAGGTTAGCATTTAGATGTCTACTAATCTCTGCCTGTGCAGAAGTTTTAGACATCTGTAAGACATAGACTATTGTATTTGCTTTTAAAATGTTGCATATTTACGCGATGAGCTTATTATAAAAGTATATAAAGATATAATTATTCCAAAAAAAAGTTATTAAAATTATTTCATTTTCTTTTAATTTCCATTTTGTGGGTTGGAAGGTCGTGTGGTGTTCCACACCAGATATTTATAGGATTTATTTCATGGACACCTTCCATAAGAGCCAGTGTAATTTTACGCACAGGTTAGAAGTGAATAGTTGGCTGTGCTTTGACTTTTCAGTTTGACATGACAGTATTCTAATAATTTCAATATTAGTAAATTCTCCATTTCCGATTACTAAAAACGACAGCAGGTGGATAATCTGGATTCTGATTAAGAATTTAAAATAATTAATACTCCTCCAGAAATAAAAACCGTAGCCAACAATGCAAGTGATGAGTCTTTATTACCCTGCAAATCACTTGAAATTTATGAAAATATTTACCAAAAATTTATAGCTTGGAGAAATCAAACCAAAGCCAAATCATTTACCGAAAACGTCATACTTTGATATTAAGCTGAATTAGGTGAAAATTTCAATCCGTCTACACTATAGAGCACTTATTCCATGTTAAAAAGCACTATTAATATCAAGCACAATATTGATATTGGAACACATCCGAAAGTTAAGGCGTTTTTAAAGAGAAAAAATGAAGCAAATGGAGCACATATTAAAATTTATAAACGATGCATTTGATGAGACATTTTTATTAAATAAAGTACTACTGAGATAAATAATAATATCTAACTTAGAATTCAGATTTACAATTACTAACGAATTAATTCGCTATTTTATTTGTATAGGTACTATTATCTGAAATAAAACCCAATTTTAACAGAATACTCTGTAATTCACATCAAAATAATCTTATCGGTTCATGCCTCTATTAACATGTTAACTTAACCTCACAAACTATCTGCTGCATTGCATGTTACGTTTCACATTTAACAAGACAGAGTCTAATATTCCATCGCATACATAAATTATGTGATTACGAAGCAACATATTATCAATCTTGCAGTTATCGTTAGTTATAGTAAATAATTGAATTATATTAACTTTCTGGCAATTTTACTTTTTGGTATTGCTCTTAGAAGAAACGAACTTTATAAATTAGAAATTGATGACATACACGATTTGGAATTAGTTCTAATAGTGAATCTTCGGGATACCAAAACCAAAGTATCAAGAAAATTCAAAATTAGAGAACATTTGGATTTATACAGAAAATATGTAGCCCTGTGTCCCAAAAAAAATACAAAAAAAATTTGTTCATCAATTATTAATCTGGCAGGTGTACTAAATTTGTGCCAAATTTCTGAAGTTGCAGAATGACGATAAATATACAGGGTTCTCGTTTCGGCGGTCATCTGCTTCCCTTTTGGATGAGTCTGGAACAGTTTTATTGACCCTCAAGCAACAAATCATCGACCGTAGCGGAATGATATATTGAGAACGCTATGACCAAAAAAAAAACGATGTTGATAAAATTTTAAAAATAGCTTCTACTGTCGAGTCTTCATCTACTATTACAAATCAAATTGAAAGTAAATCATCAGGTATAAGACTAGAAAATTTATATAGTTGCACAATATCAATTAATAATTATTATAGCAAAAAAAATTTACTTATCATATTTATATAATAAACATTTTCATTTTAAAGTTGTAGAAAAATTATAGTGTTAATCACAAGTGTGAAATCTTTCGTACACTCGTTCGGTTTGCAAGTTCCGCACTCGTGCATAAAATTGAGCTTCACGCACTTATTACACGATGTACTATTCTAACATTTTATTGTCGATGCATTTTTAAACTACTACGTTTATAAGCAAAAATATTTTGAAGTTAATTCAGTATTAGCTTATTACCACTTTCATTGATTATGATTAATAATAATAATAATAATAATAATAATAAAAAGAAGAAGAAGAAGAAGAAGAAGAAGAAGAAGAAGAAGAAGAAGAGTAATAATAATAATAATGTTTATTGTGCGAACGTGCTGGTACACTTACACTCGTCAAAAATTATCTACAGAATAAAAAATATAACATAAGTATAAACAGTAAAAACATGATTTGGTGGTTAACCAACAAGTAGAACACAGAAACAAATAATTAACTAGTTAATCTAGATGCTTAACGTTAGCGATAAACTCATCAAATGAATAAAATTAATTTAACAATAGAAATTATTTTATTCTGGCTTTAAATGTTAATAACGTTAGAGATTTTATGTGACCAGGAAGATAATTGTATAAAGATTGTGACTGGTGGGTACGCCCATTTTGAGTTTATGTTAACCTGCAGTACGTTAGTATTATATTATCTTTTTGTCTGGTGTCATGGGTGTTTTATTTCCCGGAAAATATGCTTCTTAGCAAAGCACAGAGCTTCTGTGATGAAAAAACAAGGAAACGGTAGTATCTTTAAATCATTAAATGATTTCCGGCAGTCATCTCCGAACTGTAAATTGGAAATAATTCGAACAGCTTTGCATTGAAGTCGAAATATGGCTTTCCAAGATGAACTACGACCCCATGCCAAAATTGCATACGAAAGAAGGATTAGGGGAAAGCAGGCCGTTCGCATAACCTGAGGTGACGTATTATCTTGTAACCTTTTTAACAAAAAGACAGATGTGTTGATTTTGTTAGTGATACAATCACAGCGTGAATCGAATTTTAATTTGGTGTCAATAGAGCATCCAAGAAGGGATAGTCCTGAGTTAATGTTAGAAGTGAAATTACATTCTTTTAGAGATATGGGAAAAAAATGTGTCTTGGCTTCATTTAATTTTTTATTCACACAGCAATTAGCAACTTCGTTGACCCGTTTTTGTACATTTTTCAGGGCAACATTAATATCCTGGTTGACTGCAATTAAAGTTGTATCATCAGCATAAAGAATACAACCGATGTGTGGTGATACGGATAAGGACAAGTCGTTAATATAAATTGGCCCTATAATTGAGCCCTGAGGAACCCCATGCTGTATGGGCAACTTGTTAGAAATGGCATTATTAAAGATTACGCACTGGTATCTATCCTTCAAGAATGACATTATCAATGCAACACTACGGTCACAGAAAATGTATATTATCTTTAATTTTCGTGCCAATATTGCGTGATTCACACAGTCAAACGCCTTGGGCAGGTCAACAAATGCAACTACCAGCTGCTCTCCTTCTCAAAGCATTCCAAGGCATTGCAAACGAAAGTGATGATTGCGTAAGAAATGCACTTTCCTTTTCGAAAGCCATACTGTTGTTTATAAAAAAAATTATTTTTTTCAGAAAAATCGGTCATTTGTTTATTTAGAATTTTTTCTACAATTTTGCTAAAAACTGGTAACTTTGAAATAGGTCTGTATCTACCCAACTCATTTATATCATTACATTTCTTGAAAAATGGTGAAACTAAGGCAAATTTGGGAGACTCAGGAAAGACGCCAGTGCTAATGATAAGACTGGTTATTATTTTCAATGGTTTAACAAATAAGCTAATATTGCGTTTTATGAAAGTAACACTAAAACCATAAATATCTTTAGAGTTACTGCTTTTTAAAATTTTTACGGCATCACGGACTTCTATTTCAGAGAGCGTTTGGAACTGAAAACCATTCTCAGTAGAGAAATTAAAGTCACAATGACTGATAGGATCAATATCAGAGGTCGCCAGATTAGCCAAAGTTTCAGATGTATTGTTGCTAAAATAAACATTAAACTGATTTGCTGATAAATTACAATGAGGTTCTATAACCAAATTTCTGTGATAATTTATTATTGACCACATTGCATTAATAGGATTATTTGCATTTTTGATAAACCTATCATTAGTTTCAATTTTCGCTAATTTTATTTCCTTGGCATAAGAAGCACGGAGAGATTTTCTGATTAAATATAAGTCGTGCGTACGGTACTTAGCATATAATTCACAAATTAATTGAAGCTGTTCTCTTAACTTGCGTACTTTAATTGAAAACCAATTAATGTTACATACCTTCTTTTTTGTTTTAAATTTGACTTCTGGAAAGCAAGTCAAATAACAATTGGAAATGAGGGAGAGAAAATTAGTAAAACACTTGTTACTATCATTTAGATAATTTTGAATGACATTTCCCCAATCACAATCCGATAACATATTGAATAACAGGTACATTCGCTTTCGAGTTAACGGGCGTTGTAACTTAGCCTCATAAGAGTTTCCGCCAGGTAAATCATAATTTTTTAGTAGTATGTTTTGACCAATGTGATCCGTTAAGCCAATATCTAGAGTATTAACATTATAGTTATTAATTGAAAAATTAATAAATATGTTATCCAAGCAGTTATCGCCACGAGTAGCGGAGAAAACCGTTTGGAAAAAACCATTGGACTTTAAGAATGAACACAAACTACGTGACTTTTTATCATTACCGAAGTGCACATTAAAATCACCTACAAGAACAACATTAAAATCGCCTAATGGTGATCTATATACGCATATAATAACCGTCACAATTCACAATGAATTGCGATACTTAAGTCATTAATATATTTTAAAGGTGCAGCTGTCGAACCAGATTTACACAAAATTAAAACACCACCGTGTATAGTACCAGATCTGCAACAAAAGGACTTTACTGACCATGATCCCAATTTGATGGACTCCAGCTGATCACGGTTGATAAACCAGTGTTCACTAACACAGAGGATACATAGAGGATACAAGCCCTCCGTGACCGTGGATGTTACTTTTGCTCCTTTGTAAATACTATCTAAATTCTACAACAAAATCCAAAATGAATATATGTAACCTAAAGGTACTTATAGCTTACATTGTTACGTAGTTCCGGCACAATTGTTTAATAACAATTACCTTAACAGATAATATTAAAACTAGTAATGAAATCATCTACAATTGAAGCCAATCAGACATTGGCAGTTTGCGCAATTGGTTATTTATTGCGATAGATGAGTTATTAGTTAGAATGAACTGGGGTGACTTGGGACTTGAACATTAATAAGGACCCTGTTTTACCTATATATTGTACTTATTTCTGATACACACAAAAATGATGGAAAGAATATTGTCTATAATTATGATGTGAGTTGGCTAGTAACGCTTCAACAAAACCATAAAAAACGTCTTCACTGGTTGACACAAAAAGCTATTAATTCTTAGGTGCCATCAAATGGGGTGAGATTGGTAATTTAATTTAGGTTTTCTTCATACATTTTCTCAAAATCAATCAAAATTAATTTTCATCGATCTAAAGTACCTTTTCTCCTCTATAGAATAGCCCATACTGATTTTAAAGAAGAATAAAAATTAAAAAATTATTCAGCGAATAATGTGTTATCAATCATAGACTAGGGCAGACTTTGACAGCTTGTGAGATTATTTTGACGCATTGGATATAAATGCAGTCTTGTGCGTAAAACGCATTTTTGATCAAATATGAACGTGAGTTTGTAACGAACCGCAAGTCATTACTTAAAATTTTTTTAATTAATTAATTATTTACTTAACAATCCGCCCTCGTAAAAGAAATGATGTAAGCTTTCTTAGCATTCAAACACCTGCAAAACTTCATCTAATATTTCTTAGTATTCCGTATTACTCAGTCACGTCCATATAGTGCAATATTTCGTTTGATTGCACAACAATAATTAATTGGTTCCCACTCCAACGTGGATTTCATAAAACATCGAAAGTTTTATACGTCAGAGTAATCTCCGCCAATTACAAATAGGATTCCCCCAAACAGAAGCCATCACCGCCTACTGAGGGTCCTCTATAAAAACCGCGACGCGCACCTTTGGGAATTGATTATTATTGATTATTATTGATTATTATTGATTATTATTGATTATTGTTGATTATTATTGATTATTGTGAATTATTGTAAATTCAGTAGCCGTAACCGTAACCGACCAGCCGCCGTAGTAGAAGAGTTCCGTCGCGCCACTTGAACGTATTCCGCCGCCGAGAATTATTTAGTTGGTTTCACCAGCTCCTGTATTAGTTAGTCCATTTGACTAACTCCGATTCCAGAAAACCTGCACGTGACGGTTGCGTAAAAGTAAATCGCCGCCGACCGAGTGATAGCCACCGCGAGTTCAGCTCCCTGTATTTGCCGAACGCGCATCGCGAACCTTTTGCAAATAAATAGCCGTCCTCGATCTTTGTGATTAACGAAACGTAAGTCTGTAGAGTAATTCAGAACACAAACGCCAACACACACAACCCCCAGGCCGCTACGGGCAAAAGCCACGTGGTAGTCGGGAGTTTACACACGCTAAACACACCAAACCCCCAGAGAGCGACGGGCTAGGTCCCGGAGCAGTCGGGAGTATTAAACACACACAACACCCAGACCGCTACGGGCAAAAGCCACGTGGTAGTCGGGAGTTTACACACGCTAAACACACCAAACCCCCAGAGAGCGACGGGCTAGGTCCCGGAGCAGTCGAATAACACACCTGAAACACCCAGACCGCTACGGGCAAAAGCCACGTGGTAGTCGGGAAATCACAAACGCCAACACACACAACCCCCAGGCCGCTACGGGCAAAAAAACGCCACGAGGTAGCCGGGAGTACCACAAACCACGCTAACATATACCTGACGACGAGGGCTAAGTAGGACTGTAGAGACCTGCAGCTTTTATCATTTACTCTCACTTACATTCTAAATACCTGAATTCACCAGCTCGCTGGCAAAGACGAAGTGCCTGTAATCACAAACGAATATAAAAATTAAACGTAGAGTATCCGTCAAAAACCTGTAGTAGAAGAAAACCGTACACCGATACCCACGCGTTTAGTACACGAATTTCAAGAAAGCAATCAATTAATTGTTTTCCACCAGCTTATTCCGCAAGTATAAAAACCGCCTTTCAGAAATACGTGTTTGTACGTGTACAAATAGGTAACGTCGTTTGTATCTACGGGAGATTTCTTTCATTTGCATAAAAGAAATCACCACCATAAAATTACCGCCCAGTAGATAACGTTTGAATAATATTAATTATACCCCAAAACATGTATAATCCGCCTAGTCTAAAGTTAATGCAAAAGTAAACCTCTGAAGAAGTTATATTCTCAAATATAATACATCGCGAAAGTAAATTGCTCCACGAAACGTACGCGCCTGTCCGTCTTCCAGAAAGTACTGAATGCAAAGAGCCGCACGCAATAAAACCGATATAACCGTCCTGCGTACAATCGTGAACTTGGGATATCGATTTTCACTAGTGACCTAGATTCGCGCAACCCTCGTTTTGAATAACCAGTAGTTCGTTTATAAATTCTTTTCTTTTATAGACAGGGCCGTATCCAGTATAAATAATTAATTAAACATAACGTTATTAATCATTTAAATATTACGGTCATTATTGAAGGTAACTAGGGTGTATTAAGTTGTTATTATTATACGTAGGTTAGTCGACTTAGAATATATATATATATATATATATATATATATATATATATATATATATATATATTAGATTTGTACTTATAGGACAATATATTATTTTAAACCATTTTATTTTTAATTATTTCATGTGGACAGTGTAGAGCTTAAGATTAAATATACCGACGAACCCACTCCCCTCTTTAGTTAAATACAAAGACCGATTGCAGTTTAGCCGGGGCAAATAAAAAAAATTGTAATAAAGGACCTTACATAAAATGGCACCCTAACGTTGGGGCGTACATAAAATAGCACACTAACACTGAACACATTAAATAATTCCTGTTACAGATTCCGAGGACAACCAGCCGCACCGGAAAATAATTCATTTCTTTCCAGATTAAATAATCAATCTGTTACAGAATGAGTACTACAAAGACCGGAGAAGAAACCGACAAACGAGTAGGATGGATATATCACCTGAAGAAAGAGGAGTTAGTAGAGGAAGCCGAAAAATACAAATTGGACACAGGAGGAAATGTAGACACACTACGAACCCGGATAATTAGATATCTACGTACGGGAGAAGGTCAAGTAACCGTCATTATACCAGAAACTGTACAATACACTGCACAGCTACCGTCTTCAGCACCAGGAAACTCAGACGTAACCGGCACCCGAAGAGCAGACATTTGCGACAGAATTCGCAAATGGGGCATCAAATATGATGGAATAAGTGACCCGATATCATTCTTAGAAAGAATAGGTGAGTTACAATCCTGTTACAACATCGCGGATTGCGACTTGTTGGTAGCACTTCCTGAGTTGTTGAAGGAAAACACATTACTGTGGTACCGGAATAACCAACGATCATGGACGACTTTGTCACCAGCTTTAAAACACAATTCTTACCGCCACGACACCAATTCCAGTTAGAAGAAGAAATCCGGAACCGATTACAAAAATCCCGAGAAAAGGCTGCAGAATACGTTACCGCAATTCTCACCCTTATTCGTCGGCATGGTGACATGTCCCGAGACGCTCAGCTACAGCGAGTGTATGATAACCTACGCGTTGAGTACAAATATTACATCCGTCAACGAGATTTTAATAATCTATCCGAACTCCTCGAATTGGCCACGCAATTGGAAATGTTACCACCTAGAGGACACTCACCGTCTACCAGTCCTAGTCGACCGAAGGTACATTTCAGCGGATTCACTCCCACTCCAGAAACACCGGCACCTAGACACGCAGAGGGAAAAAGAACGAACACCGCTCCGAATCCCGTCACGTCCAACCGAACCACCACCGTCTGTTGGAGATGTGGACAGACCGGCCATACTAGAGAAAAGTGCAAAGGACCGTTTAAAGCTTTTTGCTCCAGATGCAGAAAAGAGAACGTCTTATCTCGCGATTGTCCGTGCCCGCGGTCGGAAAACTTCACGCGCCGGTAAAGAGAGACCAGGAACCTTTAACTTCCCCGGCACGGAAACCTGGAAAGATTACACCCGCCCACGAATGGTCTGCATGGTTACAGACAGTGAAAACCTTCACCACCAGGAAAACAACCCCTTTGACTTCCCGCCTCACCGATGACCGTTTATTCCTGAAAATTGAAGTATTTACAACCAGTATATACGCACTGATAGACACCGGAGCTTCCCGCACCTATATAGGAGAAAAGGTAAAGAACCTTTTGAGAAGGAACCAAGTGCATCCCTGTACACAACGTTGTGCAATCGTACGCCTAGCCGATAGCTCACTAGCCGAAACTAGAGGGTTATATATTTTTCCTGCCACCGTAGAAAAGCAAGTACTCCAGATACCAGGATATTACATGCCCCAGTTATCCACCGACGTAGTACTCGGATTAGACTTCTTAGAATATGTGCAAGCTACACTACACCTGCACAGCAAACAGATTGAAATTGCCGGAACCCGCATACCGTTACAAAAATCCGCAAATAGAGGGATAAGTGGAATCCACGGACCGGACAAAGACCTGCAAGAATTAGCCAGAGACGCTTTATCTAAGAATTTTGAGATTCAGCGAAAGCATTACAATCTACGCCATAGAGCATACCGCCCCCGAGAAGGAGATCTTGTTTACCGGAAAACCCGCCATCTCTCAAGTAAAGCGAAAGAATTTACATCGAAATTAGCAGAAAAATACGACGGACCTTACCTAATTTATAAAGTAAGATCGCCTGTAATAGTTGAACTCCGAGAACCCGGCAGTAGGAAAAGCGCGGGAGTAGCGCACGTTAAAGATTTGAAGAACGCATCTGACGTCGCTAATCAGGCGAACCCAGTGACCAATGAAAATAACCCAACGTTAACGGCTATCCACTACGCGCGCTTTCAACCGTATATAAAAGACCAAAATTTACCTAGGACTGATATCTTACGTAAAATGGCACCCTTTGTCCGTAAAGCCAAGAAAAACCGGCCCCGCATTACCCCATGGATGCCAGAACACTACCGCCAGCCCGGGACAGAAGGCCTTCCCGCCGCCTTTGTCACACGACGTCGATCGCCCATAAGGGACCGGTCACCGGTACGAAAACCATCGACCAACGCCGAACCGCGAACGCCGTCTCCGGGACCGATCGAAATGGAAGGTACATGGGAGCTGTCGCCGCCTCGCCTCCACGCTGACGGACGACCGCGAACACCCGAGACGCCCACCCACCTCCGACGAACAGAAGAAGTAACGGGGAAAATAAAAATATTAAGCATCCAAGAGATCCAACCCGAAATATTGATGCCGTCCCCGACCGCATCGATCTCACGCGCCGCTACCCGACGCCAAAAGAGGAATCGCCGTCGAGTAACCATTTGCCTGCCGGAGGGAGGAAGAATCAAGGTTAAGAGAACGGAGTTTGAGGAAGAGAGGGTGGTATGTAACGAACCGCAAGTCATTACTTAAAATTTTTTTAATTAATTAATTATTTACTTAACAATCCGCCCTCGTAAAAGAAATGATGTAAGCTTTCTTAGTATTCAAACACCTGCAAAACTTCATCTAATATTTCTTAGTATTCCGTATTACTCAGTCACATCCATATAGTGCATTATTTCGTTTGATTGCACAACAATAATTAATTGGTTCCCACTCCAACGTGGATTTCATAAAACATCGAAAGTTTTATACGTCAGAGTAATCTCCGCCAATTACAAATAGGATTCCCCCAAACAGAAGCCATCACCGCCTACTGAGGGTCCTCTATAAAAACCGCGACGCGCACCTTTGGGAATTGATTATTATTGATTATTATTGATTATTATTGATTATTATTGATTATTATTGATTATTATTGATTATTATTGATTATTGTTGATTATTATTGATTATTGTGAATTATTGTAAATTCAGTAGCCGTAACCGTAACCGACCAGCCGCCGTAGTAGAAGAGTTCCGTCGCGCCACTTGAACGTATTCCGCCGCCGAGAATTATTTAGTTGGTTTCACCAGCTCCTGTATTAGTTAGTCCATTTGACTAACTCCGATTCCAGAAAACCTGCACGTGACGGTTGCGTAAAAGTAAATCGCCGCCGACCGAGTGATAGCCACCGCGAGTTCAGCTCCCTGTATTTGCCGAACGCGCATCGCGAACCTTTTGCAAATAAATAGCCGTCCTCGATCTTTATGATTAACGAAACGTAAGTCTGTAGAGTAATTCAGAACACAAACGCCAACACACCAACCCCAGGCCGCTACGGGCAAAAGCCACGTGGTAGTCGAGTTTACACACGCTAAACACACCAAACCCCAGAGGCGACGGGCTGGGTCCCGGAGCAGTCGAGTATTAACACACACAACACCCAGACCGCTACGGGCAAAAGCCACGTGGTAGTCGAGTTTACACGCTAAACACACCAAACCCCAGAGAGCGACGGGCTGGGTCCCGGAGCAGTCGGTATTAAACACCTGAAACACCCAGACCGCTACGGGAAAAAGCCACGTGGTAGTCGGGAAATCACAAACGCCAACACACACAACCCCAGGCCGCTACGGGCAAAAAAAAACGCCACGAGGTAGCCGGGAGTACCACAAACCACGCTAACATATACCTGACGACGAGGGCTAAGTAGGACTGTAGAGACCTGCAGCTTTTATCATTTACTCTCACTTACATTCTAAATACCTGAATTCACCAGCTCGCTGGCAAAGACGAAGTGCCTGTAATCACAAACGAATATAAAAATTAAACGTAGAGTATCCGTCAAAAACCTGTAGTAGAAGAAAACCGTACACCGATACCCACGCGTTTAGTACACGAATTTCAAGAAAGCAATCAATTAATTGTTTTCCACCAGCTTATTCCGCAAGTATAAAAACCGCCTTTCAGAAATACGTGTTTGTACGTGTACAAATAGGTAACGTCGTTTGTATCTACGGGAGATTTCTTTCATTTGCATAAAAGAAATCACCACCTTAAAATTACCGCCCAGTAGATAACGTGCGAATATATATTAATTATACCCCCAAAACGTGTATAATCCGCCTAGTCTAAATTTAATGCAAAAGTAAACCTCTGAAGAAGTTATATTCTCAAATATAATACATCGCGAAAGTAAATTGCTCCACGAAACGTACGCGCCTGTCCGTCTTCCAGAAAGTACTGAATGCAAAGAGCCGCACGCAATAAAACCGATATAACCGTCCTGCGTACAATCGTGAACTTGGGATATCGATTTTCACTAGTGACCTAGATTCGCGCAACCCTCGTTTTGAATAACCAGTAGTTCGTTTATAAATTCTTTTCTTTTATAGACAGGGCCGTATCCAGTATAAATAATTAATTAAACATAACGTTATTAATCATTTAAATATTACGGTCATTATTGAAGGTAACTAGGGTGTATTAAAATCTACTTTCCAGAAACGACTTCGACGCGAATAAGCGGACCCACTGAGCGAGCAGAAGGAAGGACGCCGACGCTACCGTCTCCTCAGAACATCCAGTTGTTATTATATACGTAGGTTAGTCGAGTTAGAATATATATATATATATATATATATATATATATATATATATATATATATATATATATATATATATATTATGTTTATAGGACAATATATTATTTTAAACCATTTTATTTTTAATTATTTCATGTGGACAGTGTAGAGCTTAAGATTAAATATACCGACGAACCCACTCCCCTCTTTAGTTAAATACAAAGACCGATTGCAGTTTAGCCGGGGCAAATATAAAAAATTGTAATAAAGGACCTTACAAGTTTGCATAAGATATTTTATTGTGTGTACATAATGTAAGTTAGTCTAAATGTTACGCCACTGGAATTTTTAGTAAAGCGCTGAGTACGGTATAAAAGCATATTTGAATGTGGTGTAAATATTAAAGAGTTGTAAGTATTAAATTTTGAATGAGAAATGTTTCAGTAACACACCTGTTGAGACGATGAATATTACTGTATTTTAAGAAATACAGAAAATTTCATGTATGAACAAATGATGTTGGAATTTGCTGAATTTTGCAAAAAGAAAATTCGCGCATTTTCACAAAACGTTGAATATGGATCTGGATGGTATGTGGAGTGAGTATGGATGCCAAATTTAAGAATTATTGAGGTTTGTATAAAACTTTCGAGATGGTTGATAGATTGGTCTCATGCTTTAAGTTGGTGTGCCTTGCAAGACAAAGGCGCGGGTTAGATGAGGTTTTACAGGATGGGTGTATATAAGCAAGAGTGACAGTGTAAAACACAGACACTCGAGCTCACAGTGATACATCTAAAAGGGCGGTCGCGCGCGAGTATTTTGTAACGACCTGTTCTCAGGAAGCAATTAGTTCCGTAGTGTACACTAGTTTACTGTAAATACACATTTTGATGATGAAGTATTAAAGGATTTATTGTGAGTTGGAAATTGTTGTAAAACAGATTTGTAATAAACAGTAATTGTTAAATTTAGAAACGCGTGGCGAACTGAATGCAACAAACTGGACCAGACAAATAATAGCTCCTGCCAAGAGCAAGTGATGTACTGGACTAGATCTAAAAAATCACAATTCCTTTTACGCATGTCAAGGATAGGTTGGGTGGAGTGGGGAGCTTGGAAAATAACATATGCCAAAATGGCGATTGACAAACTAACTTTGATCAACTCAGTTCACCGGCGCGAGTTAAATTAAAGTTAAATTAAATATATATATATATATATATATATATATATATATATATATATATATATGTGTGTGTGTGTGTGTGTGTGTGTGTGTGAGTGTGATGTGTGAGTGTGTAAGTGTGTGAGTGTGTAGTGTGAGTAGTGTGAGTGTGTGTGGGTGTGGCGTGGTGTGCGTGCGTGTGCGTGTGCGTGTGCGTCGTGTGTGTGTGTCGTTGGTGGTGTGGTGTGCGTGTGTGTCGTGTGTGTGTGCGTGTGCGTGTGTCGTGTGTCGTGTGCGTGTGGTGTGTGCGTGTGGTGTGTGTGTGTGTGTGTGTGTCGTGTGTGTGTGCTGTGTGTGTGTGTGCTGTGCGTGTGCGTGTGGTGTGCGTGTGCGTGTGTGTGTGCGTGTGCGTGTGCGTGTGGTGTGCTGTGGTGCGTGTGCGTGTGTGCGTGTGCGTGTGCGTGTGCGTGTGCGTGTGCGTGTGCGTGTGCGTGTGCGTGTGCGTGTGCGTCGTGTGTGTGTGTGTTACAGTATAAATACTAGGGATTCAATCTATAAGTACTGTTTTTTATTGTACGCGTTATTTCACGGAATCAATGTATGTTAATATCTTTGCAAAGTTCGGTTAATATAGTTCGATTAGTTAACTTACTGTTTTGTTTAAATTATGCTAAACCTCTCTATAGTTTTATTGTACGACTTTATTAAAGTTTTGGATAGATGATTATTCTGCAAATGACATATTTTGTTACCAAAGTTAATTGCTTTGCATTCATTAAAAATCATTGAGCACGTAATACTGGTCACGATTTATTTATTAAGTAGAAGTTTCAGATTTGAATCCCACCAATTTATACTTGAAAGCGCTTAAATACAAGTTAATGATAATAATTCAAACAGTATGAGAGGCGATATATGATTCATATAGGACGCACTGATCGTTACATTTTTTAATTTTTAAGATAGGAATTATTGTTTTTGTTGTTAAAAATTAATAGACTGAATTATTATTTTTCCAAATTGGGTGATACCAATTTATTTCAGAATGTTTCATGTTTATACGAGCGCAAATATGAAAGTGTCCGAATAACGTCTCACTACTTTAATTTTATCAGTATACAGGTGCGACTAATTAAGTTTGCGATAATGTATGTTTCATAAATTTATTAAACTTTGGATAATTTTATTATTCATGCTAATTGAATTTAAAGATTTTCAAAATTGAATTGACGTGTATGTGTTTCAGAGGTGTACATAGAAAACACTAAACCTTGCCCACAACGTTTTACTTGAATATTTTAACAATTAGTTACAAATGGTGACTAGTTTCGGCAAACATTGTCATGTTCACACCTTATAACGTATGAAGATTGTGGGGAAGGTATAGTGTTTTCTAAGTATACCTTTGATTATCACAACCCCATTTAAACTTTCAAATATGGAGTCCAATAAATAAGTGTATGTGTTTGTTGTTTTTGGATTAAGATAGATGTAGGTAATATTATACAGTTCTGGAACACACCACTATTGCAAGGTCCCACAATTTCAAGGTCACCACATTCTCAAGGTCCCACATGCCCAAGGTTACACAATATCTAGGTCATTCGTATGTGCTACTCCCTCAAGGTCGCACATTTCCAAGATGTCCAAATATGTAGGTCATTCATTCCTTACGCTTCTGCAAGGTTACACATTCGCAAGGCAATTTTCGCGCCCTACCTACTCACATAGCTATTTCACTTTTTCAAGGTTTGCTCATGTAATTTTTTACAATTGTCTGATACCACACTTAGCACAAAATAAAAAAAGATAATGATAATATTATTATATTTGTTTGTAGTATGTACAAATGTAATCAGTTTATTATTTAGATATATGATTTTCTCTAGAAATAAAACATTTTGATTTAATACAATTGCAAAATGTCCTTTCCACTTCTGTATCATTACACCTGCGTGGACGTGCTGCAAGTAATTGAGGGTACGTGCAGTGCCCATCGGAGACGCTCCTGTAGCGGAGTGTCAGATGGCCGCCATTGGTTCCTTCGAACTCCACACTTGAAGCATTCAACCGTATCGTCTGAAGATGCTCCTCGAGAGTACTAGCAGATGTTCTGCAGCGATACATGATAGTATACCATTACAGCGACATTGATATATTTGAGCATATACACCGTGTGGTGTGTATCTGTCTGTCTGTCGGTATAGAAGTCGACGTGCTCAGTCAGTTAGTATTGGTCTGTCTGGTATGTAGCCGCATTACTGAGGTTGGCGTTTTTCTGGAAATAAATCATAATTAGAAGGAGAGCTGTGTCAACAGTTATACTTACTATCCCTGTCTCGATCACGTGAAAAGACCACCTGTTGAAGAGCTGCATTATGAACTCAGATAAGTCCTGCAATCTCTTCGACAGTTTCCAGTATCATCTCCAGATGTACAATGGCGCGATCATACCCACTTAGTATAGCTAGGCTTATAACACCATGCCAGTCAAGGTGTAGTGTTACAAGCCCAGTGTGGGCTGGGTCGAGCTGTTCTTCTAGAGAACTCTCCGTAATCACGACATTATAATTCCGAATGAATGGTACTATGGTTATCAACTGTAACGAAAGAAATAATTAGTCATAAAACAGTAGTAGTAAAAGAATACATACCGTGAACGTGAGATGGTCCCATGTGATGATGCCACCCAGCGGTAATGAGAAACACAGAATTGCGTTGAGCGGCACTGTCTCCCTACGCCATCGCACACATGACGTTGTACAGTGTAGGAGGCATAGTGCAGCCAATCGTCATAGGGATATGTGTAGCTTAAAACTAGTCATCGTCACGTTCTTCGTCATCGTCAACGTTTTCGTTATTACTGTGATCCTGAACTTGCAGAGCGGCGTCTGGAGCCCTGTCAATGTCATAGTCCTCGTCTTGTATCTGTTCCTGTGCATTTACTCTTAGGTTTAAGTACAATACCGTTCCCTTAGTCTATTTGTTGACTGAATACTGAACACCTCTTTACAGGGTATTCATGTTTTTCAGTTAAATTAGTAGAACGTTCACCTGATATTATTTTAAATGGAACACCCTGTATTTTATAAACTTATCGTTTAGCTTGTTTACTTACCTTTCAACTTGTATAAGGGTTTCCTATACCTAGACCTTCAAATTTTCAATTTTTGGGATTTCTCTGTTCCTGTACCATTTGTAGATTGAAATATCATCCCAAAATGTCTACTCTTAATGATTTTTGGCTAACGTAACACATTTTCAAATTCAAATCACAGTAACTTTAATTTAAACGTTTATAAGGTTATTTCTACGCTATGTAGAGTAAACTAAAAATCGCAATAAATTTTTTGTACACTTATCTTTACTTTCGATAACCATAACAACAAATTGTCACCATTCAAAGCTCTGACGATGCTTGGCTCGTCCAAGCGAAACCGATCAGCTTAAATTTTAAAAAATAAAGTGAAACAAGAGAAAATCAGGAGATCTCGTTTCAACATGATTGCTGCTCGGCGCATTACGGTGTGGTAGTACCATAAACTGGCCAGTCAGATCTCCTGATTTAGCCCCTGCGACTTTTTTCTGTGGGCTGCCTTAAATGTAAAATTTATAAAAAAAACCACCGAAATATTAATTCTTTGAGGGACTCAATCGTTATTTGAATACATGTTATAAATTTTGATTTTAGCCCACCCCTGTTGGAATATTTATTAGCATTTCCTTCATAGTGTGTGTAACAAAATTAGAGTTTTCAATAAAAATCAATGAAAATAATTTAATTTTTAATGTCATTCCATGCGTAATAATTTTGACATTCCAGTGGTACGAAAATATTTTCTGTAAGCCGAATTGGCGAGCAGGAGTTCGCAAAAATGTTAAAATCAATGTTAAATCCCAATGGCCATGTTTGAAAGCGGACACCAGTATATATAAATATATTATATATATTACATCCCTATACATCCGACGTCCTTGCATAGTCAAAACATTGAACGTCCACTAGAAATAACTGAAATATGATATATTTGGTTCGTGTATATTTTCTATATACGATTGCCTGATACTGTGTGCTATTCAGATATTGAAAAAATTTTGTCGCTTTTATGGTAGTATCAACCAGAGATCCTTTCATATCGCAGACATTCGACGCCTTCAATATACAGTTTCATTCATTGTTATGCTGAATATACTATCCATTAGAAGTCCAGCAATGTTGCAAGATTAAATATTAGCATTTTGTCAAGTCAGTGAAATATAATATCGTCTATATTATTTAGGTATAGGAGTTTTAGTTCTCATTACTCCATAGCGCGTGTTATGCGTTGCACTGAATTTAGTGTTTACTGTTAGTGAAATTTAAAATTATTGAAACTTAGGTAAGTATTAATTTATTTTTTCTAAAACATTTTGGGGAAATTGTCGTTTTATCGTAATAAAAAATATGCTTAAGTAAGTTATTCATTTTTATCTAGGTATGTTATTTTTCATTTATTTGCTTGATTTTGGAAAAGGAAATCAAGGTCTTTATTGCTAGCGAAAAAGTCCTAAATGTACGCCTTTTGGGAACAACCTTAATATTTCGCGCTGCATTTTATACAAAACATTTGATCATATCTTACTGAAACTGATTGTTAATTAAGCAAGTATTTATCATAAAACTTTTTGACGAGTCAGTTTAGATTTCTCAGAAAGTATGCAATTTCATAATGTAAAATTTGTATTATTGTATGTTAGAGTTTAAATAATCATACTATCTCCAATTTTCGTAACTACTTATTTTGATTGATTTGTATTTCGTTCTCACATTTACACACTTCCACAAACGACTTTTAAATATTTTTTTATGCACCCTTCAGGTTAAAGGGTTCATTACATCTACATTTCAGACAACGTTTCCTCTGACTTCCCTACTAAAGTAATATTGATACATACATTTTATACAATGTGACTTCTAAACAACCCAAACCATAATTCTGTTATTTACGGTTCAATTTCGATTAAAAAAACAACCAAACATATGGTACTATAAACAGAGGGAGGCCCTAATAAAAAATAATATAAAAGAAACGTAAATATTAGGTAACAAAATTAATGATAGATAAAATTAAGATAGTATGAATTTGCTAAAACACTTTGACTATATTTCTATTTAAAAAAATTTTTTTTTGGAAGTATAGTAGGTAGTATACAGGGTGGGTCAACGAATAGGAAACAGGCGGGTTTATGGCTAGAAAATTTTTTTTTTGAGAAATGCGAAAACATGCCAATTTTTAATGAAAAGGGACAACTTTTGTCATGATTTTCAACCTGAATAGATGTCATCCCTTAGCGTTGTGGGGACAACCCTAAAATTTAAATACGTATGATGGAGCGAGTGATAGGTCATTTGAAAGGCCTTTCTTTTCTGAATTCAGTGCTCTAGTTTTTTTATTTTTAACAAAATATTGAAGTCGCAAGAATGGAAAATGTCTAAAGAGTTTGAAGCATTTTAAAACTAAAAAAAGCCCGGACAGCTCAATGGTTTTTTTTTAGAGAAGCTAGGTACTTTTACTGCCATTTGACAACATTGTTTCATTTCTTAGATATAGGGTAAACAAGCCTTACATTTTCAAATAAAAACAAGGGTTAATTTTTTCTTATGCCAATTAATAAAACCAGTTTATGCAAATTCAAAAAATTAACTGGTTTTATTAATTAGCACAAATGATAATTCAAATAAAGAATTTCTCCAGATTGTTTTAGATTTCCCTTTAACAAGGTTTAACTTTTATTCTTATTTGTGTATGATATTGTACACAGTTTTAAATGCCTTGTGTTAAAGTAATTTCATTAAAAAGTCCTCTAAGGAGTATTCTCAAAGTTGTAACTTTTTGACAAAAACAGCGAATTTGTAAAAAAAACATTCATTTTTAAAAATAAGTCTTTTAATGAAATTTCATTTAAATCGGTGTTACATATTTGCATAAAATAAGTCAAGTGTAGAATATAATGCTCATTAGCGAATTTCTGTATTTTTTAGAAAATTATGCAACGTCTTACTGAAAAACACCATCGTTGGCGCAGAATGTGCAATGTACCTCTTTCTCCTGTTTTACCGCAGCATCAGGTTAAACTTTATTAATAAGATTATTGTACTTATTAAGTTTTTTTATTTAATAGTTGAATATTTCCACTCTACCTTCCAGCCCTTTTCAAGGAAGTGATGAGACATTACCACCACCAACTCCCTCAGATATTTTTCAAATTCTAATGAGGATCCGGACTATATTCCATCTGATAAAGAAAGTGAGGTAAATGTAACTCCATTTATTGTTTTATTAGACGTGATTTGTTATACTATAAATACCTTTCGTCAACTACTAAATCCGAAAGATATTTTTTACAAACGTCAAAAAATGAATAGGTTCGCGCATTGATAACAATTCGCAAAGTGCCTCTTTTTTCATTTTCCTACGTTACGCGCGAAATAGTGTACGAAATACATATTTCGCGCACTGCATGTAAACTATATGAAATGTTTGTATTTTAACCTTTATGGTCCTCAATCAAGCAAAATTCAACAAAACCTTTATTTCTAAATGTTTTACAATAATGAAGGCTTTTAACACTTTTCAGAGTGTGACAAAATTTTACACTATCTAATTTTATTTATTGTTTACAATGTTAACATTAATGGTGCAGCCAGTACACGAACCAATATTTATTCCTAAACCAGATAATTCAAATTCAGCTCGTGATATTGTAGTTTTGCGGGTTGGAGATCCATTTTTGGCTTGGAGGCAACTGCCGTAGAGGTGATGGCACTTGATCCTGAAATTTCAGTCTACAATTTTATTTGATATTTGAATTTTATTATTGATAGAATCTTCCACGTATCCTTCGGCCACGGTCGAAGATTTCCATCCTCCATGTCAACAACTGCCATTTTATTTCCATAGTTGCAGCAATTAATTAATGATTTGGAAATATATTTTAACCCATATTAATTATTTTAGAACAATTTTAAAAGATCTAATATACTATTTTTACGTTTGTAAAAAAATATTTCGTGTGCGAAATACTTTGGTGATCGATAACTGATTTTTTAACGAGGCGCAGCTTCAGCTCTCGATCACCAAAGTAACATTTCGTGCACTAGATTAAAAATATCTATTTTTCTATAAATAACGTTCACGAAAGTACATCGTGTAATTGGTTCATATTATTTTGCAGGCTAGTAGTGAAGAAATCTCAGATCAGGCAAAGAAAAGGAAGAATATGATCAATTGCGATTCATTGGATTCGGAAAGCGAGGTAAATGTGTATAGATCAAACAGAAATTGGTTTGTTAAACTTATTTAATGCTATATTGTAGCCTGAACGTGGTGAAGAAACTCAACAAAAGAAAATAGTAATAATCGAAAATATTTTAATTGCTGGACCATCATCTGATACAAAACTTTCTACAACTAGCGATAGTATTAACAATAATGCAGGTGCAGAAAAAATCAACCTAAGAAGAAAAGAGTTATGAAAAAACTACTGTTATTTTTGTGAAGAGTGGGTATTGAATTTTGCACGCCATATATTGCGCAATCATGCTACCGAGTTTGAAGTGCAAAAATCGCATCTTACCCACTCAAAAGCAAAGAAAGAAAAGACTTGATTACTGCCATAAGAAAAAAGGAAACTTTATTGAAAGCAACGAATCTGGGAAACCCATCAAAAGCCTTCAGTAAACAGGAAGATCTTACCATGCAAATTCTGTTTCGGTTTTATTCGTCTAAGAGTCTCTGGAAACATAAAAGAGATGTAAGCATGCAACTGGATCTTATACTCAGGCTGAAGCACATAACTTTATCGTGAGAAATTTGAAGATTGATGAGAAATTGAGAGAATTGGTTTTCCACGGATGAGGGCCGATGAAATATCATTAGTTGCGAAAAAGATCATTTAATATGTGCGTTTGGTTCAAGATATTTAAAATTCATCGCGAGACACATTTTGTCAATGTGGTTTCACGTAAGATGCGGGAATTATCAAGGCTGCTAATTGAAACTAGAAAATTAGATCCTTCCATTAAATCCTTATTTGATGTACTAAAGGCGGAAAAGTATGATATTTTGATAAATGCAACAAAAGTAGTTGCAAAATATGACTGCGAAAAAGAATTCTACGTATCTCCCACTTTTGCTATAAACATGGGCACAAATTTAAAACAATGTTGCGAAATCTCAATTATGAATGTTCTCAAAAAAGAAGTGTTTTCGACCACTTCAGCTAATCAAACCGAAAAAAGCTTACAGACATTAATTAAACTAATCGAATCTCATTGGAAATTTGATATATCGTCTCAAGCATCAAATGACTTGAATTTAAAAAAATGGAACAAAGTAAGTTTGCTTCCTTTAGCCGACGACTTAAAATTATTGAAAGACTTTTTGGTATCAACTGGAAATGATGCTCAAAGGAAACTAGAGGTGAAAATCGATGCAAGTTCCTATTTAACGTTGTTAGAAACAATTTATTGCAGAACTATTTTATTAAATCGACGAAGACCTGGAGAACTCCAAAGATTGTTATTACGTACATATAATTTGGAAATCAGCGCTCAAAATTATGAAGAATTTAAAGAAGTATTATCAACCACAGAAAAATTTTAATAAAAATTTCAAGCGTATTGTTATTAGAGGAAAGCGAGGTAGGGAGTTCCAGTTTTATTTAGTACCGATGTTCAAAATCATTTAGATACCTTGATTAAAGTCAGAGAAGTTTGTATTACAATTCAATTTATACCTTTTCGGTAATCCAGGAACAACGCAACCTATCCATGGATACAAGAGTTTAAAAAATATGCAGTAAAATGTGGGCAAGAAATCCCGACGCTATCACGTGCACAAAATTAAGAAAGCATCTAGCAACACTAACTCAACTGTTTAACATGTCCGAAAATGATATAGAACAACTAGCTACTTTCATGGGCCATACTCTTTCAGTTCATAGACAAAATTACAGACTGCCAGATGACGTATATCAGACAGCGAAAATATCCAAATTGTTAATGCTAATGGAAAAAGGTGAAGCTGGGCAATATAAAGGAAAGTCGTTAGATGACATTAAAATAAACATGGATGAAGATTTATTGTGCACGAATGAGAATAACAAAGACAATGAAAGGGATGAATTAGATGATGCAAACATTCAAGGTGAAAATGAAGATGATTTACCAATTTCAGAAACTGTGGAACAAGAAGGAAATTCTGATAAGCTGACTGAAGAAGTGTTGGAAAATATAGCGAAAACAAAAATAAAACCGAAAAGATCTGTAATAAGGAAGCCAAAACTGATTTTAATGAAAACCTAACAAATGTAACCGTCGAATATTAGTTCCATGGACAGAGGAGCAAAAGATAATTGTAACAAAGTATTTCTTAAAACATATAAAATCAAGACAACCACCAAAAAGGTTCGAATGCGAAGAATTAATTGAAAAATACCAAGAAATCTTGCATAATAAAAATTGGTTAAAGATTAAAGTGTTTGTTCAGAATGCATATACTAAAAATAAATAAATTGTACTTTACATAAAAATAAAAATGTGTTTTCTCATTTTACAGTTTCTTGCCATTTCTATAATGCAGTCTGGGCTTCTCTAATGTTGTATTTCTTGTTTCTCGCTTTCTTACACACACAGGTACACACACACACACACACTTGCGCTTACTCTTACACTTACACTTACACTGACAGTTACACTTTCACTTACTCTTACACTTACACTTACAGTTACACTTACACTTACACTTACACTTACACTTACACTTACACTTACACTTACACATACACTTACACATACACTTACATTTACACTTACCTTACACTTATATTTACATTTACACGTACACTTACACTTACACTTACTACAATTACACTCTCACTTACACTTGCACTTGCCTTGCGCGTGCACCTGTAGTTGCACTTGCTCTTTCACTTGCTCTTACACTTACTTCTACTCGTACACTTGATTTCTCGAAATTTTGTCTGGCCACTGTAGTTACGTCTGCTACTAGGATAAACCAACCATTTGCTAATACCAGAACGAGTATATGTTTCTGTAGAACACCAAACACTACGAAATATACCATTTCTGCATATTTCGATTCAAAAAATTGAAACGTTTTAGGTTTAAAATTTTTAATTGTCCAAGCTCTCATGGAATGTATAGAACAAAGGTATTATTACGGTTAATAGAAAATTTTATTCTATTAAACATACATGCCACATCTAATGTGATTCAATTGTTAGCTTTCTTATTACATTAGATATGCATTCACGTTCGGTGGCGTTTACGCGGGTGGCCTAGAACATGCGCTATGCACCGTTCGTGTTTGCGCGGCCATAACTAGGGCTAGGATTTTGATCACCTAAAAATTATCAAAAAATGCAAAACAGAAAATTCAATTATGGCTATGTAATAAAATTTTTAATTGATAGCCCTACACTTGAGATTGAGTAAACGGTGTTTAGACATTGTAAAGGGACATTAAAAGGGTGTGACAAAACACTACCTCCTCTTTAACTAACTTTAATGTGAATGATGAGGAATGGATGAAGTTATGCTTTTAAAGTATTTAAACTGCTGGTTCGCAATCCAACAGGTAGTAAAATTTGACGGTTATTAGATTATATAAGCCCCGTGTAACAATTACAACAATTGGGTGGCTCTGCAATCCTCAAATCAAAGTACTTTAAATTATAAAAAGGTATTAAAATTTTTGAACAATTACAATAGCTGCGACATGTTTCGAAACCATACCAGTTTCATTTTCAAGCAACTTATGAAAAACTACATTAAGATGATAGCTGAAGGAAAAACTTTGATGTTTAAAATGTATTAGATAGTTAACAAATTACATGTTTGTGACGTCAATTTCCATAATGTTAATTGCGAAAGGGCCATGATGACCTAGTAATTAAATAGATAAAAGAATCCGGAACTAAACACAAAAGACAAGGTAACAATGATGATATCACACCCTTTCAATTCTGGATTACCCCTTTGTGAGAGTCGAATCTATGTAAGGGGACATTATTTAAACAAAAATTATTTTTATTAAAAATACTTTGCGGCTATTGCTGAGGTATTCTAAAAATCAAGGGTAGCGAACGTATCAAATATAGTACACAGTTATATAGCATCCATCATTTCAATCCTGTTTAAATTTTTGAATTATCAAGATGGTAAATAACTAGTCAAAAGTTTTATGCATCTACGTACTCAGTTTTGATTCTGCATTCAAATATTTTAACAAATTAAAAATAGAAATTACGGCTCAAGTTACCAGCATCGGCAGCAACCTTTTATTTTTAATTAAAATAAATATCAATTTTCCTTTTCCGGCAATGTATAGCAATCGCTGTTGTATGTAAAAATTGTAAGTGAAATTACTAAAATCAAAGTAGTTAATTTATACTTTAAGTCAATGATTGGTGTACATCAGTACGTCAGTCAAAGTTCTAAAACGGTTATTTACTACTGAAAATTGTATATGGTGACATTTCAAGTAAAAAGTTGCCCGTTAGGGGAGGGGTTGAGGGCCAAACCCCGGGGCCAGAGCCTCCTGTAAGGGCCGTACGCTGTACATAAGCGGCAATAAATACAATTTGTAATTAACATTTTACAGCCGGTGTTTACATTTCACATTATAACTTACTTCATTATTTTTCTTTTTTTTCTTGCAAAATACGATATGTCTGCACGCAGAAACTTAAGTGTTGAGTATTATAATCATATTCTGAAATGAAGTTTGTACATTTTAAGTATTAACATAGCATAAATTTAAAATATAAAATAAAATTTAAAAATTCGTTTTGGTTTACTTGATTTGGTAAAAACATCATATAGCTTATAGAAGTTTTTGTCGCAGACGGGGATCCGGGCCCGAACTAACTCTCGACGGCCCTGAGCGATAACTAACAAAATCGACCATGTTTCTCGTCAAAAATAGTCAATTTTTATTAATCTTATATACGTACAAAATACGATTTTTTCCATAATACCTAATGAGAAGAGAACTGTAAATACTTTGATTGCTAAACAGTCATTGTTGTGATCTGTTTTCTTATTGTTGATGATTAATAAGTATTACCATAAACTTAAAACTATGAAAATAAAATACATGGATATTTATGTATTATAATTTAATATACGGACGCCCTATGGTGCGTAAATGAAATACAGCGTCTATTAAATCAAGAGCACGAAACGACTACAACCGGTTTGCGATGTAGCCAAATCTCCGGACGTCATATTTCTCATGGCATGAAAGTTGATGTATATTTAAGATATACACACATCGAATTTAGCGCCACCTCGAGATTGTTTCGCGAACTTAAATAATATACAAATTTTATTTTGCATCCATTAGGCGTCCATACTAAATTTTGATATTGTGCTGGTAGTGCAAAACATAGCCCAAAAAAAATTATTAAGAATTCCATTCGACGTCCGTATACCGGACGTTGTATCACATGGACGTCCGATGTATAGAAAATTTGCAATGTATGGACGTCAGATGTATAGCGGATATATATATATATATATATATATATATATATATATATATATATATATATATATATATATATATATATATATATTTATATAGGCATGTTTGCTTATACTAATTGATATTATCATGTAAGTATTCCGTAACTCACATCCAGAAACGCAAATATTATTGAATAAAGCTAACTGTTATGTGTTTTGATTATAAAGTAAACCAAATAATACGCAGGAGAAAAATTATAGGACAAGAAATCATACAGGAAGTATTCGATAAAGTGAGTCATACGTTGCTTTCACCCCCTGACAAATATTATAACCTGGATGAAACACGTATGTTTTCCGTTTCAGTGGGACCATAACAGTTGAGATCTCAGTCATATAATCTAAAAGTAAGGGTAGAAATGTAGGGGATGGTTACTATGTAATTTTAGATTACACTTACATGTGTGGGTAATACACAATTGTGTCATAAATCTTCTGGTGTGAAGTGATAAAGGGAGACTGTTTGCTAATGAATAGATTATAAAAACGCACAAGCTTATTAAAAATTGTATGCATAAAATACATGGCTTAATTCATAATGAAGCCATTTTTTCCTTTTTAATTAAATTGTAGTTAGCCATATATTACTATAATAAACAAATTTCGGTGAAAGCGAGTTTATATTTTTAGACATTTTAAATTAATATCTTACTTACTGTAGAGGGAACTCGCACGTTATATAACTTCAGTCAATTTTTCGGTCTCTTGAGTTTTCCTTTTGCTTGCCGTTTCTATTCAGGGTTGCCCGTAATTGATGATGGTAATAAAAAGAATTATAATGTAGCTTCGATTGATTTTAGGATATTTTTTTTAATAGCTTACTTTTTTGGACATAAGGGAGTGCTTATTTAAAAAAAAATACATTAATATGATAGTCCATGCTTTCAGAACTAATAGAAAATATCTGGTGTGGAACACTACACGACCTTCCGACCTACAAAATGGAAATTAAAAAACAATGAAATAATTTTAATAACATTTTTGTTAGGATAATGATTATGCAACCTTTTTTGTAAAACGTTCATAATAATAATTTATGTTAGATAGACGATTAGATCTTTATGTCAGGTAGACATGTAGAGAACTGGCAAAAAATCTTAACACCGCTCGCTTGGATAAAGATGTAGATAATACAGATTAAACGTTTTAAATTTTATTTATTTAATTTTTGGGCAAATGTGTTTTATCAAAAATGTTTGTAAAGAAAGTTTATGTAATATTAAATTATCTTTACGTTTATAAAATTGATCTTTATGTAGATATTAAAGAATTTAAACGGACACTTAAAGTCTATTTGCTGGTATTTTTGTATGTTTGAAATACGCAACTTTTTTAGAAATACAGTGTTCGCCAAAATAAACTCATTGAACATATTCATAAATAGTGGTTGGCGCAGTTGTTGGAAATAAGTTATTATTGTTTGCCGTATTTTTGCAATATTATCAGAGCCGAATACCGACTCTTTCATCATACCCCAAATGTATGCACCAGGTGGTGTAAAGTCAGGAGAATGTGAAGGTTAATCGAAATCCGTTCAACAAAATAAGGACCAATTATACCGTGCCCCGATACAGCACACCAAATCGTAACTCGAGCACCGTGAAGTGATTTTTCTACAAGAAATCGATATTTTCTTACTATTGATCTAGCCATTTAGATGAACATGACTCGTATACTAGGCTTAACACGGGTCCACAATAAACTTTTCTTCAACGTTTGTCCACAACGCGCAGCGTTTAGTGGTTGTCCAGTTTGAATACGATATGTGTAACCATCAATGCCTTTGAACATCCTACGTGTGGATGTTTCATGCCCAGTATTATCAACGTCTTTTAAATCAAATGAACTTAAAGTACATTTAACTAATGGTCTGAAAAATGTAGGTTGGTAGTAAGTACAGGTCGCATGCACAGTAGTTTTGGTTTAGTTGAACTAATTTAAAGATTTGTTTATAACCCGTCAGTCTTGTTTCCTACTATATACTTCACGTTGTTCATTAGTGGTATTGCTGTAGTTGCCTTTTTAGTTTTTATTAAATTACTTAATGCGGTTTTGGACAGTAGTAGTAATATTTGTAATTAGTTTAAAGGTATTTGTTTTCTTACTAATCATGAACAACAAGCGTGTTCGATGTAAAAAGACAACGTCCTTTACATATTTGTGGTCTCCACCACCAGTTCCTCACACAATAGGTTTATTGTCTGCAGGATACTTTCGCGCATGGTTTTTTAAATATTCATATTTAGCCATCAATTGTTGAATTGTCCGCATTTGCAGTGGGTGTACCTCATATTTTTTTTAATTGATTCCCATACAGCGGCCTACATGATAATTGACAGTTACAGTTACATACAGAAATGTAATATAAAATTCGTTACCTTCTCTTTGATGGTAACTGCATTGGTTTGTTTATTTTCTATCATCTTTTTAAACGGAACTGTAAGAGACAACAATTCCAATGCCTCCTCCTTAGTGAAAGGAGGGGGCACGTTTTAAATGTAAAATACCTTTCGGTCAGAATTTAACCAAATTTTGATATGTTCTAGAACATATCATGGAACGTATCATGTCTTCATTGCCCGAAAGCTCAAAGCTCAACAGTTTTTGATATACAGGGTCTGCAGTATCAATATTTGATACTTTCAATATATCATAAAATGGACATGTTTGCCAATATTAACGCAAAACTTAGTGGAATGTTATTTTTTTGTGCTACTGGTTACAACCTTTTCTTTACTTTCATTATTTTTGTACATACACCTGATATACAGAGTGAGACCAAATATATGTATCTGAAAAGAATTATACGGTGGTATTGTTTTGATATTTTGGTGAATGGAAGTTAACACATATATATGTCCATTTAATTATTATTGCAAGTTAAGTCCCCTAGACGTCCGTTATACAGAGTGTTTAATTTCTTTAATATATTTAATTGAGTATTATTATACTTCCTAGTTAATTTTCTGATAACTTAATTGAAATGTCTATATTGAAATAAACTATTTGCTAACTGTATATACCTACATAATAGTCACGATAGGTACGGAAAAAACCGTTAACATAAAAAATCCCTTGCAATTGGATGTCGTTACGAAATACAAAGCTTTTGGAGATTGACAGATAGAAAGGTTAGATGTGCTTCATTTATTATGCTCACTATTCTCTAATAAAGTTATATTTAGTATTTACTTATTCGTTTAAACCAAAACCGTAATGTGGTATTGCACTTTTTCTTCTGCTTTTATTCGTACAACTAGATTTTTTTCTGATTTTGTACTTTTCTTCCGTTTTTCATACTACAATTATTATGTTTTTCTATTCCCAAACTTATAAAATAACAACAATATAGTAGGTGGCTATGAAACGTCAAAAATTAATCCACTAATTAAGTGATATTGTTGATGCTTAGTTGCAAATCTACTTTTTGAATTAAAATCGTTGAAGAGTTTATGTGAAAAATGAATCGAATTCCGTGTTTTGCTTGTGGAAATGCTTTAGTTCCTAGGGTTATGGTGAAAATAAGTGGTGAGGTAAATACAAGAAAGCAGGAAATTGTGATTGCAGGTCGCCGCGAAGCAAATCTACCAGAGCGGGTCATAATAGAAGAAACTCGAATCTGCAATGTCTGCAATATTTCTATTGTAAGGGAAATTCAAGCAATAGACAATAACCCAAATTGTTTACGATTAAATGTGCTACAAAGGTCAACTCACTTATGCTGCATTTGTAACGATGGAAATGATATACATAAAATATCCATGAATGGTAATTAATATTTTTGTTGAGAGTGCCAGAAAATACGTACTACTATAATATTCATTTGGATGAGAATGGTAATCTGTTTGAGTTTCTGCTCCCTGGGTTACGATATGTAAATCGGCCATTATTAATAATGTAATGAGATTTATATTTTTTTGCAAGCATTACGTATGGAAATTAAGAAAAAAAGCTACCACACGGCTTACGAAGACGAAAATAACTTCACAAATTCTCAATTTAAAGCAGTTTCTCCTATAACTATAGATCAATTTAATAATCTTTTCAACTTTTGTGACCCCGTTAGAATAGGAAATTCTTTGAGATATGTAAGTAAAAAAAGATCTCTTAGCATTCCTGTGCAAGTTACGACAAGGTCTTAGTGATAGTCTTTTAGCGGTTATTTTTAATTATTCCACAAGACAACAAGCCAGTTTTGCTATATCTCTAGTTAGACAATCATTTTCTGCAAGATTTGTACCACAAAATATTGGATTTACTGCTACAACAAGAGACAGCTACATCAAAAATCACGTAACTCCTTTTGCAAATCGTCTATATAATCAAAACCTAGATCGGCTTCAAGTTATAGTGTATAATGACTGTACTTATCTAGAAATAGAGAAAAGTTCTTGTTTTAAAGTGTTGCGACAGTCCTACTGTACTTATAAGGGTAAACATCTTATCAAGCCATCTCTGCTTGTAGCCCCGAGCGGATTTATTCTGGACATTCAAGGGCCATATTCCTCAAATTCTGAAAACAACGATGCTAACATACTTATAAGTGAATTTAATAAAGATGTGAATGGAATGCGTGAATGGTTTAATGAAGGAGATATTTTCATTCTCGACCGCAGGTTCTTTTATGCTATTCCAGCTTTAAATAGATTAGGTATTAATTTTAAAATGCCACCCTTTTTGCCCAGAGGTCAGCTACAGTTATCCACAGAAGAGGCTAATGATAGTCGTCTCGTTACGACAACCAGGTGGATCGTAGAAGCACGCAATGTGCACTTAAAATCAATTTTTTAATTTTTTAGCTTTAACATAAAAACACCCCACATTTGTAATATTGCTGATTTTCTTAAAATTGCTGGAGCAATTATAAATAAATATTTTCTACCCATTTCAATGCAAGATGCTACCATTGAGCTAGCTGAAAATATTCTTCAAAAAGTTCAAGATCCAAATGTTGTTCAAGCCAGGGTTGAGGAGGAAAACGCTAGAAGGGGCAGATGGGTTGATTTAAATGAAATTAACGTTCCCTCATTCCCACGTTTGTCACATTACTATCTTAAAGAGTTAACTGTAGGTATTTTTCAATTAAAGCTTGCTCCTTCTTATATACAGGACAATGAAACAGAGGACCGCCAGGTTCAATATCAATTTGATGAAAACTACGAACCCGGTTTTATACGGGTAAGGATATATTCTCGCCTCAGAAATGCTACTCGTTACCAGTTGTGGATTGCATTTGTGCCGAACAATGAGGAAGAAGAACCTAACCCAATATTAGGTACTTACTGCACCTGCAAGACTGGTGCCAGAACTTTAGGTACTTGTTCTCATGTGGCAGCTGTACTATGGTTTTAGGATACGCTAGGTATCAAGAGCTAATCAAATATCCTTCTACAAATGTTTTAAATCATATACTAAATGCAAATAACGTGGAGGTTATAGACATTTAACATTTGATTATGCAACTTTTTGATTTCTATGACAATGGTTATATCAAGACCAAAAATTATTTACTGTTTTCTGCCTCATCAGTTCAGTTAACTGATATCTTATTAAGCTTAGATATTTTTAATACATTAAAATACGTTCATTAACGTTTCTGCATAAACATTTCTTATTTCGAATGACTGTACAAAGCGGTAGTGATGATGGAGGTAGACCTGCGAAACAGGTCTGTCGATGGTGTGAACAGTGAAGACACTAGTATCTTAAAGAATTTTATTTTCTTAGTTTTGCAAAATAAAGATGAACTTCGACAAGCGCCTTCTTTATCAAAAGAATCTACTGAAAATTTTATTAGAAAATAGTGATCATAATAAATGAAGCACATCTAACCTTTCTATCTGTCAATCTCCAAAAGCTTTGTATTTCGCAACGACATCCAATTGCAAAGGATTTTTTATGTTAACGGTTTTTTTCTGTACCTATATGAAGTTTAAGATATCGCTTTGGTCCTTTGTACTTGGACACCCAGTATCAGTATAAACACATCGTGACTATTATGTGCGTATATACAGTTAGCAAATAGTTTATTTTAATATAGACATTTCAATTAAGTTATCAGAAAATTAACTAGGAAGTATAATAATACTCAATTAAATCTATTAAAGAAATGAAACACTCTGTATAACGGACGTCTAGGGGACTTAACTTGCAATAATAATTAAATGTGTTAACTTCCATTCACCAAAATATCAAAACAATACCACCGTATAATTCTTTTCAGATACATATATTTGGTCTCACTCTGTATATCAGGTGTATGTACAAAAATAATGAAAGTAAAGAAAAGGTTGTAACCAGTAGCACAAAAAAATAACATTTCACTAAGTTTTGCGTTAATATTGGCAAAAATGTCCATTTTATGATATATTGAAGGTATCAAATAGTGATATTGCAGACCCTGTATATCAAAAACTGTTGAGCTTTGAGCTTTCGGGCAATGAAGACATTTGATCAATTCGTCAAGTTCTAGAACATATCAAAATTTGGTTAAATTCTGACCGAAAGGTATTTTACATTTAAAACGTGCCCCCTCCTTTCACTAAGGAGGAGGCATTGGAATTGTTGTCTCTTACAGTTCCATTTAAAAAGATGATAGAAAATAAACAAACCAATGCAGTTACCATCAAAGAGAAGGTAACGAATTTTATATTACATTTCTGTATGTAACTGTAACTGTCAATTATCATGTAGGCCGCTGTATGGGAATCAATTAAAAAAAATATGAGGTACACCCACTACAAATGCGGACAATTCAACAATTGATGGCTAAATATGAATATTTAAAAAACCATGCGCGAAAGTATCCTGCAGACAATAAACCTATTGTGTGAGGAACTGGTGGAGGAGACCACAAATATGTAAAGGACGTTGTCTTAGAAGCAGCGTTAGAATTAATTAGCAAGAAAACTATATACGGCGAAGTAAATAATTTTGACTATGATTTTGTAATGGCAGTACCGGAAGAAAATGTATTAGTCGAATCTGTAAACAACTATTCCGAAACTGATGCAGAATTTGTTGGTGACATTGGTGAAATGGAAGTCATATTGAATACACCGTCAACAAGTCAACCATTGCCACCTGATCCCATATGCGATCCCAGCAATACGCTGCCAGCGAAACCTGCACAATCTTCAAAAAATAAAACAAAATTTTTGAAAAAAAGAAAGACTATATCAGAATTGAATGTTCTTGCTGATACCAAGGCTGAAATGTATTAAGAAAAAGCAAGATTGCTAATGTAAAGCGAAACAAAGAGAAAATAAATTAAAGGACTTGCAAATTGCAATGTTGCAGGAAGAATTAGAAGAACGAAAGGAAGGGAAGTTTCTACCGCTGTTAATATTAAAAGAAGAGTTAGAAAATAAACGACTAGAAAATATATTAAAAAGAAAACAATTAAATATAATTAGTTAATTATGTAATACACGAATATATGAAGTAATATCTTAATTTTATAATAATATTTGAAAATAGTGGTAAATTATTCTTTGTGTGACGTTGTTGTCACCATCACCACCAATTTCATTAAGCCCTTCCACTTCATTTAACAATTCTTCTTCAACAGGTATTGGCTCCTTCATATTGATAGCTATGCTATGCAGCGCAGCAGTAGCTACTATAAGTTTTTGCCAATTCATGCGATACTCTCATGCCTATAGATAGTAATGGAAATCTACGTTTCCAGAACCCATACTGCCGTTCAACTGTGTTACGTGTTTTTGCATGACTTCTGTTATAAAGGGCTTGAACAGGATCCGTTGTTTGCAGCAGTGGCGTTAAAAGATAACTACAATTTTTATATCCACTATCCCCGAGGATGTAATGATTCTTATATAACGGAGACTGTAATATTATTTTTAAGTTAGAATTATTAAAAATCGTCTGACTGGATCCTGACTACAATGTTGCAGATTTTTAATCGGAATTAGCTAACGTCTGCACATTATAAAAAAAATATCCCTTTCTGTTACGATAAATTTCAGTGTCATTACCACCTGCAAAAAAACATCCATTTGTAATATAGGTAAGACCTTTTCATACCTGATTTACCTGGTGATTGAATTTTAATGTGTGCAATCTATGGTTCCTACAAGTTTAGGAAACTGCAATTTGGTAAAATCCTACACTTGTCTCTTTTATTTCACCCACAGTCTGGGGGATTTTAATAAATGTAGGGCGTAATCGGGCTATTGCTTCCGAAACCCTTCTAACCGTTTTACTAGCTGTGGCTTTTGTAACAACACTAAAGTCTCCAACAGTAATGACTAATGAGCATACAACCAGTAGCATAAAACTGTAATGTTAGCAATAACTGTTGCATTGGTAACAAACACTGATTTCCGTTAGATTGGAACTTAATATTGTTCTGCACATGTCCTACAATTGTTTGAACTGTCACTTTAGTAAATCTAAACATATCGAAGAATTCTTGATCAGACAAATCAAAGAAATGATTTTTTCTTTCCTTTATAATTTTCTGTTTCCATGTGTTCCCTTAAATATTAATTGTGTAATTTGAAATTGTTTCAAATTACCATCTTGAATATATGGCAAACACAACTTACCCAAGTTATTCATTAACTCTTCACCAGAAGAATCAGAAAAAACCCTGACGTACTTGAATTCATATTGTGAAAACTAATAATTTTCAAATAACAACAAATTATAGCAAATTGACATCTGAACAAGACAATTATTGTAGGTTAAAATACTAGGAAATATTTTTAAATGCGCCTTTACAAACTTTAACAGTTGGAAAGGTAGTATTTAACTTAAATGTGCTCTAAATCGCATTTAAACCTAAAAGTCAATTGATAATACAGTTTAAATTTTAAAGGTTAAATGACCTTTAAAATTTTAATAGTATATTATGCAACGAGCATTTAATGACGGCTATTAAGACACGAGTATGAGGATTACGACACGAGCCGCAGGCGAGTGTCGTAAAGAATACGAGTGTCTTAATAGCCATTAAATGCGAGTTGCATACACTATTTTTTCTACGACCTCTTAATAAAAAAATATAACTAGGTAGGTATGTACTTTATTTTGAACATTTATGTTTATAGTATAATGAACAGTTCTAACTTGTACTAAAAAACCTTTATTACAAAAATAGCAAAAAATGAACTTTGACAAAAAAAGAAACAAAACTTTACAATTACCTATTCTTTCTGATTAATAATTACATTTTCTATAGTACAATTATTAAATTGCATTTGCGGCACTTTAGGGATAACATTAGTTGATGCCATTGCTGATGTTGAAGGTAATGGATTAACATTTATTGAATTGTTGATCTCGTTGTATTCTATCGAATTTAAAATTTGATTGGCTACATTGATTTTATTTTGAACTGAATCCTCAATGTAATTTTCGGCTACTGCCGTAGATTTCCACCCACCGTGGTGTTTTAAAGAGGTGATGTCACCACCAGCATCAACTAATATTGTTGCAGAAGTGCGACGAAAGCAATGTCCGGTATACAAATTGGGACCAGGAAGATTTAGGTAGATAGCAATTTCTTTTCCTATCCCACCAAATTTATTTATTCCTACGTTTTGTACGGTGCATTTCCATTTATGTAATTGATAAAAATGACGTAGTTACACAGTTTTTAGGACGAAGATTCATGTACTTTTGCATGTTTCATAATACTTTCCTGTTATTGTAAATTTTCTTGTTGTTTTCGTTTTGTGTCCCTAATTGTAACTAACAGCGTTGATTTAAAATCATCATTTACATCTTTTAGTTCCAATTTGTGGTGCTCGTTCCTTCTGCAAGCACCCCATAATGCCAAAAATACATACCACCTATGAAAGAAACACTATTTTTCCTGTACAAACAAAATTTAGATTCACTGACCTTTGCCAATAAATATTTAACATCAGGGGCTTTCACAACTTTTATTCAAAGAGCTTAGAATTGTCACAATTAATTAATTTTATATCTGTCAGAAATACTCATATGGCCACTTCGATATTTAGCGAACACTGTGCTGATGTTGCATTTCTATTGGTTGTAAAATCACAGCAAATTTGATAGTTAGCAGATATTGTAGTAATTTTGCATTTCTATTGGCTGTACACTTGTATCATTATGAAAAATTTGAATCATTATGGGTATCATTAAAGTACGGGGCGTGCACATTTAATAAACCAATTAAAGCATAGGAGTAGAAAAATGTACATTTAAAAACGTTGATAAGACTGGACGTCATTGATGTTTAATTTATACGCAGTTCGTCGAAGACTTTTTTACGGAGACTGCAAAACCTGGTTAAGAACCCGTTCTTCATTATCGTTGATACAAACTGTTCTTCAAGGACCTGAAGAACCCTTGCTTTTACCGAGTGAGCCTTTATTAAATAGCTCCCGATATTTTTCAAAACTTGTTTCAAGTTTGGGCTATTGCCCCGTCCACTTCCGTATGAACGGAAACGATGTTCTACTATAAATACCTTTTCCTTAGTTGTCAGAACCATTTTCAGAACGATTTTAACACGAAGGTAATGTTATTATGGCAGTTAATGACAAACAAGTCAAATATAACACACAGACATCGACCAAACCATTCCATAAACCTTCATATTTCGTTAATGCTCATTTTGGCGAATACGGTTTTTAATAAACACCAAAAAGCTGTGTTTAATTACCCCCCTCTTCGCCGCTGGATGTCTTCCTAAATCCAATCACCTCTAGGAGAAATACAATCATGGTTAAATACGAAATTTCAAAGTACGTACTTCTTGTGGTTCTGGAGTTATCGTGAGTAAGAACATTTTGAGTATTACTTTAATTAATTCCCCTCTAATGGGGATTTTGTTATAGTTGCCTTTATGCTAACTACAGTGAGTGGGTGTGGCTTCTCAGACTCATATAACCCTTAATAACGTAAAAACAAAGGTTTTATACATATATTTATAAATAAGTATGTTGTGCTACACAATAGATTAATATAACAATTCTTGAAAGAGTAAAAATTACTATATATAAAATAAAGATATTAAATATAAAATAACCAATGATCAATAATAATAATAATTACTCAAAATGATTCTGGAATTGGTCTTGAACGCCCGTGGGTTCGACAGCATCCTATACAGCCGACCTGATTGGGTTGCTGGCGATTCCTCCAACTAGGGATTTTCTCTTTTATAATTTTTCTGTAAGTACAACAAAATTTAATATTCCGAATAGACAAAGAAATGGGGGTTTGTTTTGTATGTGAATTTCTAACGAGATGTTTTCGAAAAGAGTTTGTGCATATAAGCGGGTCGGTTCTCTAGATTAAATGGATATTTACACTAAATGGGTATCATTTAATTTTTATAATACTTAAGTAAGAACGGTTGATTGAAATCGAGATATTTAATTAAAAATTTATTTAGTTGCGTTTTACTAAATACATAAATTTGCAAATTGATGTGGCCACTTGATGTCAATGAACTATTTGAATTGAATTTATTTATATGAATAGAAAGTGTAGGTAATACAGGGAATGCTTTACTATTTATTGGATCGGGATGATTTAAATTATTACGTTTTAATTACGTTAAAACGACAGATTATTTATAATTTAAATAATTCCCTTATTGAAAAAGTATTCGTTTTATTACAGCGCTAACCTTGTTTAATTCAATTTTTTTATTTATTTCAATTTAGTTGAATAAACGGAGTGATTCTGAACTCTGGTGTAAGTATACAGGTGGTTCTTAATGAGGGCAGGATATACATAAAGTTGGATACAAATGGAAAAAATTTTTATTGTTCATTTCTCAGAAAATTTTAATTTTGAAAAAAATGCCTGCTCGATCGCAAACCTAAAATGGACTTGCAACAATTTGAATATCTCGTTTTTATACGAGGGAGATTCGAAAATTTAAATACGGCTAAAGAGTAAAGTACCCTCGTTTTTCAAAATACCCAAAAATGTCATTTTAAAAAGTTGTTTACAATTGAAAAAGTATGTAAAATGTGCAATTTCAGCCAGCTTCTCTAAAAAAATGTCTACGACTTTTCCTTTGTTTCTTTCTACCACCGCTGTATTTTTCGGGAAACAAAATATTTCAGAGGTAAGTTATTTTCTAATGGAACAACAATACGCTAAGAGGCATAAGTTTCATTTGCACCATAAGTGGCAAATTAGGTTATTCACAATTATCCCTAAAAATACCTCAATTTTTGTATCCAATGAGGAAATCTACATGTTCCATCAAGATTATACCTAGCAAATGTGAGGGGATTATAGAGAACGTCAAAACATTTAAATTATAAGATTTTGGAATAACTCTTTATGTACCTTTCTGCAACGTTGAGTTATAATAAATAAAAGAATCTTCAAAGAAGTTTTATTCAAAATATTGGAATAACCAACATTAATTGATAATGGAACACAAACATAAAACAAAAGTGTGAAAAAGTTACCTGTACCATTATCATTCAATGTGGTGCCCACCGTTCTCTATGCAAAGTATTGTACGTTTGTGTATTTCTTGACTTACATTTCTCAACATTTGCGGGTTCACTGTTCAAATACAGTTTCTAATTGTATTTTGCAAATGTTGACTAGCTCTGAATGGTCGCTGTTTATAAACTTTCTCCTTTAAATATCTCCATAGGAAAATGTCCATTGGGGTGATATCGGGCGATCTTGCAGGCCATGGATTGTTGGAATATCTTTCAATCCGAAGACTAGGAAATTTTAGGTCCAGCCATTACTTTACCGCTACCTTTGTATGAATAGATGCGCCATCTTGTTGGAAAAACGTGTTGATTCTGGTTCTCCGAGAAAGATTATCCAAATAATTTGATAAATATATCTGAATCATATTTAAATATCTCGCAGAATTTAAATTTTCTCTAAAAAATACTGGTCCCACAATTTCATCATTTAAAATTCCACACCAAATGTTGATTTTAAACGAATATTGATCCTGGAATTCGATCTGAAAGTTAGGGTTTTCACCATCTACAGTTTTGCGAACTTACGATACCGTTTGATGTAAAACTGGATTCGTCAGAATAAAGAATTCTTCCCGAAAAATATTCATCATTCACTATTTCTCCTTGGAACCAAAAATAAAATTTTAACTATGCGTTTGGGTCCCTTTCCTGAAGGGAATGAATAAATTTTGGTTTGTGTGGCTTGAATTTATTTAATCGCATGATTCTTCTAATTGATCGCTCAGAAATATCAGTAATTTCTTGTCCCTGTGATAATGATGTCCTCGGATTCTCCACCGTAGATAGAACAACATTCATAACATTGTCACATTAGCAGTTACATTTCTTCTATGTTCTGTTTTACATTTATTTTCAACAGATCCATTTTTTTTTTATTTCCTATTATTTTTGCAGCTGTTGCATGACTAATATTTTTATCTGTGTGTATTGCATTAAAAATATCTGCAGTCTCGGGAGAAGTATGATAATTATCACCATACACAAAACAATCTCAACTTTTTCTTGGACACTTAGACGTGCAGCCATTACAGTGACTAATTAGTTTTTAGATACCAGTGAAATTTAGACTAACAGCGATATCGCAAATGTCAAAATGATATTGTTAACTATTATCAATTTGTTTCCAAAGCGAACTTTGCAAAATATCAAAGCGAAGTAAGGAATAATAAGTACTTGTGAGACATAGTTGTGGTTGTAAATAAAAAAATTAATTTCTATTCATTTGCAAATAAGGATTTATTCCCAAATTTAATTGTTTTAATGTTCTATATAACCCCCTCACATTTATTAGTTATAACCTTGAAGGAATATTGTTGAATACAAAAATTGCGGTATTTTTAGGGATAATTGTGAATAACCTAATTTGTTACTTATGCCTTTTAGCGTATTGTTGTTCCGTCAGATAATAACTTACGTCCGAAATAGTTTGTTTCCCGTAAAATACAGGGGTGGTAGAAAAAAAAAGGTAAATATTTTTTTTTCAGAAAAGCTGACTAAAATTTCGTATTTGACACATATTTTAAATTCTAAACAACTACTTTACACAACATTTTGTGTATTTTTAAAAATAAGGGCACTTTACTCTTGAGCGACATTCACATTTTCGAATCTACCTCGTATAAGAAACGAGATATTCAAATTTTTGCAAGTTCATTTTATGTTTGCGATCAATCAGGCACTTTTACCAAGAATAAAATTTTCTGAGAAACGAACAATAACAATCTTTCACATTTGTATCCAACCTCATGCTGGTTATATATATATATATATATATATATATATATATATATATATATATATATATATATATATATATATATATATATATATATATATATGTATATATATACGAGGTGTGGCAGAAAAGTAATGAGGCTGGCAACACTGCAAGCGATCTGGCAACGCCGCGCTGTTGTATTTGATAGAGCACGTGTATCAGTACCCTCACATAGCTCAGTACGAAATTCAATTCCTTCAGTTAACTACGTGATTTTTGTGACTGCTATTTGTAAGGTTGTGTTTTGGTTGTGCGTCACGCAAAATGGAACAGCTGAATTTGGAGCAACGTTGTGCCATAAAATTTTGTTGTCAAGCTTGGAAAATTGGAAAGTGTAACGTTTAAAAGATTAAAACAGGCCTTTGAGAACATTCTTTATCCTCCAGTTTTTCGCTGGCACAAATCATGTTTGGAAGGCAGAGAACACGTTGAAGATGAACACCGTTCAGGGAGGTCTTCAACTTCGAAAACATTAAGAATTTTGAGTGAACAATTGCACATGCGAAAGGTTCGTTCCAAAATGGTGCCAAAAACCTCACAATTGAGCAGAAGGACATTCGAAAAAACAAATGTCTTGATCTTCTTGACAGAATCGCTAATGAGAAAAATTTCTTTAGTCGTGTAATGACAGGTGATGAATCACGGATTTTTGAATACGATCCTGAGACCAAGAGGTAAAGTGAGGAGTGGCACACTGCAAACTCTCCTCGACCAAAGAAAGCTCGAATGAGCAAATCGAAGAACAAAGCAATGCTGATTTTTTTTTGACAGAAGGGGAATCGTTCACAAAGAGTTTGCTCCTACAGGACAAACTGTTAACCAAGTTTTTTGTAAAAACGTCCTTGAAAGGCTCAGAAAAAGTGTCATTCGCGTGAGACCAGACATTGCAGACAAATTGATGCTCCATCATGACAACGCCGCATGTCACACTGCCCCCTCCATAACAGAATTTTTGGCCTCAAAAGGAATTCCTGTGGTTCCCCAGCCCCCCTATTTATTTGACCTCACTCCCTGTGACTCTCCTAAATTGAGAAATGTCCTCAAAGGACGTCATTTCGGGACTTTAGAAAACATCCAAAGGAGTGTAACGGTCATGCTGAAGACCATACCGGTTGAAGACTTCCAGCGCTGCTACTAACAGTGGAAACAACTTCTCCATCGGTGTGTAACTGCCCAAGGGAAATACTTTGAAGGCGATAACATTGATGTTTGAAAAAAATAAAAACCCTCGTAAACAAAAAATGAGTCTCATTACTTTTCTGCACATATATATATATATATATATATATATATATATATATATATATATATATATATATAATATATATATATATATATATATATATATATATATATATATATATATATATATATATATATATATACATACATATACATACAGAGGGTTTATTTTCGTTGTCCCTTACAGTCAAGGATGCCTTAGCTAACCAAAGGTAACGTTATTGGTTCTAGATATTTACAGTCAGTAAGGTCAGGTATAAATACGTAGAATGGGTTGAATCAGGTTTTAATCTAGAGTGTTATAGGTATTCACAATAGTTGCGCTCCCCAGACGTGGCTTTAAGCTCGTTTTCTAGCGAAAGGGCTCGATAATAGGTCTGGGCTGCCGCCGGCGTTACGCAGCAAATAGCCCACACTCAGTATAGGTTGCTAGTCCCTCTTTTACGTTTTTTTTAAAAGATCTAGGTGACTGGAATCGACAGGTACTTCAACTATTTGTGTTTATAATATGAACAGATGTACTTTGAAATATTGAAATACTTGAACAATAAGTTCAAATTGTACCCAAAATTGTTTTAAGAGCGCGGTCCGGGATTTTATTTCTTCTGGAATAAATTAAAATCTTAAAAGAAATGCAGGAACGCTGGTGTAGTAATAATACAGAGGAATGCTTACAGAGAAGTATCATTCAGACGAAGTGGAAGTGTCGAATTATAGTAAAACTTTCGCTTTTATACTTCGTACGGAAGCGGGGTTTTGGCAAAATTAGACGCGATGGCTTTTGCACATATAGAGAAGGAGAGCAGGTACGTACGTAAACGTGACGTGTGTTAACGCATCTGGATTCTGAAATGGAATAAATTCTTGTATAAATTATTATCAGCATAATTTTAAAATAATAAAAATGTATTCATCGTATTAATTTTTCTGGCTAATTACAGTATATTCACACACGCAACCACACACAACCGCTTCCGTACCTACAACTCCCGCACCAGCACACGCACACCCTTAATCATAGCAAGCTTTCTAAGTTCGAGAATAAAAGTAATTCCAGGTAACTCTAAACGAAAAACGAATAGTTTATAGCATACATTTGTTAATAATTCATAGAAAATTAAAGATTCATACTGAATCTATTAATTTTAGTTATTGATAAAAAAAATTTTCGAAGAAAACAAGGAAATTTGGACAACCGTCCGCTTTTAACAAACTTACATAGAACTATTCAGTTGCCCTCTTTCCTTTAACAATACCACTTTAAGTTTTGTGGTTCATATTGACTAAGTATATTAAAGAAGCAATTTTAAGGATCATACGGTAGATGGTTTATTTTGTTCCATTTTTTTTTTTTAATTTCGAATTAAAAGAGTTTAAATTTTTGCGAGCTTTTATTTAATCACCTATTTTTTGGGCTCGGAGGAATTTATAATAGAAACTTTTAGTTCTAAAATTACATTTCACTCACGGGTGATACTGGCGTTACTATTAGTTTAATTTTGGAAGAATTTTGAGTAAATAAGTATTCTCGTTATTTAAAATTTTAGGAAGTTTGTTAGCTGAAAAAATGAAATTAGGTTTTTTTTTTGTAAGAATTAAAATTGACGTATTGTATTTAAAATAAATTTTTTCAGTTAGTTGAAATTGTAATTGTATAAATTTTCCCAGGTTTGGAATTAAAAAGTATTTTGTTCCTGATAACGTCCACGGGTAATATCCTTGGAATGTAGTGCCATAGATATTTCTGAATGTAGTACACCGTAACACTTTTGCTAAATTTCGTCATTGTAGAATGGGAAGAATATATTTGAGCTACAATAAGTATTAAAGAAAAATAATTAAGCGATATCAGATTGTGTCGTTTGCAGGGAAGCTGACATTGCAGTTTGCAGCATGATGTAATTTCTTTCTCTCGATCATTTTCGTATGTAAGTATCGTTTTTACCGATTCTTTTAATCCATTCTTTTTTATTACAGGCTAATTAAGATGTATGTAATTTGGAAAGGGACAGATTTGAAAATGGCGAAATCTGAACGATGCTCAAGTCAGTCTAGTACACGATGTAGGGCTAGATTCACGTCTTTTATTTGTTTGCGATTGTCGCAATATACGCGAAAGGGGTAGTCTAAGAAGGTTTGAACAAGTTATGCATACCGGCGGTGTATCATATTACTGTGGAACAATTAATCTCATTTTCCATAGATGGGATAAGATATAGGTTCATCACACCCTTGAATCATTTTTGTGTGTATCGGCCATAGAAGAAGTGCTTTTCGTGTTTTCTTAAGTGCTTAGCCTCTGTTATGTGGTTGTGCAGATTATTTTTAACGAGTTCCTGGTGAAGAGGTAGTTTCACGTATATCGCGCTGCTCAAACAAATAAAATACACACTTGCTGTACATAGTGCCGCTTTTATTAAGTGTAGAATAAATAGACTAACGTTAAAGAACGCTTTGTGAGTAACGCAACGCTCGTCAGTATGGTTAAATATTTGTGCATTCACGATAAATTAGATGAAAAATTAGTCACTTGTGTACTGCCGATCGAATTAACTGTCGTTCGCCTAATTATGAATAGGAAGTTGTCGTTTGTGAAAGATTACATGCAAAACGTTACCGTAGAAATTTAGCTGTCAAAGTCAGTACCTGGTGGAATCGTTGTGCTAGCTATTATATTATAGTCCAGAGGCACAGTAATATTCTGTTGTTGATCCTACGTAAGGTAAACTTCTATTTTTTTATTTTGTTGGTGACAATAATAAAGTGTGTTTTTTTCTTGTGTTTATGTGGAGGATGAATTAACTTGCTTTCGTGTATAATACTGTAGAAACGCCTTTCAGGAAATTTGGAAACAAGCGTATTCATTCACACGATTTATTTGTTAGGATCTTAAATTCTTTTATCTGTGTAATGTGCATTGAAAGTTTATTTTATGCAGTTATATCAACATTTCTGTCACCGATATCTTTATTATTTCCATTATATTGATTAAAAGGTAGTTATCACTATTATATCGGTTTCGGACAAATAGTCTTCTTCTTCAAAAGCATTAGAATAACTATCAGAAACTCACAAAAGTTTCTCAAGTTCACCATCCGTAAGCACTCTCTCAGTAGACATTTTCAATAATAAATTTCAAGTGTTATTTGGTATTTCTTATTAGATCATAGCATCAAGTTTGATATTTACTACCAAAGTAACACACAGATGGAAAAGGAAAAGGCTACGTATTTCATTCCCTCCCCAAGGGGAGGGCGGGCTGCTCGAGCTTTCCCAGCTCCTTCAGCCACAATCATGGATTCCCAGAATACATACATATATTACGTATATGTGCACGATGGGATTAAGGATTGATGGGTTCAGGATAGGATCGGAAAAATAGGGGGAAAATACTACCCCAGCATTAGCCTAAGTAGCCGCACATGGTGTGCATATACGCAGTGACCATGCCGCTACATGTGTATAAGGAAAACTCCCTGAAAAAAGGTAGACGGTAACCGAACCCATTACCTCCGGAATGCTATGCAGGTCGTGTAACTACTACGCTACCAGCTCGGTAAACTCAAAGATGCTCACTGGCTGCATTTATACGCGGAGCCACATCCAAGTCTCAAAAGGAATAAGCTGATTTACCGGTACGCAAATAACGCATGCAATATGCGCAATATTGCGCAATTACGTGGCAATATTATGTAAGTTATTTATATTTATGAAAGTAAAACAAAACTATTAAAATACATTCGTCTATGATAATAATCTGCTTCTAGTTCTATTAATTGGAACCACACAAATCACTGGGTCATATGGACCCAAACACAGTGAGTGTAACAAATGCATTAAAAAAAACTAATTATTATTTTTTAATATGAATCTAGGTACACCGTTATTAGAGTAATAAATTGAAAGGTTAGATATTTTTGATTTATAGTAATTGAATTATTTTATGAGAAGTATCGAGATAAATAACTTTACTGCGACAGCCTCCATTTTTCGTTCAATTAGTATGTGATCAAATTTTATTGAAATTATACAAGCTTTAATGTAATGATTAATGAGAGTGTTTCTCGAATTGAGCTTTTGTTTTTTGATTTTGGTAATAAGACACTTTAAAAGAAGTTTTAGATTATAAAGTAACATAATTATGAGGTATGTCGGTCGTTGACGGTACAGCTGTTTGTTTTTGCATACGAGGGTGTTGCGAATAGTCGCCTTTTTTGGAGTTACTTTTTTATAGGAATAGTTCTACCGATTGTAGACATCATTCATTTGCCTGATTTGCCAAAAGGTGAACAGTTTGTTATTTGTATGAAAATGAGGTGTATTTTTCCCGAATTTAGGTATTACATCCCGACATCAACGTTTTGTAAATCTTAGGACATTATACGTTTTCCATCGCGCTTAATTTTGTTGTAGTGACGTATTTCTGTGTTTTAAATTAAAGAATTATTTACCGGATTTTCATTTATTATTGGTTATTTGAGATAATAACTTATGCGTTGAGGTTTGTTGAATTGTTTAATGAGTTTTGGGTTTTATTTTCGCAATTTTGCGACTTTTATATAAAACTTCAAAGTTCAATTATTCTGTACCAAGTTATGAATTCATCATCTTCCTGCAGTATAATTATAGTATAGTTGAACCTTTTTTTTAAATTAAGGTTTTACCAGCTTAACAACAATAATTGTTATACATGGTAGAGATCTTATGTATAGTCACATAGCATAATAACAGAAAGGTAAATAGCACCTAATTGAACATATTATTTGTTTGCTTAACTGTCGCCAACATTTAGTTAGGCACTATAGTCCTCATCACTACTAGTTTCATTCAAGTAAACGTCTTGTGGGAGTTTTCGTTTTAATCTGGTGTGTATCTCTTTCCGTCTGAATTCATAAAAGGTTGCACATGTACACTCGTTACGTTTTTGAAAGTTTTTCCAGAATTTGACGTTTTGGAGTTGCGCCGAGTGCCCTTTTACAGGATTAAGTAAGAACCGCGCCCACGCCACTGAACTATGGCGTGGCACAAATTGCCTTTACGGGTTGGATGCTCTAGTGCACGGATTCCCAAACTAGTTTGGGCCAGAGACTCCTTTTCCAAAATGAACTGATATCTCAGATCCCCATAGCAAATTCCTTTAAAAACCCTATCTCTAGTTTGTTTCCTATTGATACAAAATACTTACAAATTTAAAAACTATTCGGTTGGTTAAGTGAGTAAACTTGACATCATTTTCTCATCAAAATTTAACAAAATAAATAGACATAAAATTCAGTAAATATCAAATGTAATTAATAATCATTAACACAGATTACGTAAAAATACTTAAGTAGGTAATTATTTTTTGAAAAAAACATTAAAATCGCAAAGTAAAGATCAAAAATATAAAAAATTCAATGTGATGGATAAACCTGGTGACTTTCTACCAATCTAGCTAAATCTAGTTCAATATTGGTGAGTTGCAGCTTTAAATCTTCGCGTTCGCTGATTATCAAACGGTATCGTTGTTTTGTCAAAATATTTGTAACCACACTGAAGCTTTTTTCGACGTATGACGATGGAAAAGCGATAAGGTATTTTTCAACAATGTTCCACAATGTAGAATACTGTTTTTCAATGTTGCGCTGAAACCAGAACTTCTGATAACCTTGGTTGAAGTTCTGCTTAAGCTCCTCGTCTGTGCTGATGGTGATCAACTCTTCTTGTATTATCACATTGGTTTCTTTCATGGCTGTGATATTGTACGGATTTATTATCCATTGAGGAATTTGTAACTTTGAGAGATCCTCAAACCTCTTTGTAAAATCCTTGTGTAATGCGCCCAAGTAAGTGATATATGCTAAAATAACATCGTCTTGAAGCATTTCTCGTAACTTTGGCAAATGCGGATGTTGTGAATATTCTCTTCTGCTTAAATTTTGTTTATAAAGGATAAGTTTACCCGCAAAGGCCGATATTATTGGTTTTGTTTTAATCAAGTTGAGATCGTGACCCTGAAGCTGCAAATTAACTTTGTTAAACATACCAAAGATATCAGTCAAGTAATAAATATCTGTTTCACAGTTTTCAGATTTTCTTTCACATTTCTTGTAAAAACTTCAACACAGATGCAAAAATAGCTGAAAATCTTGCTGAGAAAGAGCCTCTAGATAGCCAGCGAACTTCAGTGTGCAGAAGTAGCCGAGTAAAGACTTTTCCTCACATAGCTGAGCAAATAACCGAGAGTTCAAAGAATTGCTTTGAATCTTGTTAATAGCATTTGTAACATATTGTAAAGACTGGTGCAGTCTATAACACAGATTTTTTGCTACTAAATGCTGTCTGTGAATCATGCAGTGAATGACCAGTACCTCAGGCAACCATAGATGGTGCATCATCAGTCGCAACAGAAACAATGTTCTTCCATGGAATAGCTTTGTCGGTAAAAAAAAGTTCCACGGCCTGAAAAATTGATTGTCCTCTGGTCTCTAAATATGTAGCAAAAATCAGTTCTTGGCACTTATTTTCATCTTTAATATATCGAACATATCCTAACAACAGAGCTTCTTTGCAGTGTAATGCAGACTCGTCAACTGGAGAGAGAACCTGTTGGTCTGTAAGAAATTACATAAAATGTTTTCCACGACGCAACCCATCTCGTCTGTTTGTCTCTGAACGGTGTTATTGCTCAAACGAATTCTCTTTATAATGTCATGTGGGGGCTGCAATACATTGTTAAGGACCTCCGCAATGGCTGGTAAAATAAGCTGCTCACCAATTGTGTGGGGTTTCCCCGACTTCGCTATTAGTAAAGTTATAATATAGGACGCTCGTAAACCATCAACGTCTTGCATAGATGATGACGCAAACATCGATCTCATGGATGGCCTTTTCTCTAGTTTTTCTTTAATTGTCTGAAAGAATGACTAGGGCTTACTTTTTTTGTCAGCATGTACTATTGATAAGTGCTCCATTTTTGAAGGCTTCATAGCATCGTTACTAAATACTTTTTCACATATGAGACACATCGGCAAGTGTTGATTTGATATGGATGGAATAAATCCAAACTTCAAGTAATCTAAACTATACTGTCTGCATTTTTTTTCGTGTCTGCCATCAGAAAACTCGCAGTAAACCTGCAAATTAAACAAAAAAATGTTTAAGAAACTACTTAAAGAAAACAACAATAAAACTGTTAAATTTGCACACGAGCTTATTTTTATCACACATAGATACTGGATGTTTTTTAGGTATGCTCACGAACTTACTCATTGATAAACTTGCATAGTATAGAAAATTGAACATTTATAATTTTAGGTAACAACTTTTCTAAATTAATTTCAAAAAATACTTAGAAAAATATTAAAATGTTTCTTGGTACTTACCCTGTTACTTTTTCATAAACTGCAGAAATGTATGGTTAAGCTACTAACACGCGTAGGTAACTAAGCACTTTGTAAATTCTTTTTAAATCACTTAATTTAACTATGTAATCACTTTATAATCTCTTTAAATAAATTGGTGGATGAGTGTATTATCATTCAAGCTCCAAAGAATTTCAGAACGCAAATGTTTGGACTTGAACTTGATCATGATTTCATTCGTGTTAAATCGCGTATATGCGTCAAATTTTAAAACTACAAGAATGACACTTCATACTAAAACATTAGTCATTCTTATAACAAGTTGGTACACGTAACACAACTTATATAGTCTAAAGAACCAGCGTCCTTTACGTATGCTTTTTAGAATAAATTATTTGCGGACCATCCTATATCTAAAATTTCAAAAGTTTACGCGATATTGCACAACAAATAATTTATTAATCACCGTTGACGTGTATTTCTAAAATGCAGTAAGTTTTTGCACGTCAGAACGATCTCAACCAATCAAATAACGGCATCCCCCGCACGGTAGCCTCCAAGCCGCCCACAGATGCACCTTTATATACCCGCGACGCGCGTGAAGGAGAATGAATCGAAGTAGATTCAAGTCAAGCCGATATCCAGTAGCCGTCCGCACCGATTGCTTCGGGTAAGCACCGACCTGTTAATCGCCTCCGAAGACTCCATAGCGATCGTGTGATAACGCGCACCACCTTGCACCGGGCAACCTAAAGTTTAATCCTGTACTGCCATTGATAGACACGTAAGTTGTAAAGTTATAAAATCTAACAATTTACAATCAAACACTACAGAACGTAAATAACGCCGGGCTGAGTCTCCAGGAGTTATAACCTTACACTAACGCCAAGAGTGCCACGCAGGGTAGATCCCGACGTCACTCGCAAACACACAGTACACTAACACCCAGAGTGCCACGCAGGGGTAACCCCCACGTCACTCGCAAACACTTGAGGGTAAAGGTTTCTTACAGGGCTGTAAAGACCTACGACCTTTCTCTTAGTCTATCCGGTTAAGACAGGCCATAGCCTACGTCTTCTGAGTATTACTGAGACCCCGCTCGAAACAAATACATACAATACATACAGACAAACACAATAACCATACACAGTGTCTTTAATCGCAGGAGAGTACACACGAAACCTGTTGCATAAATTTGTATTCAGAATAAACCAGCGCGAAACACCTAGTGTAAAAGCATTTGTACATAAGTTAGGAAAATCCGTCAGAGAGTAAAACATTAGATAATACGTAAATTATCCCATGTTTACCGGTATTAACTAATATAACTACGACCTGGTGTATATTACGATTTACCTTAGTAAATTCATTTGGTATAGCATTTTAATATCCAGTATTTCGTTCTCCTAATAAATTGTATATAATTAGATTTAGTATAGAAGTCCGTAATTAATCCAGTTAGATAAATAAATAACAAAATCAAACCGGTTATAATTAAATAAAGACAGTCCAGAGATCTTGCATTTGCATACGCGGATCTCACGTGTGTATTACTTCCTGGGAGCGCGACATACCAGCTTCAACGCTCCAGAGTTACTGAAGAATATATAATTATGCCATGCGCATAAGCCGAGAACGATATTGATTTTCTCCGTCCGAGTTAGTTGCACTGGCGCCGTTGAACAAAACTGTATTAAAGCAACCGTACCAACTTCTGTAAATACAGGACCGTAATATAAATATTACATATTAAGGAGTAAGTTAAGATAATCCATATATTTATATTTCCAGAAACGATTACGTACCTAGAAAGCACCCCCAGGAGAGCGAGTAAGGAGCCGGAAAGAATAAATACATATGTTAATTAATTATTTATTTATTGTAAAATTACTTAATATACGTTTTAAAACGCTTTAAGAGATTTATTTAAGGTGTCAGTGTTAAGCCTATCAAGTAATTAATACGAACCACACCCCGTTTATATTAAATTATAAACACGACTGAGCAAAGCCGAGGCAAAATAAAACCGCGTTGGGTTACACACCCAGAAGGCGCGTAAATTACAAATAGTAAAATATTAAAGAGCGCAAAGAGAGGTTAATACAATAGTATGTTGAAAGTTTCAAATAAGAACTTGTGTTAATTAATAGGGGTCGATTTTTAGACCTCGTCGACCTCCAAAATCAGTTTTCGTTTATGCTGACCCCTGGGAAACCGATTACAGCCCCAAGGGATCGATATCGACCACTTTGGGAGTCCCTGCTCTAGTGAGTATTTAGCCTGTAACAAACAGCCAAGCACATCGAAAACATCGCATCTCTATGTACCATTATTATGCTAGATCGCATACTGCTCGTCGCATAATTTCATTTTCGGAGTCTAAGTGTAAGGAAAATATAAATCACTCACCATATTCTCCTGACCTAAATCACAATTACTTCTTCACCTTTCCAAAAATCAAGGAAATGCTTTTAGTCGCCAGCAAACGCATGTTGAGCGGATACTACAGTTTATTGACCTTAATAGAGAATATTTCTAAAAACAATAAATGTACCGTAAACCGGGTATATATAGAACGATTTTTACACATTTTTCTAAATAATTTCGCTTGTGATTGGAAAAATATATTTTTTTTTTATTTAGGTGGTTTGGAGATTGTTTATACATATAAAATTATAATACTGTGAATGGACCAGAGGGTCAAATTGCTATTTATTTTTAAAATAATTCACTGTTCCATATAACCCCATATGTTGGGGCTATATGGAACAACAATATTTTTGGATATAAAACACTTGTAAATTTTATACTGACCTATATAACTTAGATGTATAACCTATATGGAATGATTCTGGACCTAAAAAATGGCAATTTTGAAATAAAACTTGTTAATTATATAGCGTCCTATAAACCTCTATGGAATGATTATAGGCAAACATAGGGAGTTTAATCTTTTCAACAAAATTTCAAAATGATAAACCGGTATTTAAATAAAATTTTATTACAAAGAAAACGTTCTTATAAACAAAAATACACTCTTATAAAACAAAAAATAAACTCTCGACATGAATAATGTATTATAATAAAATATCTTGTTCAAATGTATAAATTCATCTGTAACTTTTAGGAGCTGAGAGACGAAATTTAATTTGCTCTAGAGGCACTGTATTTTTGTCATCAATGTTAAGAAAAATAAGCTTATTTTTGTGTTCTTTGAAACTTCGTAGACAATTAATAATAATACTCTTCTCATCTCTTATTTCTACTACTTCTAAAACAAATTGCTTAGAAGTCTCTTTTCTAGTTTTAGCATTATAAATAAATTCACAAATCACAAAACTGCCAATAACAATATCACAAATCTGTTGCACAGGAACTTTGAAGTTTCGTTCAGTATGAGGTTCGGCTTCAGTCTCATCAGATTCAGTTTCTATTTCTGAGTTGTTATCTTCACTACTTCCAATGTCTTCTTGAAGTGACACTTCAATTTGGGTATTCTCGGTTTCAATATTTTGAATGTCTTATAGATCTGATGTTGCAGGTGCATTCGAGGTATGTAAATCTGTCAAAGATATTGATCTCCCTGCCGGTACGTCTATTTTTTACTACGTTTTTTATTTGGTATTTCTGGGATTGCAGTGTTTCTTTGCATTATAGTTTCAAATGATTCAGTCATAGCAAGCTCATTTATTCTACGCCCTGATGGAATTAATTTGTTCAACACTTTCTCTCTATCAACAGGAATAATTCCGCATGCTTTAAACCCTGCTTTAATATTATTTGCCACAGTTGGTTCCAGTTTTCCTAGTAGTTTTCTTAGTAAGCCAGGGTAAGCAGTTTTTGGTAGTACTCCACAGTGTCTTTTTTTCCAGTCCGTAAGAATATTTCGCCAAGCTGTTTTAACGGGGTGAAATACGGATACATCTAAGGGTTGGCAAATATGAGTACTATTTGGTGGTAAGAATACAAACGCAATATTGTGTTGTTCGCATTCTCTGATAACTCGTTCAGACAAATGGCTTTGTAGATTGTCACCGACAATCACTAGCTTTCCCTCTTTGTCTCTAAAATAACGCAATGCAACTTTGAAGAACCAATCTTCAAATATTGCACCATCAAACCACCCATTTGAGGAACGGTTGTACAGAGTGCCAGTTGGTCCACCTTCCAACCACTATGGGTATAGATTTTTCGATTTATATACGACGTATAAAGCAAGCAACTCTCCATCTCCAGTAACACTAACCTTATTGAAGTAGACGACCTTGAGTTATCCAAAATTCTCCTGGCATGTTTATTGCCCCTCTTCACGTAAACTTTCTGCTTGCCAGGATCATCGTAATTGATAACATTTCCTGGTGGAACACTCTGCATAAAAATTTGAAGGTCATCAAAGAATTTGTTTATCATTTCAAGTGTTACTTCAGCTCGACTACGTTTAATATTTTCTGAATTTCTTTGAGCTAGCTCACGATTCCGACTCAAAAATGCTTTAATCCAGTCTTCGCCAGGCACGTTGTCTTCAAAACACTTAATTATTACACCTTTACGATTTAAATATAGTTGAACGAATTCTTTGATGTCTTGCTTTGTAAATGGGTACCCATAAATTGCTGCTGTGAGCATGGCTTTTGAGACATTTCGTTCTTCCGTAACACTTAACACATTTGGTTTTCCAAGTTTATCAGAATATGTGCCCCTATATTTATGGCAGAGAGTAGTTTTTGGCACTCCATACAAGTCAGCAGCTTGCCCAAATGACATGCCACGTTCCAGAATTGCCTCCAGACCCAACTATATATTTTCTTGATAGTAATTTCTACGATATTTTGTTCCCCAAACATGTCTGTGTTTACGCTGCATCGTTCCATATATCCCCTGTGAAAGACCAAAATATGTAAAATTACATTTTTTGCCTTTTGTGATTAATTATTGAATTCAACAAAAGTCGGAATATAATGTTAAGGTTATGTTCTAAAATAAAGTACATTGGGGTTATAAGTTACCTAGCTTCACAAGAGAGCTACAAAGGAGACTATTACATACTAACAAACTTACTGTGTGAATATTTGCTGCTTTGACAGGCTAATGCCGTTTGACAACTCAGTCAACTTAACATACTGAAAAAAAATCACTAGATGGTTAACCACTTTTAAAATATCGCGGTATATTTGAAATGTCTACCTACGTACCGTATAACCCCGGCTGTTCCATATACACCCGGTTTACGGTACTCTTATTAGCGCAAGTTCTTCAATTTAGCCAAATCTCACATCATAGAAGTCAAACGTTGTGTAACTTACATTACACCTCAACAAACGATGCCAATGCAGAAAAGATATTCAAAAAGCAAGAACATATTTGTATCAGAATAAGGCAAGGTCAATAATGTCAGATAACTTCCACCTTACCTTCTAGAACATGAATATCCATAATAAAAAGAGTATATTTTAACAGGAAAAGGGGAACAATTACTGTACAGTCTCCTATAGGTGGTGTAAGTGGCGTTAAGAACTGCGGTTTCTAATGGAAAACTTTTAAACGTAATTTTCACGTTGTAAAAAAAAAAACTAAATGTTTTTATATGGTAGATATAGTTAGATTAGGTCATGAATGGATCGCTTTAACCAAAATACAGGTAAAGGGTGCCGTTTTAAAAAGCGTATCAGGTTTTACTTGAAATTTGTATAAATGAATGAATAAAAAAAATTAAGCCCAAAGAACTGTAAATAAAAGTTTACAGTATAATTTTGTGGCCTGCATAAAATACGTTTTATAATATTAAATATCTTGAAAAATAACAAAAAAGTAAATATAGAAAAGAAAATTCAAGATAATTAACTGTAACTGTATTATTAAACTTTTATAAAAATAAAACCGTACAGAGAAACTTGCAAAAGATTATAATTGTAACAATAAACGAAAAAATAAGATTCCATCAAAATAACAATTCAAACTTAATAAAAGAAGAGTTTGTTACGTTATACTGCCACATTGTTTGGGATAAACGCGGTTCATTTAGACCAGACTATTACTGTTTTGTTCTGATAGCTTTAACCAAACAGACATTGTTAATGAAATCCTTTGTATTTGAATAATTTGACTGAAATGAATTCCTTCCTATATTTTTCTCATCTTACTATATTGCTTATTGATTTTCGTAATGACATTCTGATTACAAAGCATTAACATTCTAACAAAGGTGGTTTAGATTTACTAAACATACATTATATGTTTATTGTGTAAAAATATGGATACATTTATGATAACATTAAATTCTCTATGTTCAGTTGAAACAAAATAAATGATATGCACAGTAAATGATTTTTTGTTAGGTTGCACCACTACAGATTGTATAACAGTACTGTATTGCATAGGCATAATATATTACCTATTACATTGGATTATTAAAGCATCTGCAAATATAGAAATTCATTGCTACTAAAATATTATATTTTGATTTCATTAGCCAATCATATGTTGGGTATATCAGATTATTTAATTGACGTGTACTTTTTAATCTAAAGCCTCTAAGCTTTCTAGAATTCAAAAAGAGTATTTTAGAGCTAGTACACCATAAGCTTATTACTTTCATTAGGGGATTTAAAATTGAATAGTACAAATCTTACAAAAAATACAGTTGCAAACTAATTCCCTACGCGTTTTAATAGAACATGTATCATTATGAAGAGAATATATGTAAGTATCATGAGAAGTGGTGATTACAATAAATCATCAAATTAATTAGTATGCCTGATGTAATCTGTAATTTTACATTTTTAATTTCCGCTAACGGTAAAGCTTTGAATTGTACTGGCTTTTACTTGATGGAAATTCATATTAACACTTAAATGAAACAAACAGTTTCTAATTTCCACAAAATCATTTAATGAATAACAATTGTTCCGACACACAGTGTCTTCTTCAAATTCGATCTTAAACTAACTTACAACGCTAAAAAATACTTAACCTATACTAATTGTGGTGGGAGGCTGACGAATTATGTGATGAAGAGGGATAGTCAAACAGTGACGAATAGAATAAATCAATATGATCGTTTAATAACAAACCTGTATTTTTGTTTTTAAAAATTTCTAATGATTCTAAAACATCTAATCTTTTAACTTTATTTTCAACTTGCAAAATTTCATAATTTTATCTAAAAATTTTACGCATAGTTAGTAGTTTCTGTATTGTTTTTATGTGAACTAACATGTTCAGAAATACGTTTACTAAAAGTTCTACCTGTTTGTCCTATGTAGTCTTTATCACACCTCCCGCAATTTAGGAGTATTCCTTAATTATTTACCTTCTGATTTTTGGATTTATTGATTTTTATGTATTTTCCAAAAGTATTGTTAAATTTGTACGGTATATCTTAATCTAGTTTTTTAAGTTGGTTAGATATTATTTCTATAGGTTTACCTATAAAATTTAACGTGTTAAAGAATTTTATAATTTTGGGTTGAGCAGGGTAAACTGATTTTAATGCAAACTTGTATTCTTTCTTTTTTAAAATTCTATTGACATCCGATTCTGTGTAACCATTATTTTCGGCGATTTGTTTAATTATGTTTAATTCTACTTCAAATTTTGTTTTGGACATAGGAATAGTTAGAAGTCTATGAATATAGATAATAAAAGCCACCATTTTGTAATTGTAAGGATGACAACAGTTCCTATGAATAACTGTTCAGTATACGAAGGTTTATGATAAATTGAAAATTCTAGGTTATTATTATGATTTGTTATTGTTAGGTCTAAGGAGTTAATTTGGGTATTGTTTTCACTTTCTGCTGTAAATTAAATATCTATATGTAATGTGTTTAAGTAATTCAAAAAGATTTGAAATTGTCTATTAGAACCACTAAGCAAACTAATATGTCATCAATAGATCTATACAAAAAAAATTCAGAATTTACTAAATGGGCGTTTGTTGATCGTTTGTTCTAAATTATCCATAAAAATTTCTGCTAAAATAGGACGGATTACCCATAATCAAGCCTTTATTGGCACTAAAAATCTCATTATTAAATTCAAAATAATTTTGGTTTAAACAAGTGATTAAGGTATTGAGAATATCTTGCTTAATGATACAGTTAGTGTTCCCGACAGTCAAGTATTAAAATAAGATCCAATCGAATTATATCAAAGATTAATAAAAAAACCCGTTGAAAGAAAATTGTTTATTTAACGAATTGGAAAAGAAACATTTATCAGTTATGAATCCTCAAGTAACTAAACTATTTTCTTTAATTAAATTACACAAAGCAGATTACCCAATTAGCCCTGTTATTTCTTACATCACAGCCCCAGCGTATAAAATATCCGAGAAATTAATGTATTTAATAAAATAATATTTTATATTTACCTCTAAACATAGTATTCAGAATTCACAACAATTAGTTCTTAATATCCAAAACATATTTATTCCTATGCCTTTTGATATCAAACATTGATTCCTGAGTATCCCACCAAATGATGTGATTAATGTTATAGATAATCTCTTGACTGTCGGTAACACTGACTGTATCATTAAGCAAGACATTCTGAACACCTTAATCACTTGTTTAAACCAAAATTATTTTTGAATTTAATTATGAGATTTTTAGTGCCAGTAAAGGCTTAATTATGGGTAATCCGTGAAGTCCTATTTTAGCAGAAATTTATATGGATAATTTAGAGCAAACGATCAACAAACACCATTTTAGTAAATTCTTAGTTTTTGGGGATAGATATGTTGATGACAAGTTAGTTTGCTTTAATGGTTCTAATAGACAATTAACTCGTATCTTAAAAATTGGAAAACGTAACGATCGGTGGATCTTTTAAAATATATCTTATCAAATACTATTTGCAATTATTTATCATGAAAATGTATTTAAACGTTCGCAAGCATAAATGAATCGCTGTGATTCGAATCTGAGATTTCCACTTAATAAATAAATCGTGACCAGTATTGTATACTCAATGACTATTAATGAATGCAAAGTAATTAAATTTAGTAATCGATATGACTCAGAGTGAACCCTATTAACCAATTTTGTAAAAATTTATAAATATATTGCTTCTGTGAAGCGACACGTGCAAGAAACATCAATCTTTATAAATTAGATCCCTACTACTTATATTCTAGCAACGAAACACTAAAGAGTGATGGCGGAAATTGATTGTCAGTAAGACCCAATTAAAATTTACTATAATAACACTTTATAGCTCAATCAACCCTTCACCACTCAACAAATGTCCAAATTTATCCTTACATATAATTCCACACGACAACATAAAGACAACAGTCAGCTTAAAATGGATGCGGCTAACAGATATCGTTGGAGGAATGCGCTTGAAGAGGCATATGTCAACAGGTGGACACAGAAGTGAAGTGGTAGAAGACCATTCCTGAAGTCGTTTATGAGATGTAATGTATCCACTGGATTCGATTTTCTTTAATTAATTCTAAATATGTTTACTTACATCACACATACCACGGTAACACTGACCGCCGTACTACCAACGCTAACCTAACTGTACGGCATCACTCGCGACCGTTTACACCTGTAAAAATTGGGAAATTTGATTTACTGAATGCCTTTCTAAATAATTTTAATTACACTTGATGACTAAATTCTTGATTTCTATCAATAGTCGATCAGGTGCAGTTAAATAAACGCACACATACTTATCTCAGTATTACTAACGTGCAATACTGTTTAAGGAGGGGTTAGCACGTAAGTTCAGCTAATTCAGTTACACAAAAAAATTTTAAAATACGTTCGTTTGTAAAAAAAGTCCGATTTTCATGGGACTTTCACTACTGTTCATGTAATAATTCTGCTTATGTAATGATAAAGTTTGAAGTTTGCAAATTACGTAGAATAATAAAAAAATTTTCGGTTGAGGAAATTCCAACAACCCTATGCCCTATGAAAGCTATTAGAATAAAATTTTCACAACTCCTACAATTATAAATTTTCAATTGGATAAATTTTATAGCATTAGAAAAAAATGATCCAATTTTAAATAAAGTACTCTGAAAAATTAAGCAAGATTGAGTGGAAGTCATGTTTTTTTTTGCGTCACTTGATACAGAACTTTACCACCCTAGTAATCCTACTTTAGAAATATCCAGGTTGTTTGTTAGTATATATATATATATATATATATATATATATATATATATATATATATATATATATATATATATATATATATATATATATATATATATATTTATACAACGTGTCCCTCTCCCTCTCCTCTCCGTCTCCCTTTCACTTTCCCTCTCCCTCTCCCTCTCCTCTCCTCTCCCTCTCCCTCTCCTCTCCCTCTCCCTCTCCTCTCCCTCTCCCTCTCCCTCTCCTCTCCTCTCCTCCCTCTCCCTCTCCTCTCCTCTCCCTCTCCCTCTCCCTCTCCTCTCCCTCTCCTCTCCCTCTCCCTCTCCCTCCCTCTCCCTCTCCCTCTCCCTCTCCCTCTCCCTCTCCCTCTCCCTCTCCTCTCCTCTCCCTCTCCTCTCCTCTCCCTCTCCCTCTCCTCTCCCTCTCCTCTCCCTCTCCCTCTCCCTCTCCCTCTCCTCTCCTCTCCTCTCCCTCTCCTCTCCCTCTCCCTCTCCCTCCTCCCTCTCCCTCTCCCTCTCCTCTCCCTCTCCCTCTCCTCTCCTCTCCCTCTCCTCTCCCTCTCCTCTCCCTCTCCCTCTCCCTCTCCTCTCCCTCTCCTCTCCTCTCCCTCCCTCTCCCTCTCCCTCTCCCTCTCCCCTCCTCTCTCCCTCTCCTCTCCCTCTCCCTTCTCCTCTCCCTCTCCTCTCCCTCTCCTCTCCCTCCTCTCCCTCTCCCTCTCTCGTCCCTCCCTCTCCTGTCCCTCCTGCTCTCTCCTCTCCCTCTCCTCGTCCCTCTCCCTTCCTCTCCCTCCTGTGTGCCTCTCCCTCTCTCTCCCTCTCCCTCTCCCTCTCCCTCGTGTGTGTGTGTGTGTGTGTGTGTGTGTGTGTGTGGTGTGTGTGTGTGTGTGTGTGTGTGTGTGTGTGTGAGTGTGTGAGTGTTTGGGTGTGTGAGTGTGTGAGTGTGTGAGTGTGTGAATGTGTGTGTGAGTGTGTGAGTGTGTGAGTGTGTGAGTGTGTGAGTGTGTGTGTGTGTGAGTGTGTGAGTGTGTGAGTGTGTGAGTGTGTGAGTGTGTGTGTGTGAGTGTGTGACTGTGAGTATGAGTGTGCGTGTGTGTGCGTGTGTGAGTGTGTGTGTACGTGCGTGCGTGCGTGCGTGTGTGAGTAATTAATTGAACATACCAAAAAATCAGGTATAATTTTTCGGATGTAAAGGTACTGACCACTTAGAGAATCTGCCTGTATAAAAAACACTAGGGTAGAAATGATTATTATTTCACCCAATATTTAGACCTTAATTTATTTTTGCAGCAGAAAAATTTTAAAATAGCTGTGAACACATTATTTAACACGAATTCGACGGCTAATTGCTACTTTCCATTCATAATGAAGTTGTATAACTGTTTTTATAATGACAAACACAGATTAAGAAGCCCGTGAACAGATTCCGGTCTTACAAGACTAGGACCCCTTATTATAATGCATTCTGCAGATGGTATTAAAAAAAATGTAATAATAATTTTAATAACAATTATGCAAGCTCTTTTGATAAAAACGGGGAGCTAATTAACAACAGATTAAATCTTTTTATTCTCAGGTGAAAAAAATACGATCCCCTCGTGGTCATATAAAAAAGTGAAAGTTAAAGTGCCCCAGAGGTGACGTCACAAAAAAAAGTGGAGGGGAGGGTTCCCGGTTCTGTTTCCGTCATAGCGAGTAAAATTTACAGCACGACTTCAGTAAAAATTATTATAATTAAACTACGGGTTAGTAGGCCAAATTATTGTATGGCCGATACATAATCGAGGAACATCGTCAACGGCTGATATGATGCTTCTCTGTTGAAGGAAAATGGAAATAATAGAAAAGTTCTCCATAGGATTCGGCCATTGTGGACCACCCTGTACACATTTCGTAAATACGATCTACTGATTTAAATTAGAGCTGAAGTTAAAATGATACCACGTTTAGAATGTTCAAAAGTTATTTTAGCTTAAAGCTCACATAACTTACGTGGAAGTCGAAACCACTAACAATTTCGAAATCGACAAAAATCGTTTTCAATAGAAATAAATTACTTATTTAATGTAAAAAGTTTGCCTTACCGTGCTTATCAAATATTTGATTGTAAAGTTTTATTATTAAAAGTACGGAAATTTTAACAAATTTGAACGGTAAAGCTTAAACATTATTTATAGATATACTTATGCTGGAATAGACATACAATTTGGTGAACTATGTCAATATTCCATATACGCTTCTGCTTCTGGTGTTGCTGTCAAACATCCCCGTTTATGAAAGTTTCCCTACTCTCGCTCTGCACGTATTTTGTGAGTTATAACTCCGATTTTTACGTGATACATAATCCTCTAGGGGGCGAGTGGTTATCTTCACACCCCTTACACATATTTCATACTAATGCGAAAGCTAAATGTTTTTTTCACGAACTTGCAATCTGTAATTCGTTAGAAAAAGTTGTTATATGTGTAAGGGAAATTATCCTGAAATGTGCAACGTTTTATTTGTGTAAGCAGTTCATGTTACAATAGAAAATTCAAATTTTTTAATGCAATATCCTTTACTAAGTTACTGTTGTGCACCGAGGCTGCAATTTTTTTATATACTTCATACTTCTTCAATTGATATTAATATTAAGAAGTTGGATAGATAACAGGGTGTGAATAATACCTATTCGACTTAACCAAATAAGCTTAGTCCTAGTTCAATAAATTTAACTTTTTACGTTGGACCAAACTATTGACTTTGATTTAACGACGGTGTATGCAGAACTCTATGACACAAGATTCATTTGCCAAAGCTGAATGGGAATTGAAACAACAAGAGGCGGATACTAACATTACAGATCCAATGCAGAGCTTTTCAAAAGAGCTAGAAAGTTGTTTAAAATACACTAAACTATTAAAAGAATATGATGAAGTACAGTTATGGAGGATTGGATGCTAAAGATTGTGAGTATGTGCTATATTGAGAGCTAAAAATGTAAATATATCATGTTTTGCGCATGGTCACTAATACACAAAAAGGTGTGTATAATTATTTCCAAATTAATTAAAAAAAACAGAAAGGAAGACATAACATTGCAATTTTGGTATAAGGAACATAATGAATTCAAACTAATGTATAACTTAATTAAAATACTTACCTTTTGAGTATTAATTCCTGTATTTTTTTTATCTTTCACATAAATTTAAACTTTTCGAAAACAATTACAGTTATCATCCTCAGATAATGGTAATAGCTTTAAGAATTAATTGAGAAGTCATAATAAATTTGTGAAATATGAAAATGCAATTATAAGTCCGCTATTGTTATAACAGTTTGATAAACGTATAAGGCCAACTACGAAATCTAATATTATTTAAACTGCAGAATCTACCTACAAAGGTGACACTCTTGTTATTTGGAGACAGGGAGAAAAAGTACTACACAAATTTTTAGGTTTTATAAATGGTAGGTATTCATCCAACATTCAGATTACCGTGGGGAAGGAAATCTATGCAAGTTTACCGTTTCAAGATGTACAAATATCTAAAAGTAACAATTCTCTACCATTTAAGGTTTATCGAAAGCTGACACATACCGATTGATATCTTCGTAAATTATTAAACCATCGTCCACATAAAAAAATGGTGTACTAAAATCTTTAGTAGATCGAGCTAAACGAACTTAAGTTACTTATTAATTAAAAAAAAATTACTACAAGCTAATGCCACTTCTAGATACTAATAGCGTTGTTACTAGTAAAGAAAAACTGGTGTTGAACGTTGGTAATGCTTTTCTTCCTTTTATAAGTAATCTTAGAGATGGAACTGAAAAAATTCTGATTAATCGTGGCATTAGGACTGTATTTAAATCTACCGAAAGATTAATGAACATTTAAGGTCACCTAAATATATTTCAAACCCATTGCCAACTTCTGGAGGGCCTTACTCTATACTCTAAACTATATACTACACCTGGAAAACGTAACTTTGATATTAAACGTAAAGAAGATATGTGATTTTGCAGATTGGAATAACCGTAGAAGCCTACAGTAGCTGAGCATGCTTTAAAAATTTTAAACTATGACTTTAAATTTGACAATATGGAAATATTTTCAAGATAAGCCGTTGTTCGATTACAAAGTAAACCTACTGAGATGTGTAAACATCCAAATATTTTCTATAATATGCGATTAAATAGATTTTGGCATCTCATAATTAAAAAAGTCATAATGGGACTTCGTCATTTTAACGTTTGATATGCCTATTTTTGCTGTTTTTTCGAGACCTCGAAGTAAATGCTTTACCAATTAAATATGTTAAAACGGCACAGCAATAATTTGACATATCAAGTTAATAGAAAATCGAATTAAACGTAAAACCGTATTAAACGTACACTGTTTCCAGTGTACAATAACAAACATGAAGATCATTATGACATTTCGCATAGTCAGCCTTCGTACCTTAGAGGGTGTTCTGAAGTGTCCTCTTCATGGCAGTTTAATAATGTTTGATTTTATATGGACCTAGCCATTTTTTACTAAAATTAAATTAGACTGTAGTTGTCTTTAAACGTTTATAACACTGTTGTATTAATGGCAGACTTATATTTGCGTTTTCATATTTTACAAGTTTATTTTGTTGTTTAGCTAAAACTAAATTAGTAATGCGTGCACGCGTGGGTGGGTGCAAGCGTGCGCGCATGTGTACGTGCATGCGAGCGTGTGTGCGTGAGTGTATGTATGTGTGTGTGCGAGTGGTAATGAGTATAGGTGTGCTCATGCGCATGCAGGTTCGTATGTGTGTGCGTATGCCTGTGGTCGCGCTAAAGCGCGCGCGCGCGTGTGTGTATGTGTGTGTGTGTGTGCGTGTGCGTGTGCGTGTGCGTGTGCGTGTGCGTGTGCGTGTGCGTGTGCGTGTGCGTGTGCGTGTGCGTGTGCGTGTGCGTGTGCGTGTGCGTGTGCGTGTGTGTGCGTGTGCGTGTGCGTGTACTTGTGCGTGTGCGTGTGCGTGTGCGTGTGCGTGTGTGTGTGTGTGTGTGTGTGTTTGTCCTGTATAATAATTTTGTAAATGGTTTGTGCGAAACAGGTCTTAAGGAGACGAATATATATTTTAACAATGGGTAAAGGGCACTTAAATAAACATTTTTTATTAATAAACTAGTGTCCAGAAATCCTTCAGTACCGAGATAAAATGAAATAAATAATAGCAATCTTTGAAAAACAAGAATTTTAGTGCACCACAAACTACTCCTATTAGATATGTAAGTTTAATTGTCCTTTTACGTGTCACAAATTACTCATTTTTAAATTAGTGTTGGTTTGAAAATGTAAAATTTTAGCATACGTGCCAACGAAGCAAGGCAAATTTATACGAAGCAACATCCTCAGTGTTATATTCCCCGTCATACATAATTTTTAATGATTGGGTTAGCGTATTCGAGATACTGGTGAATTTCTAGTAAAGAAAATAAATTCGGGAGCAAATCGTGCTGTACGAAAGTTAATCTTTTAGGACCAAGTTTTGATACAATTTGAAAATAACCCTAAATAATCACTAGTGACATCGGCAATGCGATGCATGCAAGCCACACATGTGTATGAAACGTGTTAAAGGAACACCAAAACCACCCGTTTCACATTCAAAAAGTGCAATCGTTAATTCCAGCTGATTATCCCAACAGAGTTCAATTTCCCGAATAATACTTTAATAACATTAACGACTAACCAAGTTTCCTAGGAATGTATTATGGAGAAACGAGGTATGTTTTATAAGAGATAGGTATTTTAATATACACAATATCCACATTTGGATTTCCAAATGGATGGTTCGGAAGAGGGGGCAGATTTCTTGGCTTGTACTCTCAGCAGATATTACTCCACTTGATTTTTAGATCTGCAGTCAAATTAAATCGCTATTTTAAGAGACACGTCTTAATATAGTAGACGAGTGTGATAATATTCGTTAATGTCCGCAGCTACTTCGAAGAAATCGGCGGTCAATTAAACATTGTTACTACTTGTGTAGGTATCGAAAATATTGGGCGTAACCTCGAGCAATTATTGCAAGGTTTAATGCAGTTTTATTTGAGATAATATAATTTAAATCCAGTCATATGGATGGGAAAATGAAAGGAAAATGGGTACTATTATTGTGTCTTTAATTACTTGAATATTAGTTGAGTTGATCGGCCTATTTCCACAGTTTTTGCTTTTTGAGCGTGACATTTCGGAAGCGGACTCTGCTTCTGTCATCAGACTTAGTCCTGAGCAGGACTGTTTTCGCAGTTGACTACTCTCAGATTCGAACTTGGTACCTTTCACTTACTAGTCTGACACCTTTGCCGCTGAGCCACTGAGTAATCCAATATATGTATTTTTTAGAACGTATGTATATATATATATATATATATATATATATATATATATAACTTTTTCGTGGATGCGCAGAAGTTTATTGCGTATGTTGGGCCTCACGTTGCTGCGCAGATGTATTACGCCTGAGATCTTCGCGCATTATTGGAATCCATATGGGTTTCATTTCCACCTTAGCTTGGCTTGTTGGATTTTCTGCTAGAGCTTTGGGTTTTCGACGAGTTGTGTTCTCGTCCATTGCCACTATCTGTAAATTATCCTATTGGATGCGGTGGTTTTCGTTCCAGACATGTTTGCGATTCTAGATGTTTCTGCTTCGCCCTTGCGGATATTGTACTTATGTTCCTGTGTTCTCACTTTGAGTGGTCTACTGCTCTCTCCGATGTATGCTCTGCCGGATTCGCATGGTAGGTTGTATACACAATTCTTGGAATTCTGATCTTCATTGTGTGGTTTGGTTTCGGTTAGTATTCCCCTGAGAGGTCTCGTCGATTTTAAGGCAGTGTATATCTTTTATTTGCCACCTGTCCTTCGTATTTTGTCTGAGGTAGCTTGTAAATATGGTATTATGGCTGTATATTTAGTTTCTTCTTTTTCGGCTATCCTTTCCCAATTAGGGTAAGTGTTAGATTGGGGTAGCTATTTTCTTTGAGTGTTTTAGCGATATTTTCGCTCTACCGTACAAGCATTTTGCCACGCCTAACTTCACGTTTTTTGGGGGCCTATGCGAGGGATAGGCAGCAAATACAAGATAAGCATTGCCTTCAATCGACCAGAACGCTCAGGGGAATACAAGCCAAAACCAAACCGCACAACGAAGATCAGAATTCCAAGGATTGGGTATACAACCTATCATGCGAATGCGGCAGAGTATACATAGGACAAAGCAGTAGACAACTCAAAGTGAGAACACAGGAACATAAGAACAATGTCCGCAAGGGCGAAACAGAAAAATCTAGAATTGCCGAACGTGTCTGGAACGAAGACCAGCGTATCCGATGGAATAGTGTGAAAAGGCGAGAACACAACTCGTCAATAACTCTAAGAACCCACGTACATCGCACTAGCAGAAAATCCAATATGCCAAGCTACTGTGGAAATAAAACCCATATGGATACCAATAATGCGCGAAGAGCTCAAGCACAATACATCTGCGCATAAAGTTATGCCGCAAAATGCGCAATAAACTTCTGCGCAACCACGAAAAGGTTTAATGTATATATAAGTTCTAAAAAATACATATTGGATTACTCAGTGGTTCAGCGGTAAAGGTGTCAGACTAGTAAGTGAAAGGTACTAAGTTAGAATCTGAGAGTAGCCAAGTTCTTCGGAAAAAATCACAACATATGAATTCAACCCAAGTGCGAAAACAGTATTTTTCAGGACTGAGCCTGTTGCAAAACACTTATAATACAGTACTTGAATATGTAGCATAAATCATTTAACAAAGAGAACTGAACACACTATTATACTAAAGATATTGTACGTGAATGCTAGGCCGTATTCCTGATGACCATCGAGCCGGTCTATATATTTTATCGTGCAGATAACAAAGAAAAATAGTTTTCAAGTTTACCTACTTTAATTAAATGAATGTAATCTATATTAAAGTACGCCAAACAGTTCCTTTTTAATGGATTCAATTTGGTAAATAACTCTCCTGTTAAAATTGCTAGTTCATCTTGCCAACGAGAAATTGTTGACGATTAGTTTATTAATAAAAAAACGTTTAAGTACCCCCAATGATTTATGAAAGATAGGAATGGTTACTCCGTGACACCCTGTACAACATAAAGAAAAGACCTACAAATGTTGAAGACGCTATTGCCGAAGACAGATGAGCTGAAAATGTTTCCCAACTAACAAATACCAGCACTGGTAACTTAAACATGTTTTCTTTAGGCCGATTGCGTCAAACAGCTGAAGTTCGTCCTATAAAAGTTACTTTCGATTCATCTCCAGATCAATAATTTCCAATTCAACAACAACCCAACATAAATATGTGGAAATATTCAAAATCACTTTGTGATAATATACGGTGAGATAGATTTAACAATTAGGTATGTAAACGGCATTACAAGAATGATCAAATCTACAAAACTAAATATATCTGTAAAAGTATGCACAGTTTCGTGATGTTCGCGGTTTAAGGAGTAAACTTGTTACAGTATATTCTCATATTAATAATCAATAAAATTTGATATTATTTGTTGGTCGAAACTACACTTACACAGTTAGCAAAAGAGGCCGATTCTATTTGTGAACCACTGACCATATCAACAATTCTTACTGCAACGTACTCGAAAGGTCAATGTAGTAAGCAAGTGCAAATTATGATTTTGGTTATAAAATTTTAACTGTGGTTGTTGTTTGCGTTCCTCCAAATACATCTGCAGAATAATTTGAAATGTTTTTTGTATTATTAGAATCCAAAAATTATGTTAGCCAAGATTATTAATTTTAGGAGATTTTCATATCCCTAATTTTATTAATTCTTCCGAAAATGACAGCAAATCAATTCAGCAGTATTATTAATACAAACAATCGTTTATTAGGCCTTGTTTTAAGTAACTTAAGTTGTGATGTAATGCGCTACGAATTACCAATGGTTAGCGAAAATACGCACCACCCTGCACTGCATACAGCACTCCTAAGCAAACATGAAAATGAGATGTGGGGATAATGGCGTTGACTACATTCTGGTACATTCAATGGTAAAAAGATTTTGGCGGTAAAGGAGGGGGCACGTTTTAAATGTAAAATACCTTTCGGTCAGAATTTAACCAAATTTTGATATGTTCTAGAACTAGACCAATTGATCAAATGTCTTCATTGCCCGAAAGCTCAAAGCTCAACAGTTTTTGATATACAGGGTCTGCAATATCACTATTTGATACATTCAATATACAGGGTGTCCGGTGAGGAACTGTACAAACTGAAATGGTATTTTCGTTGGGTCAATTTAAGTAAAAAAAGTCCCATAAACATAGGTCTGATTCGCAATAGTTACCCAGATACAAGCGTTTAAAGTTTATAAATGATCACATATTTTTTTAAAAGTAATTATTATTAGTCAACTGGAAAAACAAAACCGAAACAATCTGTCATTTATTCGTTTGTGTTCTAATAATGACAAAGTGGATTGTAGTAAATTAAGTGTAATTTAAATTTAAAATGTCTTTTCAATTTTCTAACGAAGAGTATGCTGACATCATTTACATTTATGGATTTTGTGATGGAAATGCGAGAGCTGCCGTTAGGGAATATGAACGAAGATTTCCCAACAGGAGGATTCCAAATCACCAAACCTTTTCTTTTGTGTTTCAACACGTTCGAACTCATGTTTCATTTCCATCAGTTTCAATAAGATCTGATCGTCCTATGGAGTTAGATGTGAATGAGCAAGAAAACATTCTACAGATGGTTGATCGGAGTCCAGGGTTGAGTGTTAGAAGAATTTCTTCTCGAACGGGAGTCCCCCGTATGTCAGTATGCCAAACATTACATGATGGGCTTTTGTATCCCAATCATACACAAAACGTTCAGCACCTTGAACCTGGAGATTTTGCTTTGCGGTTGAATTTCTGCCAGTGGCTACAAGAAAATCCACAACTAGTTCTATTCATTTTATTTAGTGACGAGGCGCAATTTACTAGAGATGGAGTGAATAATACACGCAATTCTCATTTGTGGTCAGATGAAAATCCACATGGTACAACAGAAGCTAACTTTCAGCGCAGATTTTCTTTTAGTGTATGGTGTGGTATGATTGACGATCAACTTATTGGACCTTTTTTGTTTGAGGAACGTCTTACAGGAGAAGCATATGCTAACTTTTTGCGGAATGAATTGCTACCGCTTTTGGAAGAAGTACCTTTACTAACAAGACAACAAATGTTTCTTCAACAAGATGGGGCTACTCCCCATTTTAGTCGACTGGTGACAGAATATCTAAATGTTTCTTACCCTAATAGGTGGATTGGGCGTGGAGGTCCGCATGCTTGGCCACCGAGATCACGCGATCTCACACCTTTGGATTATTATTTGTGGGGTCATTTGAAAAGTTTAGTATACGAGGTGAAAGTTAATACCAGAGATGCACTAATACAGCGTATTCGTGATGCGTGTCAACAAATACGGAACAACCACCAGGTACTTCGAGCGGCTACTCTGTCCATTTTACATCACAGCCGTCTTTGTATTAATGCCGAAGGACGTTATTTTGAACATTTGAAGTGATTTTTTTATGTTTCTTTGCTTAAAATGTGTTTAGTAGTTCCATTTTCTGTTTTCAATAAAAATTAATTTTCAATAATGTGTGATCTTTTGTTTTTCCAGTTGACTAATAATAATTACTTTTGAAAAAATATGTGATCATTTATAAACTTTAAACGTTTGTATCTGGGTAACTATTGCGAATCAGACCTATGTTTATGGGACTTTTTTTACTTAAATTGACGCAGGGAACATACCATTTCAGTTTGTACAGTTCCTCACCAGACACCCTGTATAATAAAATGGACATTTTTGCCAATATTAACGCAAAACTTAGTGGAATGTTATTTTTTTGCTACTGGTTACAACCTTTTCTTTACTTTCATTATTTTTGTACATACACCTGATATACAGGGTGAAACCAGATATATGTATCTGAAAAGAATTATACGGTGGTATTGTTTTGATATTTTGGTGAATGGAAGTATAATATATATATATATATATATATATATATATATATATATATATATCCATTTAAATTATTATTGCAAGTTAAGTCCCTAAACGTCCGTTATACAGAGTGTTTCATTTTTTTAATAGGTTTAATTGAGTATTATTATACTTCCTAGTTAATTTTCTGATAACTGAATTGAAATGTCTACATGAAAATAAACCATTTGCTAACTGTATATACCTACATAATAGTCGATGTGTTTATACTGATACTGGGTGTCCAAGTACAAAGGACCAAGGCGATATCTTAAACTTCATATAGGTACGGAAAAAACCGTTAACATAAAAAAATCCCTATCAATTGGATGTCGTTGCGAAATACAAAGCTTTTGGAGATTGACAGATAGAAAGGTTAGATGTGCTTCATTTATTATGCTCACTATTTTCTAATAAAGTTATATTTAGTATTTACTTATTCGTTTAAACCAAAACCGAAATGTGGTATTGCGCTTTTTCTTCTGCTTTTATTCCTACAAACAGATTTCTTCTGATCTTGCACTTTTCTTTCCGTTTTTCGTACTACAATTATTATTTTTTTTCTATTCCCAAACTTATAAAATAACAACAATATAGTAGGTGGCTATGAAACGTCAAAAATTAATCCACTAATTAAGTGATATTGTTGATGCTTAGTTGCAAATCTACTTTTTGAATTAAAATCGTTGAAGAGTTTATGTGAAAAATGAATCGAATTTCATGTTTTGCTTGCGCGGAAATGCTTTAGTTCCTAGGGTTATGGTGAAAATAGGTGGTGAGGTAAATGCAAGAAAGCAGGAAATTGTGATTGCACGTCGCCGCGAAGCAAATCTACCAGAGCGGGTCATAATAGAAGAAACTCGAATCTGCAATGTCTGCAATATTTCTATTGTAAGGGAAATTCAAGCAACAGACAATAACCCAAATTGTTTACGATTAAATGTGCTACAAAGGTCAACTCACTTATGCTGCATTTGTAACGATGGAAATGATATACATAAAATATCCATGAAAGGTAGAATTAATATTTTTGTTGAGAGAGATATAGGTGCCAGAAAATACGTACTGCTGTAATATTCATTTGGATGAGAATGGTAAACTGTTTGAGTTTCTGCTCCCTGGCTTACGATACGTAAATCGGCCATTACTAGCAGGTAATGAGATAAATATTTTTTTACAAGCATTACGCAAGGAAATTAAAAAAAAAGCTACCACACGGCTTACGAAGACGAAAATAACTTCACAGATTCTCAGTTTAAAGCAGTTTCTCCTATAACCAAAGATCAATTTAATAATCTTTTCAACTTCTGTGACCCCGTTAGAATAGGAGATATGTAAGTAAAAAAGATCTCTTAGCATTCCTGTGCAAGTTACAACAAGGTCTTAGTGATAGTTTTTTAGCGGTTATTTTTAATTATTCCACAAGAAAACAAGCCAGTTTAGCTATATCTCTAGTTAGACAATCTCTTTCTGCAAGATTTGTACCACAAAATATTGGATTTACTGCTACAACAAGAGACAGCTACATCGAAAATCATGTAACTCCTTTTGCAAGACGTCTATATAATCAAAACCTGGATCGGCCTCAAGTTATAGTGTATAATGACTGTACTTATCTAGAAATAGAAAAAAGTTCTTGTTTTAAAGTGTTGCGACAGTCCTACTGTACTTATAATGGTAAACATCTTATCATCTCTGCTTGTTGCCCCGAGCGGATTTATTCTGGACATTCAAGGGCCATATCTCTCAAATTTTGAAAACAACGATGCTAACATACTTATAAGTGAATTTAATAAAGATGTGAATGGAATGCGTGAATGGTTTAATGAAGGAGATATTTTCATTCTCTACCGCGGGTACTTAGATGCTATTCCAGCTTTAAATAGATTAGGTATTAATTTTAAAATGCCAGCCTTTTTGCCCAGAGGTCAGCTACAGTTATCCACAGAAGAGGCTAATGATAGTCGTCTCGTTAGGAAAACCAGGTGGATCGTAGTAGCACGCAATGGGCACTTAAAATCAATTTTTAAATTCTTTAGCTTTAAGATAAAAACACCCCACATTTGTAACATTGCTGATTCTCTTAAAATTGCTAGAGCAATTATAAATAAATATTTTCTACCCATTTTAGCGCAAGATGCTACTATTGAGCTAGCTGAAAATATTCTTCAAAAAGTTCAAGAGCCAAATGTTGTTCAAGACAGGGTTGAGGAGGAAAACTTACGAGCTAGAAGGGGCAGATGGGTTGATTTAAATGAAATTATCGTTCCCTCATTCCCACGTTTGCCACATTACTATCTTAAAGAGTTAACTGTAGGTATTTTTCAATTAAAGCTTGCTCCTTCTTATATACAGGACAATGAAATAGAGGACCGCCAGGTTCAATATCAATTTGATTTACATATCGTAACCCACGGAGCAGAAACTCAAACAGATTACCATTCTCATCCAAATGAATATTACAGCAGTACGTATTTTCTGGCAAAAATATTAATTCTACCTTTCATGGATATTTTATGTATATTATTCCCATCGTTACAAATGCAGCATAAGTGAGTTGACCTTTGTAGCACATTTAATCGCAAACAATTTGGGTTATTGTCTATTGCTTGAATTTCCCTTACAATAGAAATATTGCAGACATTGCAGATTCAAGTTTCTTCTATTATGACCCGCTCTGGTAGATTTGCTTCGCGTCGACGTGCAATCACAATTTCCTGCTTCTTGGATTTACCTCACCACTTATTTTCACCATAACCCTAGGAACTAAAGCATTTCCACAAGCAAAACATGGAATTCGATTCATTTTTCACATAAACTCTTCAACGATTTTAATTCAAAAAGTAGATTTGTAACTAAGCATCAACAATATCACTTAATTAGTGGATTAATTTTTGACGTTTCATAGCCACCTACTATATTGTTGTTATTTTATAAGTTTGGGAATAGAAAAAAATAATAATTGTAATATGAAAAACGGAAAGAAAAGTGCAAAATGAGAAAAAAATCTAGTTGTACGACTAAAGGAGAAGAAAAAGCGCAATACCACATTACGGATTTGGTTTAAACGAATAAGTAAATACTAAATATAACTTTATTAGAAAATAGTGAGCATAATAAATGAAGCACATCTAACCTTTCTGTCTGTCAATCTCCAAAAGCTTTGTATTTCGCAACGACATCCAATTGCAAGGGATTTTTTATGTTAACGGTTTTTTCCGTACCTATATGAAGTTTAAGATATCGCTTTGGTCCTTTGTACTTGGACACCCAGTATCAGTGTAAACACATCGTGACTATTATGTAGGTATATACAGTTAGAAAATAGTTTATTTTAATATAGACATTTCAAATAAGTTATTAGAGAATTAACTAGGAAGTATAATAATACTCAATTAAATCTTTTAAAGAAATGAAACACTCTGTATAACGGACGCCTACGGGACTTAACTTGCAATAATAATTTAAATGTACATAAATGTGTTAACTTCCATTCACCAAAATATCAAAACAATACCACCGTATAATTCTTTTCAGATACATATATTTGGTCTCACCCTGTATATCAGGTGTATGTACAAAAATAATGAAAGTAAAGAAAAGGTTGTAACCAGTAGCAAAAAAAAATAACATTCCACTAAGTTTTGCGTTAATATTGGCAAAAATGTTCATTTTATGGTATGTTGAAAGTATCAAATAGTGATATTGCAGACCCTGTATATCAAAAACTGTTGAGCTTTGTGCTTTCGGGCAATGAAGACACTTGATCAATTGGTCAAATTCTAGAACATATCAAAATTTGGTTAAATTCTGACCGAAAGGTATTTTACATTTAAATCGTGCCCCCTCCTTTAAATCCCTATGGACTGTATTAATAACAATAATATAATAATAAATTCAGATCCTAATTATTAAAAACAAACAGTTTCTTTTTACTAATTAAACAATAAATAAGTAAGGATTTAACTACAGTATCAGTAATCATTAATGTCGGGTTACCATAACAAGAAATCGAATTTACATTTTGTGTTGTATTAAAATATACCGTAAGTTCTTCGTTCATTTAGTTGTAAATATAAGAAAAAGTTTTTAATTATTATTGAAATATAGGTATGTGGTAGGCAACTTAATTTGCATTTTGGTGTAACTTAAGTGCATATCTTCTTAAATAGTTTATACTTCCACCTCTTTAAGTTATTTTTTCTGCTCATATTTTCGCGCAACGCGTTATCATCGTCTGATATTCTAAGCGTCCATTTTTTACTTCTGGTGGTACGATGTCAGATGCAGGAAGCCATATTTTTGGGTTTCCACCTAAATTTTGTGAAAAGCGCGATTGATTTAATGGTAAGAAATAGTTAACTGGTTTTATATTAAAATTAAAACATTTGCTTTTTGCAGGCACTTTGATTTACACTTTTATTTTTGCACATTTAACTCTATTTTAATTACCTTTTAATTCTACTTTTACGTACGCTTTCATTTTATTATTGCGTTTTGCTTTTAATGCTGATCTAAATTTAGATCCCAATTTTTAGCTGAATTTCGAGAGAATGCAATAAACATTGGATTCATTATTTCAAGAAAATAAATTTATAAGAAATAAAATTCAATTTTGGTAAGGTTTACAACGTAAAACATTGTTATTGCAATATGTTGCGCAATATTGGTGGAAAGATGACATCACCTTTGGTTACATTTCCGTAATCGTTTAGATAACAGAGGTTATTAAAAGGTTTGTGTACAAAAATATTCCGAACAGGTTTACTGATTTCTTAGTGTAAGGATATTTCTAAGATATATTTTATATAACCCTAATTTAACTGTTAATGAACATAGTTTGTATATTTTTATTTTTACATTTTGATAAAATTTTTACTGTAAACCTCGGTTTAGTTATTCCGAGCATAATTAAAAAATAACTTGGCGTCCGAGATCATTTTTATTAGTGTTACATTGCATTTTTATTATTTATGTTAAGTGGAAATAACCAAGTATAAATTCCTGGTAATTAAGTAAATCAAAAGATTGAATCGGCCCACTTTAAACTACCGACTGGGCCAAAGGCATTATTTGTGGTGAACGGGTTGTATCTCGAGTTAGTTTAACGATATGTTTTTGAGAAAATTTAACACCCATTAATTTATTATATTTTTTAAACCACTTCTACCACTGGTATTATGACATTTCAGCTGGTAATTTTGAACGAGAATAACAAAACTGTTAATGTAAAAACAGTCACTTCTTATTTATACTAAAGAAATTCACTGTATTCATCAATATTCCACTACATTTTACTTCCACATCTAACAGATGGCAAGTACTGTACCGCTAAAAAAATTTTCAAAAATTTTCATTTCCTCAATCTCTTTAAAATGTTCGAAAACGTCCAAAAACAACATTTGAGCAAAAAATCTTGTCTGCGTTTTTGGGGTCAGTGGGGTATGGGGAAAGGGGTAAAATAGAGGGGTAAGTACCAATTTGAAAAATTTTTATTTTTTTAGATTTTTTATCTTTTAATATGTGATTAGTAATATAATTGTGAGTATGTTTGGTTCCAATAATTTTTCTGTATAACAAACGGTTTACAAGATATTAGCAAAAAACTGTCAAAAAAAACGGTTTTTCCTGAATACTAAAATTACTGAACATATTCAAAAAGTGAAAATACCATTACAAAGAATTGCAATTCTTTCGAAAATTTTGTCATTTTCAAAATATTTCTAAAAAACTCGATTTTTGGAACCCGCCTACACAATTTCTGATCGAAAAGCATTCTTATAATTTGTTTTATAAAGTTAATCGTTTTCGAGTTATTTACAAAAACTGATATATATATATATATATATATATATATATATATATATATATATATATATATATATATATATATATATATATATATATATTGATACAATTTGCAGCGGTTTTTTATGTTTCTTGCTTCTGAATGCACAGTTTTCTTCGACATGTTACCAAAAATTAAATCTAAAAACATATAAAATGTAAATGACTCATAACGGTTTTGATGTTAACTTTGAACAAAATGTTTTATCAAACGAAACTAACATTCCCATTTTTTATAAAGGCAATTATACGAGCCGGCAACTGTGATAATAAAGAAGTAATGTAACAGAATGTACATACTAAACGTCATTGGACGATGTTTTGCCGCCACTATATTTTAAAGTTAGTTGACATGTATCCGGTTTTCATGTTTGCTTAAGAGCGCTGTATCTTTATTATTATCAATCAAACACATAACGCTTGTTCTCCTATAAATACCACTAATAAACGGTTCAATTTTAATAAAGCTGACTATTTAAACTTTGATTACTTACTTAAATGTCGATTGGAGCGTTTTAAAAGGTACCAATAACGTAAAAAATGCATGCAAAAAATTTTACGATCAATAGTAAATTTAAAAAAATGGTTTACAGCTGCAATATTCGTTTACAATCCAAATTTATAAAAAAATTGAAAATGTGTAACAATGAGGATGATCTAATGAAATTCAAATGCATGAAACAACTTACTAATTTTAAAATAAAAATATCGTACAATATCTATATAAGCAATGTTTATAACTTTGTCATGCATGATAAATCTTTTTGGAAATACATACATTCACGGAACTCCGTGTAGTATGCATGATGGCTAAACTGATTGTGTAACTTCCTAACCCAACAGTTAATGCCTTCAGAAACCATTTTAGCACGGTTTACAATCAGAAAACTTCACATCAAACTTCGTTCTTCCATGATAATATTAATTATCTCAATGATAGTTATACCAAAACTTCGGAAAATGGTGTCAAATCGGAGATACGTAGGTTAATGATAAGAAGTACAGCTGGCTACGATCAAATACCTATCCAATTCTTTCGTGAAAGGTTTTACTGAGATTCTTTCAGCCCCTTTGACTATTTGTAACTTATTCAAAATTATATCTGAACATAGCTCGATATACGTTACAGAAAAAAGATATCATCTGTCCCAGCTGACTTTTGAGGATCACCAAAGCAATGATGCACAGGATGCGCGGATATTACGACGGTACAGTACCTAGATACCCAAGATAAGCTAAAAACACAATAATTCAGTAAAACACAATTCTGATCAAACCAATTGTTATATTTGCTATCAAATCAAAATGTGATCAAAAGAAAAAGTCAGAATTATATTACTATATTAATCTCGATAAAAGAACCCATAAAAAAAAAGTAAAGACATCATTAATTACCCATTTTTGCCTCAATACCAATTCTTATATTATTATGAAACATCATTATAATAGTTAATAAACTTAACTATTTAGCTAATAGCCAAATTAAATTATGTAAACATATGAGAGTAAAGGCAAGATTCAGCAGGTGCGGTGTAAAATCATTAAATTACTAATTATTACTATAGTGTATTCACGGCATCATAAGGTATAGAATTTATAATCTACCAAAAAAAAATTAAAAAAAATAGAACAACATATGGTAAATAAATAAAACTCCACGAAGATAATTTACGAAATACAAAATTTTACCTGAATGTCATTGAAATACCTGATTTCAAATAGTGGAGCAGGCCACACAGCATACCAATCGCTGATTCATTTTCCAGTAACGTATGCCTTAATTTACTATTTTGAACAACAAGGTACACATATTTCTACTTATTACCCGTTTTATCACTGCGTTGTAGAGAGATTCATTAGAATAGCAGTAGTTATTGTATATTCCAGGAACTTTGTTGTAGTATGACATAATGAGTATACATCCTAGAACCGCCATAATTCCACGCATCAATCATTTCAATACGTTTATTCGTGTATTGAGCTATAAAGAGAAAAAGGCTTTTAGGAAAGACATCTGACTCGCAAAGTCCCTATTTAGATTCGAAAGGACAACTCCTTTCTTTTCTATAGGAACAGATTTTCGTGGGACAAAGATTTAATCGTAGCTGCAGTTGAGGCTGCATTCGGAGAGTTAGAGTTCTCATCGGAATAATCACATTCCAAGCACAATTCGGAACGTGTTTTCGTAATTTTCTGATTGTTCATGATCAGATCCAGAAATGACATCATTTGAAAAAGACTAAATCACACTGTTGCAATTTTCATAACCAGATGATGGAATAGAGTCACTATCGTCATGAGAGTATGAATACGAGTCTTCATCGGAAGAAACGTCGCTTTAATTGTCTGCAACTTCTTATAGTGAGCGCTTTCTGTAAAATAGAGTACTATTGGGATAATTCTGTCCCACTAGAAAACACTAAAGATTTGAACAAAATCTGCATACTTGGGGCCCATTACACACCTTTACACTTCTTGCAATTCAAGTAACTCAAAAAACCACAATAATTATGAATTACACCATAACTAAAGAACGAAAGTAACATGAAAGTATGCTACAAATACCAGTTATGTGCATGTTTGGCGGTAAAAACGAATTTAACGTTTCCGACGTTTAAGAATTCCATGTATGCTTGGGAATTATTTGAACTAAAAGTGTTTTAAAAATCATTTGGGTCATATATGCACCACAGTTTTATTGTCAATACCAAAATACATTAGGTTTAGTGATTCGGCAGTAAAACTTGTATCCACGTTTATTTCAAGTAGGTTTCAAATTGTGTATCTAAATGAAAAACGATTGGATTCTCTATCAGTTAATTCTGGAGTACCGCAAGGCTCTGTATTAGGCCCGCTTCCATTTATCATTTATATCCTTCACTTTAACAGCTCCTTAAAATATTGTCAGTGTCATATGTTTGCAGACGACACACAGCTGTCGTACAATATATCAATTCAATAGTAAACAAAGACTTAAGATGATTAATTGAAACTAGCACAAAACGTTCTTTACTAGTGAATCCTAAGAAATCAACCCTTATGCTTTTTGGTAGATAGAAAAAAACGTGAAACTGTTTTAAAGCTTCTAAATATTATAGTTGATAACGTGGAACTGCAATGTATTGATGCTGCACGAAATTTAGGTCACAAACTTGATTATAAATTGAGATTTTGTGAATGTTGTAATAAGTCAGTGGCTTTAGCTGTTTTTTAAACAAATAAAAAAAAGTAGAGAGATCATCAGATTATGACCGATAAATACACATAACATTAACATCGTTTTCCTATGATTTGAGAATCTCGCTCAGTTAACTCCTTAAGCAGAAGTAACACTTATGTAATTTTAGTACCCAAGTTTTGCACTTTAGTCAAAATAATTATTGTTTCACAGAATGTAGTACTGAATAGATTATTGAGGCGTAGTAGAATGAGTATAACCATTTTTTTAGTATTAATTATCCTTTTCCGTGTATTGATTTTCATTTTAAATTTAGAGTTAATTATTGAAGATTACAGATCTATTCAAAAATATTAAGGCTTTCCGTAAGTTTAAGGGCATTTACCTAATTTTGTCGAAAATTTGCAAATTTAGCTGCTCAATGCAAAAAATTACACTGAAATGCCCCACTACAAAATTTAAAGCAGGTGTTGTCAAATTGACGAAGGTTTTGAGCTGCAACAAGCACCCAATTAATTATTAGTTTAGCTAAGGACCACGTCCCACCACATTGAGTTACGTCGGAGCTGTGTGCTTTGTGTGCGGGCTAGTCTAGTGTACAGTTGGCCTGAAACATCACAGACACATAAAAACAGGCACACGCACAAGCACCTATGCGCACACTCTCACACGCACCTATCCGCTTACGTACTCACACACAACACGCGATTCTAAAATTCTTTAAAAATCGTTTTTGTTAAGTCAAATATTCAGTTCGATTTCGATCAAGTCTACTTACTCCTCTTTCCTTCACGTGGGAAATTTAGAAAGTCTCATTTATGAGCGATTAACAAAATATCATTTGTTTTGTAATACATTTTGTGCATTTAATTAGTCTGTTTAAGAGCAAAATAATTCATTTTCCAATTATTTAATTAATAGTTATATTTTGTAGCGCAAAATTGCTAAAGTTAGCTCTTAATAATTGTTAATGTTGCGATTGCTTGTTTGTTTGACTTCCGGTTGCAATTTCCATCTTTTGTAGTTCTGCCTTTCTGTGTTAGCTTCTATCCATCGCTGGTTCATTACACCTCGATCTAGAGTTAAAGCATTAATGAAGTGTTGAAGTAATGCTTTAGTTTAGTTTTTATGTTGGTTCACAAAAATTCACTGTGAAGGTATTGATCCATAAGCTAGCCATTAAATTTTTCTGAAAATTCTTTATTAGTACTGAGCGCATATTTAATACATTTAATACTTATGTTAAATTATCCAAACCATACTATAATGTATAGTAAACATAAAAACACAAAGAACTTATAATGTATTCAAATATTCGTCGCCAGCACAAGTCATAATGAAGACTAAAAATCATGGAAGCAGAAACCGTTTCAAAGCAAACAGTTACTACATATCTGTTTGAGTTAATGCAGTTGTACTAAATTAAATAAGCTCAGGGTAACGCATTTATTATCTCTTTGCAAAAGTGGTCACATTGTGTAGAACATTTCAATCTTAACTACCGCAGTTGTTCACGTAACGTTGAAATTAACATCACTAATTCTAAATATTGTTAAAAATAAACGAAACACATTTGTCGAACAACTCACCTTCTAAATTGAACGTTATATAAACATTAAGCTTGTAAATAGGGCTTAAAAGTAGAGTCATGTTATTTAGGAAAGTTTAGGGGTTTCACACTAAAAGCTTATTTAATTATGTAAGTTACTAAGTGGAGAAGTTAAACAAACTTTGCAATAAGCGCTATAGGAAATTTTGTAATGGAGGCAGTACCTACTAATGCACAACGTGTATTACCTTGTACCTTTTGGATCTTTATATCTAACTTTAAATATAGATTTATGACTTCATATGCTCACAACTTTTCCTTCTTTATTACAATTAGCGTCTTACAAGGATTACCGTAATCTACTACGCTAATATGAGGCTACAGTTAAGGCAGCGTCGTAAAATGAATGTGCAATGTATATATAATGTTAATTTACACATAAGCATAATATTACTTAAGCATACTACACTGATATTTAAAAAAAAAACACAAAAATTATAAAAATAACACTTTTTTGATTAAGGGATAAAAAATTATAAGTAATCACGTTGTTTGTTTTTAGATTATTGAACTGATTCATCTATAATTGGTTCATTCTTTCAGTCATAGGTGAAAAATAAACCAACATGCCTAAAAAGAATTTGTGCCTAATGTTTTTCAAAACGAATGTTCACTAACAGGGTTACCTATACGTTATTAAAGTTCATGCGTTAAAACATCTGTGGTGACGTTACACGATACAGATCATTCACAAAGACGGTTGGTAAGTATTATTTAACCTTACATCTATAAAATTTTTAGCATACAGATGTCAATTTTACTTACCACTACGTTGTTTTACCTTACAGACGCAATCAATAGAAAAAATATTTTATCAATCAATCAGTTAAAATAAAAAAGACAAATTGTTACAAATTAATCATATTCTAAGAGTCTTTCTTTCCTCAGTAAACATGTACTGTAAAACTGATATAATGTGGGTAGTTCAATTCATTTATTCCGGTTGCTGCAACAATCTTATACTCGGCTGGAACTGATGAACTGAAATTAGTGGAAACATCGCATGGGCCCATTCTTTTATAGCGACCTTAACTTTGTTTAGTACATAGACTTCGATACGTGCAATTTTCAATCTCCTGTCTAGCAAGTTCCAACAGAAACCCAATTTTGTCGAACGTCCAGTAAGATTTATAATCAGCAACATATTATGATTAGAAGCACTACCACAGCATTTCGACAACTGCTACATCTGCACTACAATCACTTCAGGCATCCCACTACTTAGAAATTACAGAATTTCAGGTCGCAGGTTAAAATTTTTTCTTCACGTACGTCTCCATTAACCAACTAAACTCTAACCTACCGTCACACGCAAAAAACAGAACTGTCGGATTTTACAAGCAACATAATAAACGCAAATAATATAGCAATATCGATAAAAACTATAGGCACAATCAAAAAATCACTACTCCATATGTTGTGCTCCGAATCAAAGACAAAAGGCGAACGTACCGTCGGTTTCTTAGGTCTAAAAACTCCAACGCTCTGATCCATGTTACTTCTATTACCATTCGATGTATGCAGTCGTCGTATACACATTACACTGGAAATTCTAGAAGATTCCTTGTATAATAACGACCTTAATCCTCAAGTAGAGCATAGTTTACGATTTTAGGCGAAAACACAATTCCTCTGCTTAAACCAGATTATATCCGACGATATACTTAACGTTTTTCGTAGAGGAAGAATCTCGCCTCCAGAACAAGGCGGCCCAAATCGACTAACGCTCCAAAACTTACCCCCAAATGCTATCAGACAACGAACTCAAATATTTAAGCAAAGTTTATCACTATCCAGTACCAAACGATCTAGAAGTCCGTCATTGCCTTTATAAAGCGTGAACCTGGATACTTACCCTACCTCTCTTTTACAGACCAATATCGATCTTAAGTAGTATGGGCAAATTACATGAAGCTGTGCTATCCAGTACGCTAAGAGACAATTTCAAAGCCAAAATCCTCATCTCTGACAACCAGCGCAGATTCAAACTTATAACATGCTTCTGTTTAATTTTTTTTTATCCTTTGCCCGCAGTTTCGCTGAGTAGGTTAATATAATAAAAAATTGAAAGTTAAATAAATTATGCTAATTATATAAACTAAAAAACAATCTTGAAGACAGTGGGACTCCTTGGAGGTTAGGCAGCCTTCCCGGCTCTAATACACGGTCTTAGATATCAATTTCTTCTTCAATTGTATTATAAAATAACTTTTTATTCTTAATTCGATGACATATGACACTTAATGCTATTATGAGTTTTTTGGTTAGATTTCACTTGTGGTGCTAACAAATAACAAACCTTTCAAACATTTCACACAAACACGCACGCACGCACGCACTCACGCACGCACGCACGCACGCACACGCACGCGCACGCGCACGCGCACGCGCACACGCACACGCACACCCACACTCACACGCACACGCACACGCACGCGCGCGCACACGCACACGCACACGCACACTCACACGCACACGCACACGCACACGCACACGTATAGCACACGCACACGCACACGCACACGCACGCACACGCACGCGCACGCCACGCACACGCACACGCCCACGCGCACGCACACGCGAACGCACACGCGCACGCGCACTCACACGCACACGCACACGCACGCACACACACACATATATATATATATATATATATATATATATATATATATATATATATATATATATATATATATATATATATATATATATATATATATATATATATATATATGTATAAAGGTTTTGAATCTTAAATATGATTGATCCTTAGGGACGATTTAATTCCTAACACGCTAGTTTATAAACCCAAGATCTTAACACCATTATGGTCGTTGATTTCAAATTGTTTATTTATTCATGTTACGATCATAATGGTGTTAAGATCTCGTGTTTATAAACTAGTGTGTTTAGATCGTCCCTGCGGATGAATCATATTTAAGATTCGGATCCTACCTATTTCACAATAAAGTAATGGGCGCGTTTGAGTTGAAGCTCGATGGAGCGAGTAGAGCAAATATTCGCTACGTGACACTAGTTTAATTTGCAAATTAAATTATCACGTAAAAAATTTTCAAATCACGTCACGGAGCGCGCTCGGTACGAATAGAGCTTCAACTCAAACGCGGCCCGAAAAGCTAGTCATATCAAAATGTGCCTTGAAATCAATAGCTATAAACATACGGCAAAATTAAATCAGGACAAAGTATTGACAGTTTAGTTGAAATTTTGTCTTAATTTGACTAGATTAGTTTTTTTTTGTTCAAATGAAGCAAAGAGGAAATTTATTACGCATCTCAGCGAAACGTGCAACTACGTGGAGAAAGTTATCTGCAGAAAGATCGCAACCATCATTGCCGTATTTTTTGTTGCTGCATGGAAACTGGGGAGAATACGGTTCTTTTGAAAAACCTAGAGATATATATGGACAGAGGAAGAACAGTAACGAAGAGCATATTTTGTAAATGGTAATATTCAGCAAAAACTATTGACACTAGTCTACACTCGAAACTCTCATAAAATTCGATTCACTCAGATTTAGCAAGGATTTGGATGCGTCGTGCGCAGAAACCTTTTTTATTTATTGTTTGAAATTAACGTTTTTTTTTTCCAGATTGTAGATAACTACATCATTTTACTTTATTATTATTTATACCTTATAAATATGTAAAAACAACGCTCAGTTTGGACAGTAAATAAAAAAATTATAGGGGCATAAAGTTGTAGCAGAATGTGACTGGATAGAATTTTTTGTTGGTGGGTGTACTTATAAAACTTGCTGTATCAATAATAAACTCTCATCTCCCTGCAAGTAGTATGGAGAGTACTTAAAAACACAAATACCATCCATATAAAATTTTTAGCGACGAATGTAAGTTCACTAATTCCGGTTTGTTTAATCGACGTAACGAACACATTTGGTCCGTTGAAAATCCACGGAAGCACTAATAGCGGCGTCCACAAGCGCGCTTTGGATTCAATGTGTGGGTTGGCTTACAAGGCGACCAAATTGTTGGACCACACATTTATGAAGAAAGTTTAACTTCCGATCTATACTTAGACTTTTTACATACTTTCTTGGCTGATTTTATAGACAATAACACTTGCCTCGATTGGCTGAATAGGTTATGGTACCAGCAGGATGGTGCGCCCCCACATAATGTCAGAAGAATTGTTAATTCTATATCGAAATGTTTCCTGGGAAATTGGTTACTAATACTGGTGATGTAAGATGGCCAGGCAGGTCACTCGACGTTTCCCATCTCGATTATTTTTGTGGGGTTTCAAAAATTATGTTTACAAAACCACGCCCGGTAACATCGATGAGTTGCGAAGAAAAATTAGCGATACGTTGAGAACTAAATTCGTTTATGCTTGGAAGTAGATGGTCAATTAATCAAACACCTTGTATAACTGTTTTTTCTATCTTTTTTATTGTGTAATTTCCTAAGTTATTTGTTACATGTTATGAAAATGTGTTTCGTAGAATGTAAGTGAACTAATTTAAAATCTCGGTTAAAATAATCTGTCATATTTAACAATTTTCCCTACAAATAGCTCGATTAAATATTTTCTGGATTTATTGCTTTTTTACCAGAAGCCTTTAAAACCCGAACTTTACACGAGTCTTTTAACTTAGCAAAATACGAAAAAAATTAAATACAGGGCCATAATTGCTTAAATCAATAATGACTGTAAAATATAACCGAAAAACTTTTAAAATAATTAAGTGCCATGTCATCGAACTGAGAATAAAAGATTGTTTTAGAATCCAATTTAAAAAACACAGGGCCGTATTTAAAAAAAATGGAGTTGATGATGGCTGCGGAAAAGCGAAACGTCGGATTTGAAATATGATAATACCGCTGTGTAGAGGGGAAAAAGTGGGAACGAAAATGTTTTTTTTGTCTTAATTAGCTTTTGAAATAAGCTTAAAAAAAGTAAAAACGGTTTTAAAAAACTTCGTCCTTTTCCGGATATCTCCGGCAGTAGTCGGAATTTTTCAAGTCTTAAAGCGACGTTTAATTGTAATTTTTTTTTTTTAGGTTAGTATGCTCATGCTTTTGGTTAGTATGCTTATATACTTATTCGTAGACTGTTAAGGATTCCTCCTCTTCAGCCCTGGTCATTTCCTTATTGTTGGTGTTGCGATGTTTTTTGTAATTGTGTGGTTTATAATCATGAGTTTATTATTTTTGGTGTAAAAAAAAAAAAAAAGACAGTTTGTTGAGGTTTTGTCATTTGGTGTTAAAGAATAAAAAGGTTAAAGGTTTGATTTATTTCAGTTGTGAATATTTAGATTTAGGTGTCCGTGTGGTTGAGTGTGGTGAGGGTGTTGATCGATTCGTTAGCCAGTATCCTTGTGTGGTCGTTATCCAGTAGACGGTGGGATGCAGAGTGCATATGGGATTTTATCAAGGGTCTCTTCTATCTCATCCCATATGCACTCCGCGTCCCACCGTCTATTGTGCTCTAAATTACGCAACGTTGTCCCAATTTAGGCGACCTTGTATCTCTTCAAATACCCAAGATCCCCATGCTTAAATTCGAAAAACGATCACCCTGTATTGTATTGTAATTATTTGGCAATAAAACCTTTAACAATTCTAAGAAATAGTAGTAATATTTTGAATTATTAAACTTCTATAGTTATTCAAAGTTGATAAACTGAAAATATTGTTACTCGTGATGAAAATTCATATCCTCTCTTTATTCTAAATAATGCACTTAGTGCTGCAAAGATTTCGTAAATTTTGAAAAAAGTTAATTACACAATGCACTTTACAGGAAGCTGAATCGGGTATTACTTAGTTGCAAACGGAGCATTTATTGTATATAACCTTGTCTACTTTCTTAGGCGGGTATTACACGATAATATTTCTGTCATAGATATATTATCATATATATATATATATATATATATATATATATATATATATATATATATATATATATATATATATGATCAAACATATGACTGTATTCGGAGAGAGAACATATTATGATAGTTGAAAAGAAAATGGCGTCGGTTAAGTTTTGTTGGACTATAGCTGCCACAAAATTGTTAATAACTGAATGCCAAAACTACTTTCTAATAGCCTTCTTCCACGAGACAATTTGTAATTAAAGACTTTATCTTCTTTGGTAATATTTTCGAAAGCATAAGGATTCATAACGTTCTGACTTAAGGAAAAGTATCATCTGCAAGTACTACAATAGGCAGTATCGAATTTGTATTGGATAGTTTCTTATCTTTTGGCATATTTAAAGAGATATGTCAGTAAAACATTGTTTCAATGTACTCTTGGCATAGACTCCAGAATCACCTACTCAACCATTGGTTCCAACATCGACATAAACGAATGTATAATTAGCATCAGCTAAAGGAAAGAGAATGGTACTGTTAAAATGTTTATAATTAAAGTAATGTAAACCACTAGCTTGGGGACAATTAATACGGATATGTTTTCCGTCAATTGTATTGAATACATTCCATTGCATTTCAAACTCATTCGCTACATTTTCCCATTCTTCTTATAGATTACCGAAGCAAGCATATTGGATGACCAACTAGCAACACCGTCAGCATTGCACATAAGAAACCCCAAAAAAAGCAAAATCGAGACTTATGATTCACTTTTGCTACAAGCGTCAAGTAAAATGAAGGAGATGTCTAAGCTTGCTTTGCAGAAGCCGCAGAAGTCACATGCCATTCAAGATGATTGTGAAACATTTTGCAATTTCATATGCAGTGAATTGAGAAAAATTCGAACAGCTACTAATGACTACACATTCAGAATGGCAAAACACAAGATCCAGAAACTAAGTATGGATGTACGGGATACAATTGATGGTAAATCATTACCAACTGTTATTACAGTTCCTACTGGCCCTTTATCCAATTCAAGCCAGTGGACAATTTTAACAGACCAGAGTCAGATTATGACTGATTTTCAAGAGAAGAATGCAAATGATGTTCCCTCCGAGATACCTACATCAGCGGATAACCTGTCCAATTCATTAGAGCATACAGATGTTCTTAATGAAGATATGGAGGATTATAATTAAAGCCAAAGAATAGCTTATTTTTGTACAAAGCAAAATTTAAGTTGTATGTAATATATATCTTACCTTCAAAACTCATTTTTCATTGATTTATACATAGCCTCACAGGATTATGGTATAATTTTAGAAAGAGTACATTGTGGGACTCGTGTACTGTATTGCAAACTGGAGTTTCTCACGTTGCTAAGAACCTAAGTGTTAACTATGAGGCGCTCTGCCACACTTATACTATTTCTCATATGCGTAAGGTAAAGGTTTTATTTAAATTGCTAAGGTCGTATTGCATATTACCGATATTTCCTTATATTTTTGAAATTATGGCAACATTGTGTAACGCGGGAACAACATTTGCAAACGTGTTTAGGTTAGTTTCACTGCAATTGTTGAAGGAAACGCACCGCCTCTTCGTTCAAGGTAAGAATCTTACTATTTTCATAACAAAGTGCTTATTCTTTTTGAACGAATTAAAAGGCTTTTTGTTATTTTTTTACACATATTTTGATTGTATATTATGTTGAAAGGTTCAGCATGTAAAACTTGTTCATTTAAATACTTTTTAGCAAAAATTTAGGTGATTTTTTAGGGTGCCAATAATTAGCATAAAAAACGGACGAAATTGAATTATTGGCACCCTAGGCCAATAACTCAGTTTGGCGTTTTAAATTCAAAATCAGTTATTGGCATCTCTCTTTTTAGGCCTGAATACCATGCCCAAAGTAAAAAAAACCTGCCCGTACATAAAAAAGTACACTGAAGAGTCTGTTCAAAATGCTTTAACAGATATCCGGAATGGCATGTCAAAAAAGAATGCAGCCCTAAAGTATAACGTTCCCCGTTCAACGCTGCAGTTTCGCCTAAGTGAGAAGTTTACAAAAACTGAACATGGACCAAAAACCTACTTATCCAAAGAAGAGGAGGATCTGCTAGTCTCCTGGATTTTTGAAAGCCATAGAAAAGGGTTTCCTAAGAAGAAAGAAGATATACAGCTATCAGTTAAATGTTTTCTCGACAAGCAACCTAGACAAACTTCCTTTAAAAATAATTTTCCCGGTGACAATTGGTACAAATGCTTTCTTCAAAGACATCCAAATTTAACAAGTCGAACTCCAGAAGTTGTTACAAACGCTAGTGGAAATGTATCTGAAAGCGATATAAAAAACTGGTTTAAAAATACCGAATCCTACATGAAGGAGAAGAATTTGTTCAGCATTTTAGAAGATCTCACTAGTATTTATAACGGTGATGAGACATGTTTCGCTCTATGCCCCAAAGAAGACAAAGTTGTTGCCCCAAAAGGTTCCAGAAATGTTTCCAAATTGAGCAAGGACCAGCAAAAACAAATATCACCGTAATGTTTACCTTTTCAGCTTCTGGCTGTATTACTTCACCGATGATTATATATCCGTATAAGAGGTTACCCAAAAGCATTGTTGATACTGATCCAAAGGGATGGGGTGTAGGTGCAAGTGAAAACGGTTGGATGAAAGCCGAACTCTTTTATGAATACATTTAAAATGTATTATATCCCTATTTAGTAAAGGAAAAGTACAGTTCCCAGTCAACCTTTTCGTAGATGGGCATAAAACGCACCAAACGTTCGAACTTAGTGAACTTTGCAGTAATCTCCAAATCATTCTAATATCCCTATATCCAAATGCTACCAGAATCCTACAACCTGTACCTTCACTTAATTTGGCAGCAGATGAACAGCCTAGTACTTCCGGTCTTACATCTAAACGATCAGGTAGCTCTCTTTTAAATACCGCAGATTTAAACCAGTATCTTTTATGGCCCAAGACATCTGAAAGAAAAGGGAAACGACAAAGTGAGAAAATGCCATATGTAGTCACATCTAGTGGATGGAAAAAAATATTTGAAAATAAACTTCAAATTAAATTAGACAATCAAAAGAAAAAAGAAGAAAACAAGACAAAACGGGAAGAAAATAAGGCTAAACGGGAAGAAAATAAATTAAAGAAGAAATTCAAAGTAAATAAAAGAAATGCCAATAAAGAAACCTTATCTAATACTGTTACATCAGATGTAAACGAAACTGTCCCCAATAAAAAAGTAACTGTCGATAAAAAACTGGAATTACCTGAGAAAAAAATATTAGAACCTAAGAAAATAATGAGTGAAAATAAACCGATATTGGAAGAAGAAAGACCAACTACTGACGTAAATAATAAATTACAAATAGATAATTTACCATCCGTAGAATACAAAGAAAATTCCGAAGAAATACCTCTTTCCCCACTTGTTTTTACTAAATCGACTGAAGAATTAATTAAATTTGTTAAGAAGACCCCAAATACTCCGAAACAACTAGACCAAAGATATTTTATACCAAAGAACGAAAGTCATGTAAGGAAGCTATCTTTTAATTTTAGTCCCTTATCGATTGCTCCTGAAGTTCTTAGGAACCAAAAATGTGACACTTTAGTAATGCCGTCTCCTCCTATAAATAACAAAATTGTTAACAAAGGGTTATGCCATTTATGTACATTTAATATAACAGTTTTAAAGTATGGCATTCAATGTCAAAAGTGTCAGATGTATCATTTCCTATGCTTGAAAAAATTTATATATAGAAAATATATATATATATATATATATATATATATATATATATATATATATATATATATATATATATATATAAAAATAAAAAAAGTTGTTAATCGTGGCTGATTAAGTTAAAACAATAAGAAAGATTTAGTGGGTAGCAGCCAAGGTTGTGGGGCTAGTTTAAAATAAAGAAAAGATCCTTTGTTCAAAGGGAAGCTTTCGGTAAATTTATTACCTTTGTCAACCAATCTACAAGAAGTTATGCGTTGATAATACATATAAATTAAGATAAGATAATAACTTACGATCGTGGATACAGTTAAAACATTGAAGCAGCATTGAAAGAAGATATTTCAATTTAAATTTGAATTAGATGTCAAAATCAATTTGGACTTTGAACAAAAAATAAATAAATTAAAATATTGTCATAGTTATAGGAAAAACAAAGAAAATGGTTATGAAATCAATGTATAAGTAGATTAATATGTTGAATGTGATTGTGTGATAAGTGTAAAAGTGTTATGAATAGGATTATTTAAGATTATTTGAATGTCTATTATTACATAGGACTTATACTTTTATGTGGACATTCTGAAAGATTAATACCAAATAGACCTATTCGTGATAACTCTTTTACACTAAACAAAATGGTAAAATCCACACAAAATAAATCCTTCTGCCACTAAGGGTTAATCCGTTAATGGTTCATCCTATGATTTCTGTGTTTATCTAGATAAAGTATGTTAGAATAAATTATGTTTAAATTTTGAGTGTCACTTCTCTTATTCAGTACATAGTCTGTACAGCGTATATGGGCCATTTCTAAAACTTTCTTTTGAATAAATTTGATTCAGAGGTCAAGACTTGCACTTTGTCGAAATCAGGGCTGTGTCCAGTGGAATGTACGTGTTGTGACAAAGCACAAGCATCTTTTCTGACTCTTATGTCACTGCGGTGTGATGTAAGTCTATATCTAAGATTCCTTGAAGTCATGCCGATATATGATTGGTTACAATTACTACAAGGGATCTTATATATAATTTGTTTTATCTAAAATGGCGGTCTTATCCTTAAGCTGACTGAATAGATTGTTAACTCTTTTAATGTTTTTGGGGCTATGATGATGTTCTTATCTAGTTTGAGAATTTTATTAATTTTAGGAGTAAGAGTACTAATGTAAGATATTGAACTGTACTTTTATTTCAGTTTCCACCTCTTCGTCATCCAATGGTTCATTGTTACGTAAAAGAAGACTATTATTGCTGATATTGTGTTGGTCTTCAATGTTAGGAGTAGAGTATAGCAGTTTCTTTAACATAGATTCAGGATACGAATTGTCTTTGAGTAATATAAACAGTAAATCTAAGTTTTTGTCTTAATGATGGATGGGATATTTTTGTGATCCTGTTTTTAAACCCAGAACTAAATTGACTTTCATTTTATATGTGTGATCTGAATAATAATTGAGGTACTTTCCTGAACTCGTCGGTTTCCTGAACCAGTCTAGGATTATGACATTAGAGTCATCTCGGATTAACAGAGTGTCCAGAAAAGGTACACTGTTATCAGTTTCTTTTCGATTGTAAAATTAAGTTGGTCGTTATACCTGTTGAAGACTTCAAGGATTTCATCATAGTGATCTTGTAACAGCACATATGATGTCGTCAACATATTTTTTTAAAAATGGAAGCTCAAAACTTAGTTTAGGGATGCAGGTATCAAGTAAGTCATCCATGACGTATTGAGCCACGATGGGGCTTAATTTGGAACCCATGGGCGTTCCTGCTATTTGTTTAAAAAATTGACCGTTGTATGAGAAAAAGGTGGAGTCAAAAATAAATTCTGTTAATTTAATAAAATTATCTTTGGTAAGCGAACAATGTTGTTCTAAATTAGCCCAGTGGTTGTGAATAGTTTTAAGTACTAAATTAATAGGTATGTTAGTAAAAAGAGATTCAACATCCAGACTAATCAGCTTAAAGTTGAGAGGAAGTTTGAAATTGTTGATGAATTCTGCGAATTCAAATGAAATTGACATAGTAATCGTTATTAAAATTTAAGCCTCTGTGAAAATCTTGGTTACAAACTTTGTAATTTTATGTTAGAGCCTCAATACAAGAAATAATTGGTCTCATTGACAATATAGGTTTGTGTATTTTAGGTAACTCATAGAACTTAGGAGCTACACCACTATAGCACTTAAGGATTTGGCTAGTTCATTAGTAATTTCTCTTTTTCTTTTAGACTTGAAACTAACTTATTGGATTTATTCTGAATATGTGTTGTTAAATTCTTGGGAATTTGCTTGTAATGGATTGTATCATTAAGTAATAATTGATTGCAAAGTTCATTATATTGTTCTTTATACATGATAACTGTTACATTCCCTTGTCTGCATTTGTGACAATAATATTTGGGTGACCTGATAAAAAACTTTTAGTTAGTTTATACCAATGATTAAATTCATTGAATGTAATTGATTATCATTCAAGAAATTGGTAATGACATTAGAAATTTGTAAAACTAAGAATGTTAACGTTTTATCCTCATCTCTGAATGTGATTAATGGCAAATTCGATTTCAGTCTAAGAGATGTTTAATTGAATATTCTGTCTACTAGCTGGTATAACAGAATTTAGCCAAATGAACATATTTTTAATTTCATTTGTGAATTTCAATTGAGTTAGAATTCTGTGAGCAATTTGTTTTTTGAACTTTTAAGTTATAGATTATTTTAGTATTGATTTGATGAGCGTTAAGTATTGTTGGTTTGTATATAAAAGTTTACAATCTATGGAAATGTTATTAAATATATTTTTTTCATATTGCTAAAACTCGGTCATAAATAATTTCTAAAAGAATTAAATTGTAAGCCATAATTAAAAGTTAGTTCAAAAATTTATTTTGATTTTAGCTTTGGACATGCTATGTTAACGTTAATTCAGATTTATAGTTAATTTTATATTACCTTTATCGTTTAATGAATTCTTTTACTTGTATCTCTTCTTATCTAATTAGTACATTAATAAGACGTATAATTCCTTTTTCTGGTCTGTATGTGTCCGGTGAAGTCAAGTTGTCGGCTTTTAATAATAATCTTCCTATTCTTTGCTTGCTAGTTTGATGTTTACCATTTGCCCATTTTTGAAGAGTCCACTGATCGTTACAAACTCTGCGGATATCTTCGTAGAAACCCATTCTATGTATTAATCAAATTGTTAATCGTTGCATTAAGTTAAAAATCAATAAGAAAGATTTAGTGGGTAGCAGCCAAGTGTGGGGCTAGTTTAAAATAAAGAAAAGATCCTTTGTTCAAAGGGAAGCTTGGTAAATTTATTACCTTTGTCAACCAATCTACAAGAAGTTATGCGTTGATAATACATATAAATTAAGATAAGATAATAACTTACGATCGTGGATACAGTTAAACATTGAAGCAGCATTGAAAGAAGATATTTCAATTTAAATTTGAATTAGATGTCAAAATCAATTTTTGGACTTACATCACACGCTGACATAAGAGTCAGAAAAGATGCTTGTGCTTTGTCACACACGTACATTCCACTGGACACAGCCCTGATTTCGACAAAGTGCAAGTCTTGACCTCTGAATCAAATTTATTCAAAAGAAAGTTTTAAGAAATGGCCCATATACGGTACAGACTATGTACTGAATAAGAGAAGTGACACTCAAAATTTAAACATAATTTATTCTAACATACTTTATCTAGATAGACACAGAAATCATAGGATGAACCATTAACGGATTAACCCTTAGTGGCAGAAGGATTTATTTGTGTGGATTTTACCATTTTGTTTAGTGTAAAAGAGTTATCACGAATAGGTCTATTTGGTATTAATCTCCAGAATGTCCCACATAAAGTATAAGTCCTATGTAATAATAGACATTCAAATAATCTTAAATAATCCTATTCATAACACTTTTACACTTATCACACAATCACATTCAACATATTAATCTACTTATACATTGATTTCATAACCATTTTCTTTGTTTTTCCTATAACTATGACAATAATTTTAATTTTTTTGTCAAAGTCCAAAATTGATTTTGACATCTAATTCAAATTTAAATTGAAATATCTTCTTTCAATGCTGCTTCAATGTTTTTAACTGTATCCACGATCGTAAGTTATTATCTTATCTTAATTTATATGTATTATCAACGCATAACTTCTTGTAGATTGGTTGACAAAGGTAATAAATTTACCGAAAGCTTCCCTTTGAACAAAGGATCTTTTCTTTATTTTAAACTAGCCCCACAACCTTGGCTGCTACCCACTAAATCTTTCTTATTGTTTTTAACTTAATCAGCCACGATTAACAACTTTGATTAAATACATAGAATGGGTTTCTACGAAGATATCCGCAGGAGGTTTGGTAACCGATGCAGTGGACTCTTCAAAAAATGGGCAAATGGTAACATCAAACTAGCAGCAGCAAAGAATAGGAAGATTTTTCTACTTAAAAGCAGACAACTTGGACTTACACCGCGACACATCACAGACCAGACAAAAGGAATTATACGTCTTATCAATGCTACAGATGATAGAACGGAACAAGAAATACAGAACATGATCAAGAGGTTTAATATAAAAATACTAAATCTAGAAATTAAAGTTAACCATAGGAATGTCCAAGAACTAAATAATTTTTTAAACCAAACAATTATGGAACTTGACAATTTAATTCCTAGAAATATTATGACCGAGTTTAGCAATAGGCAAAACATATCTTATAATAAACATTTCCATAATTGTAAACTAATACAAACCAACAAACTTAACGCTCTCAAATCACATAATAGATCTATCTTAAAAGTCAAAAACAATTGGCTCAAGAATCTAACTCAATTGGATATTCCTTTGGAAATTAGAAAATTACTGTCATTAGGGCCTAAATTCTGTTTACCAGCTAGTAGACAAGATATTTCAATTAAACATCTCTTAGCTGAAATCGAATTTGCCATTAATCACATTCAGGATGAGGATAAACGTAACATTCTTAGTTTACAAATTTCTAATGTCATTACCAATTTCTTGAATGATAATCATATTACATTCAATGAATTTAATCATTGGTATAAACTAACTAAAAGTTTTTTATCAGGTCACCCAAATATTATTGTCACAAATGCAGACAAGAATGTAACAGTTATCATGTATAAAGAACAATATAATGAACTTTGCAATCAATTATTACTTAATGATACAATCCATTACAAGCAAATTCCCAAGAATTTAACAACACATATTCAGAATAAATCCAATAAGTTAGTTTCAAGTCTAAAAGAAAAGAGAAATTACTAATGAACTAGCCAAATCCTTAATGTGCTATAGTGGTTAGCTCCTAAGTTCTATGGGTTACCAAAAATACACAAACCTATATTGTCAATGAGACCAATTATTTCTTGTATTGAGGCTCTAACATAAAAATTACAAAGTTTGTAACCAAGATTTTCACAGAGGCTTACAATTTTAATAACGATTACTATGTCACAAATTCATTTGAATTCGCAGAATACATCAACAATTTCCAACTTCCTCTCAACTTTAAGCTGATTAGTCTGGATGTTGAATCTCTTTTTACTAACATACCTATTAATTTAGTACTTAAAACTATTCACAACCACTGGGCTAATTTAGAACAACATTGTTCGCTTACCAAAGATAGCTTTATTAAATTAACAGAAATTATTTTGGCTCCACCTTTTTCTCATACAACGGTCAATTTTTTAAACAAATAGCAGGAACGCCCATGGGTTCCAAATTAAGCCCCATCGTGGCTCAATACGTCATGGATGACTTACTTGATACCTGCATCCCTAAACTAAGTTTTGAGCTTCCATTTTAAAAAAATATGTTGACGACATCATATGTGCTGTTCCCGCAGATCACTATGATAAAATCCTTGAAGTCTTCAACAGGTATAACGACCAACTTAATTTTACAATCGAAAAAGAAACTGATAACAGTGTACCTTTTCTGGACACTCTGTTAATTCGAGATCACTCTAATGTCATAATCCTAGACTGGTTCAGGAAACCGACGAGTTCAGGAAAGTACCTCAATTATTATTCAGATCATACATATAAAATGAAAGTCAATTTAGTTCTGGGTTTAAAAACAGGATCACAAAAATGTCTCATCCATCATTAAGACAAAAAAACTTAGATTTACAGTTTATATTACCCAAAGACAATTCGTATCCTGAATCTATGTTAAAGAAGCTGCTATACTCTACTCGTAACATTGAAAACCAACACAATATCAGTAATAATAGTCTTCTTTTACGTAACAATGAACCATTGGATGACGAAGAGGTGGAAACTGAAATAAAAAGTACAGTTCAATATCTTACATTAGTACTCTTACTCCTAAAATTAATAAAATTCTCAAACTAGATAAGAACATCATCATAGCCCCAAAAACATTAAAAGAGTTAACAATCTATTCAGCAGCTTAAGGATAAGACCGCCATTTTAGATAAAACAAATGTTATATATAAGATCCCTTGTAGTAATTGTAACCAATCATATATCGGCATGACTTCAAGGAATCTTAGATATAGACTTACATCACACCGCAGTGACATAAGAGTCAGAAAAGATGCTTGTGCTTTGTCACAACACGTACATTCCACTGGACACAGCCCTGATTTCGACAAAGTGCAAGTCTTGACCTCTGAATCAAATTTATTCAAAAGAAAGTTTTTAGAAATGGCCCATATACGCTGTACAGACTATGTACTGAATAAGAGAAGTGACACTCAAAATTTAAACATAATTTATTCTAACATACTTTATCTAGATAAACACAGAAATCATAGGATGAACCATTAACGGATTAACCCTTAGTGGCAGAAGGGGATTTATTTTGTGTGGATTTTACCATTTTGTTTAGTGTAAAAGAGTTATCACGAATAGGTCTATTTGGTATTAATCTCCAGAATGTCCCACATAAAAGTAAAAGTCCTATGTAATAATAGACATTCAAATAATCTTAAATAATCCTATTCATAACACTTTTACACTTATCACACAATCACATTCAACATATTAATCTACTTATACATTGATTTCATAACCATTTTCTTTGTTTTTCCTATAACTATGACAATAATTTTAATTTTTTTTTTTTTGTCAAAGTCCAAAAATTGATTTTGACATCTAATTCAAATTTAAATTGAAATATCTTCTTTCAATGCTGCTTCAATGTTTTTAACTGTATCCACGATCGTAAGTTATTATCTTATCTTAATTTATATGTATTATCAACGCATAACTTCTTGTAGATTGGTTGACAAAGGTAATAAATTTACCGAAAGCTTCCCTTTGAACAAAGGATCTTTTCTTTATTTTAAACTAGCCCCACAACCTTGGCTGCTACCCACTAAATATTTCTTATTATATATATATATATATATATATATATATATATATATATATATATATATATGATCAAACATATGACTGTATTCGGAGAGAGAACATATTATGATAGTTGAAAAGAAAATGGCGTCGGTTAAGTTTTGTTGGACTATAGCTGCCACAAAATTGTTAATAACTGAATGCCAAAACTACTTTCTAATAGCCTTCTTCCACGAGACAATTTGTAATTAAAGACTTTATCTTCTTTGGTAATATTTTCGAAAGCATAAGGATTCATAACGTTCTGACTTAAGGGAAAAGTATCATCTGCAAGTACTACAATAGGCAGTATCGAATTTGTATTGGATAGTTTCTTATCTTTTGGCATATTTAAAAGAGATATGTCAGTAAAACATTGTTTCAATGTACTCTTGGCATAGACTCCAGAATCACCTACTCAACCATTGGTTCCAACATCGACATAAACGAATGTATAATTAGCATCAGCTAAAGGAAAGAGAATGGTACTGTTAAAATGTTTATAATTAAAGTAATGTAAACCACTAGCTTGGGGACAATTAATACGGATATGTTTTCCGTCAATTGTATTGAATACATTCCATTGCATTTCAAACTCATTCGCTACATTTTCCCATTCTTCTTATAGATTACCGAAGCAAGCATATTGATGACCAACTAGCAACACCGTCAGCATTGCACATAAGAAACCCCAAAAAGCAAAATCGACACTTATGATTCACTTTTGCTACAAGCGTCAAGTAAAATGAAGGAGATGTCTAAGCTTGCTTTGCAGAAGCCGCAGAAGTCACATGCCATTCAAGATGATTGTGAAACATTTTGCAATTTCATATGCAGTGAATTGAGAAAAATTCGAACAGCTACTAATGACTACACATTCAGAATGGCAAAACACAAGATCCAGAAACTAAGTATGGATGTACGGGATACAATTGATGGTAAATCATTACCAACTGTTATTACAGTTCCTACTGGCCCTTTATCCAATTCAAGCCAGTGGACAATTTTAACAGACCAGAGTCAGATTATGACTGATTTTCAAGAGAAGAATGCAAATGATGTTCCCTCCGAGATACCTACATCAGCGGATAACCTGTCCAATTCATTAGAGCATACAGATGTTCTTAATGAAGATATGGAGGATTATAATTAAAGCCAAAAGAATAGCTTATTTTTGTACAAAGCAAAAATTTAAGTTGTATGTAATAATTATATCTTACCTTCAAAAACTCATTTTTCATTGATTTATACATAGCCTCACAGGATTATGGTATAATTTTAGAAAGAGTACATTGTGGGACTCGTGTACTGTATTGCAAACTGGAGTTTCTCACGTTGCTAAGAACCTAAGTGTTAACTATGAGGCGCTCTGCCACACTTATACTATTTCTCATATGCGTAAGGTAAAGGTTTTATTTAAATTGCTAAGGTCGTATTGCATATTACCGATATTTCCTTATATTTTTGAAATTATGGCAACATTGTGTAACGCGGGAACAACATTTGCAAACGTGTTTAGGTTAGTTTCACTGCAATTGTTGAAGGAAACGCACCGCCTATTCGTTCAAGGTAAGAATCTTACTATTTTCATAACAAAGTGCTTATTCTTTTGAACGAATTAAAAGGCTTTTGTTATTTTTTTACACATATTTTGATTGTATATTATGTTGAAAGGTTCAGCATGTAAAACTTGTTCATTTAAATACTTTTTAGCAAAAATTTAGGTGATTTTTTAGGGTGCCAATAATTAGCATAAAAAACGGACGAAATTGAATTATTGGCACCCTAGGCCAATAACTCAGTTTGGCGTTTTAAATTCAAAATCAGTTATTGGCATCTCTCTTTTAGGCCTGAATACCATGCCCAAAGTAAAAAAAACCTGCCCGTACATAAAAAAGTACACTGAAGAGTCTGTTCAAAATGCTTTAACAGATATCCGGAATGGCATGTCAAAAAAGAATGCAGCCCTAAAGTATAACGTTCCCCGTTCAACGCTGCAGTTTCGCCTAAGTGAGAAGTTTACAAAAACTGAACATGGACCAAAACCTACTTATCCAAAGAAGAGGAGGATCTGCTAGTCTCCTGGATTTTGAAAGCCATAGAAAAGGGTTTCCTAAGAAGAAAGAAGATATACAGCTATCAGTTAAATGTTTTCTCGACAAGCAACCTAGACAAACTTCCTTTAAAATAATTTTCCGGTGACAATTGGTACAAATGCTTTCTTCAAAGACATCCAAATTTAACAAGTCGAACTCCAGAAGTTGTTACAAACGCTAGTGGAAATGTATCTGAAAGCGATATAAAAACTGGTTTAAAATACCGAATCCTACATGAAGGAGAAGAATTTGTTCAGCATTTTAGAAGATCTCACTAGGATTTATAACGGTGATGAGACATGTTTCGCTCTATGCCCCAAAGAAGACAAAGTTGTTGCCCCAAAAGGTTCCAGAAATGTTTCCAAATTGAGCAAGGACCAGCAAAAACAAATATCACCGTAATGTTTACCTTTTCAGCTTCTGGCTGTATTACTTCACCGATGATTATATATCCGTATAAGAGGTTACCCAAAAGCATTGTTGATACTGATCCAAAGGGATGGGGTGTAGGTGCAAGTGAAAACGGTTGGATGAAAGCCGAACTCTTTTATGAATACATTTAAAATGTATTATATCCCTATTTAGTAAAGGAAAAAGTACAGTTCCCAGTCAACCTTTTCGTAGATGGGCATAAAACGCACCAAACGTTCGAACTTAGTGAACTTTGCAGTAATCTCCAAATCATTCTAATATCCCTATATCCAAATGCTACCAGAATCCTACAACCTGTACCTTCACTTAATTTGGCAGCAGATGAACAGCCTAGTACTTCCGGTCTTACATCTAAACGATCAGGTAGCTCTCTTTTAAATACCGCAGATTTAAACCAGTATCTTTTATGGCCCAAGACATCTGAAAGAAAAGGGAAACGACAAAGTGAGAAAATGCCATATGTAGTCACATCTAGTGGATGGAAAAAAATATTTGAAAATAAACTTCAAATTAAATTAGACAATCAAAAGAAAAAAGAAGAAAACAAGACAAAACGGGAAGAAAATAAGGCTAAACGGGAAGAAAATAAATTAAAGAAGAAATTCAAAGTAAATAAAAGAAATGCCAATAAAGAAACCTTATCTAATACTGTTACATCAGATGTAAACGAAACTGTCCCCAATAAAAAGTAACTGTCGATAAAAACTGGAATTACCTGAGAAAAAATATTAGAACCTAAGAAAATAATGAGTGAAAATAAACCGATATTGGAAGAAGAAAGAACAACTACTGACATAAATAATAAATTACAAATAGATAATTTACCATCCGTAGAATACAAAGAAAATTCCGAAGAAATACCTCTTTCCCCACTTGTTTTTACTAAATCGACTGAAGAATTAATTAAATTTGTTAAGAAGACCCCAAATACTCGAAACAACTAGACCAAAGATATTTTATACCAAAGAACGAAAGTCATGTAAGGAAGCTATCTTTTAATTTTAGTCCCTTATCGATTGCTCCTGAAGTTCTTAGGAACCAAAAATGTGACACTTTAGTAATGCCGTCTCCTCCTATAAATAACAAAATTGTTAACAAAGGGTTATGCCATTTATGTACATTTAATATAACAGTTTTAAAGTATGGCATTCAATGTCAAAAGTGTCAGAGGGTGTATCATTTCCTATGCTTGAAAAAAATTATATATATAGATATATATATATATATATATATATATATATATATATATATATATATATATATATATATATATATATATATCAAGAATTGTTTACCTGTTCAACATGTACTACATAATCCTAACTTCATTCAAATGTTCATATTTTTAATAAAGTTTCCATATTTTGATAATGTGTTTTTTTACTTAAAGTGTTACTGCTACAAATAGCTGTATAAGCGCACCTAACAAGTAGGTATATAGAAACTTGACTAACCTTGTAACCTAGAATGAAATTCGGTAGCTAGATAGATACTACGTACCTACCTAAATGGTACCTACTTAGGTACCTACTAAGCTAAGTTCTAACCGTACTCGTGTGTCATTAACTGGATGCCAATGACTCAGTTGAGTGTCAATCATTGGAGGCCAATAATTAAATTGAAGTGCCAATAACTGGAAATTCAGTCATTTTGTCCTTTTTTTATTAAAAAAAATCTAAATTGGAATCTAAATTTAATAAGGCAGCAAACATATTAAAAAGAAAACTTCAAAAAATTCAAATTTACCTCCTAATATACGGCAAAATTCATTATTGTATTTAAAGCCTTTAATATAAAAGGGAGCTTTTCTTAAGGTGCCAATAATTGGGTGTTTTACCCTATTTACTTTGAGAGGAATATTGACACTTTACATAACGAAATGTATTACCATCCATTCTTAGGTAGCTTTGATAATGTTTGGGATCTTCACAGTCGAGCTTCATCAACAACTGGTAATGCATACCTAACTCTGTACGTCTTGCAATCCACGGTCTAACCCACAATCGTGTCTTCTTTTACACTGTCGTTTTTTTAATAATAAACCAATTGTTTTTACTGAAGTTACACAAGCACTAACGGCAGACAGTTGCTGTCCATCCATTTTGATCAACAAAAATCAAAAAAGAAAACCGTTACTATGATCAAATATGTTGTATAGTGTAATACCTGCAAATTCTTTGATAATATATCTTTTTATCAAAGTTTTAATAAATAGGCATGATAATAATAGATCTATGACATACAAATATATTATCGTGTAATACCCGACTTAAACAGGCTCTTTTCATTTTATTTCATTCGCTTAACGACAACTTTAGATTAAGAAATTCTTTTTGTTTAACAGACTTGATAACACTTCTTTCTCTGTGCATTATAATCTAATAACAAAGTTTATCTTGTTAAAATGAGAAAGCACAAATGAAACAATTATTTCAATGCCATTAGGGTTTGTGTACATTTTGTTGCAGTTTTATAATGGTAATAAAATAGCTGAAAGTTAAGGGTAAAGCTTTTAGTTTATTCGGTTAAAAGATAAAACTTCTACTAAAGTTCTGTTCCAACATGCGTTTATTACTTAAGATACATTTGTGTTATATAATAACTAACTGTAGAATTAAAGCCCTCAACGTTAAAATTATGCCAGAATATAAAAGAGAAATATTAAAAATTCAAAATCCCTACAAGACTAATTAAAACATCTCAATTTAAATTTAATTATTTATTTAATACAATTAATTATTAACCCTAAAAGCGTATTAAATATTTGATACGAAATTAAATTTTTAACAATAGCTTAATTTGTATAATTAGGTATAAAGCGGAGACGCAGTTCGTTCACGATATTAAAAACCTTAAATAACAAATAATTTTAAAATTTCGGTTGACATTCATTACGACTTTCGCATGAGGTATTCTTTAAAAATCGGTTCTATCATGCGATTTTATAATGCGTTTCAAAATTCTTGTGCGTTGCAATTTCACGCTTAGTTTAATGGAAGAAATGTGCACTCCTTTCAACTTCAGTTAAGTTTCAAATCTTCCCGTGTTTACATTTAATTAAACGTACATCTTCAAACTTCCGAAAAAACCTTTTTGTACATTACTATGTCATTTACTTTAAATACCTATGTCCAACAATGCCAGAGCGATAACGGTTTTGCGAGCTTTGTGCCAAATTTTATTAACCTCCACTTTGATATGTATTCCTTTAATGCAATACATTTTATACATAAACTGGCATATTTCCTGGGCAGAGGTGACTTGAGTTTCGATTTACTATTTATGTGAAAAAAAAATGAGTTGGTTAATTAGATTCCCAACCAAGGCCGAGTTCAGTCCGGTTGCTAATTATTTAATTAGAACCCTTAATCGATATATTTTAACCCTAGGATACTTAACCAATAAAATATCAGCATTTACATAATCCGGGCGTCTGAGACCCGTCATATAGAATTACGTATAGTTAGAATAGGAACAAAGTGATTGAAGTAAAACTTTGTTTAATTATACATATACATTACAAACGTGAGATTAAATATGAAAGTGAACATTATTGTTTAAAATTTTTTTAGGGATCAGAGCAACAGTTAGTGCATATTCTAATACTATGATCATTACCTACAGATATTATTTTTACAACTAATACATACCATTGTGCTTTTACGGGGCTTACTGGGCATCTCTGTCTCTTAATTGTTGCACCTGTTTGAGCGGCTGGCGGACCAGAGATATAAATAAATTTACTTAGAAACTCCCGGGGACTACGCCGTAGGTAAAGTGTAACGGGAGCTTTAAAAAAAATCTAAAGTTCGCGCTAAATTGTACGAGATTAGATACTTATACATTATTTTTCTGGATAAAGAAATAGTTATTGTTTATTTGTACTTGAATGTAATTAATATTAAGATGAAAAGCTTGAGTTTATATCAATAAGTTGCCCATAATAATAATATGCAGTTTTAAAAACAGTCGCGCTAAGAAAGCGATCAAGAAGAGTCGCATAGAATAAGCGACCAGAGTTGCTTGTTGTCAGTCGATTGACGCCGCAGCATAAGTGACATTGTATAGGCACGCGGCATTATAAAGTGTGAAAATTACAAATAAGAATTAATTAGCGGTATAATAGGGAAGAAGTAGAAAATTGCCTTCCTTATTACAATAATAAAAAGTGCAAATATTGTCAATTTGGCGATAATAAAAAGATTGCGTGATAGTTTACAATAGCGTTTAAGTGCGTGTTGAAAGTGTTCCAAGTTGATGTTTGGATAGCGAGTGATAAATATACAATAAGAAAATCGACCCAATTAATAGATCGATATATAAAGTATAGTAACTAAAAAACATTGATAATGGTCTTCCGTAGCTCTCTTGCAGTTGGTTGCGGACGCCGTTAGTAATTAAAACTGAACAATCAAGTAAAAACTGTATAGTGTAAATGTATCGAGCAATAATTTATAAAAATCAGTAAATTGTGGGGATGAAAATTAGAAGTGTATTTAGCTATAACACGGGCATAAGAAAAGATAAGGACTACAAAGTAGAACGGTTCCAGAGTGTTGGCAAAGTGACATCATCGGAAGAGCAGTATATAACCTATAAGAGGCCTCTTCACCGGTCAAAGGAACGCAATCGGTACATCATCAGTCAACAAAAATTAGTAAGAACCCTTTTTGTTTGTGGGAATAAATAAAACGTTTTTGTGTTTGATTTTGTCGAAACTTTATATTTGACTATCACAATTAAACGAAAAACAATCTTTTAATTCTGATAAAGAATTTACATGTTAGTTTTAAGAAAACAGGTTTGATTTTTTATATGTTTGTAAACAACGTATTGATGCACTTTCGTTCAGATTTGGAATTTAATTAAATGAGTATAATGTTTGATTTACTTTTATTACTAAAGATTATTAATATTAAAAGCTTACACAAATATTGAATATATAAATGCAGAAAGAGCTCAACATTATATAAATCCAGATAAATTGCCAAAATGTATAAAGCTATAGTCTTGTCCAAAATAGACTACGGATGCGCTGTTTACGAAGCAGCAAGACTATCCCGTTTGAAGCTTCTAGATTCCATACATTGTAATGCAATAAAATATATAACGGGAGCATATAGAACAAGTCCGTTTACAAGCTTACACTGCGAATCAGGCATAATGCCCTTAACATACCGCAGACAAAAACTTACATTAAATTACGTAACAAATGTAATTTCAAATGTCAACCACATAAACTACAAGCTGTTTAGTAGTAATCACGCCATCCAAAAATTCAAGAAAAAACCAACGGCAACTAGGCCAATGTGCGTACGTGCAATAGAGTATAGAAATTTACTTCAAATTTCCAACCTTACAGTAGCAGTTCAGGAGTTTAACCAGCTTCCACCATGGAATAGCTGTGACATCTTAACACGTCTCGAATTATCGGAATTCTGCAAAAACGTAACGAACCCACAAATGATCGTGAATCAGTTTAACAAAATAGTAGAAGAATACTCTAACCCACTGTTAATTTTCACTGATGGATCAAAAAACTCAGTAAGCACAGGATACGCCTATTACGTGGAAGGAAAAGCATATAAATGGAAAATAACAGAAATAAATAGCGTCTACTCAGCAGAATTACATGCTATAAGAAGAGCTCTAGCACACTGTTCGTCAGTTAGAGAACGAACTTGTATAATATGCACAGATTCAATATCAGCACTAATAGAAATAAAAAATCAAAATACCATAAACCCTATAATGCAAAGAATACACAAAATAATTGATTGCATCTCAACCTTAAGAAACAATAAATTTATGTTTGTATGGGTTCCGAGCCATTTCAGCATTAAAGGTAACTTGATGGCAGACAAAGCAGCAAAAGAAGCATCCACTTTAAACGAATTTACGAATGAACCAGTAACTCCCAATGACGCCAAACGGTACATATCAAATCAAATAACCAAAACCTGGCAAGTCAGTTGGAAAACGGGAAAAAGCAAACTACTAATGTTCAAAGAACACGTACGCCACTGGAATTTACCAAACCAGCTTACCAGAAGAGAAGGGATAATAATAACAAGATTACGCATTGGTCATACCAACCTTACCTCATCGTACTTATTAACAGGAAACTAAGCTCCAAAATGTGATGAACGCAATGAAAATATGACTGTTCTGCATATTTTAAAGACTTGCAAAAAATACAAAACCATCATGACAAACACAAGGAACGAATTCGATGTTATCCAACTATTAAAATCGAACAAATACGGCGACTTAAAAATAGTAATAGATTATGTAAAAAGATTTGGTGTCTATAATAGGATTTAAATGAGATTAATTAGGCTAATGACCTTAGTTGTCGATGCCACTAAAATGAAATAAAAATAAATAAATAAATAAATAGATCCAAATGAGCATAATTTTGGTTAATAATAACAGTGATCGTTTCTTTATCTTAATGTTGAGCTAGACGTCGCAACCAATTAAGAAAGGAATTCGTAAACGTAAATCTTAAAATTCATTTACGCAAACCGAAATTAATTAGCAAGCAAAGCAAAATTTAACTAGTAAATGATACCTTTATAAATTTAATCCATTCAGTTTTAATAAAATGTAATAAAAAATAATCATGTCAGTTTCAAATCTTATTCTTTGGAGCGGGGTAAACAAACAAAAGTAATATCCAAGGATATTACTCCCGTTGCAAAGCGTTAGTAGATCTTCTCTCCATATGTAGTATCTCTAGTTCCTTCGCTAAATCTTTCAAAAACAATCTGCGTCTGGTGAGTGACTCCTGTGTTGTAGTTTGGATATTCTTTCGTAAAGATATACAGGGTGTCCGCGAAGGAACTACGAAGAATTCGTGTACGTATTCTTTGAACAATTTTAAGCAAAAATGATTATGTCAAATTTTTCCCAATTCCTAACCCCTGGGCGGTTGAAGAAAAATGTAAAAGTAAGTAAAGAGAATACTCTTAACAGCTACTTAAGTTTTAAAATGATCATAAAACAAAACTTTTAATAACAATTTACATTAGACAAATTAACAAGAACACAACATAGCACAAGAATGCACATAAAATAACGAGGTGGCAAACAAACATGGTTACAGTTGTTCGAAATGAGAACCACACTGTAAAAATTGTAAGATAATTTTGATTGCCTAGCAAGTATTATAACAATAGACGGAGAAAGTGTGTCTTATTTGACGTTTCATGTCATTTGTATCAAACATTATTTGAATGTAAATACAATTTATCATCTTCTTTGTATCAATTAGAATTAATTTAATTACAATTAAATCATACCTTATCAATTTTCAAATGAGGAATACAGTGATATGATATTCCTGTACGGCTTGTTTAACGGTAAATGTTAGGCAGCAGCGGCAGAGTACAAAAATCGTTTTCCAAATCTTCGTGTCCCTACTGACAAAACAATATCCCGGACTACTTACTGCCTTCGAGAGACCAGAAGTTTTCTTACACATCGAAGTGATCGAGAGTCACCACAACATGCGTTTGCAAAAGACGTGCTGAGAGAAGTTGACATCTATAGCAGAACGAGCATTAGACGAATAAAGACAGCCACTAGTGGAAGCAGGACCACGATTTCCAAAATTCTTCGCGAACATGGAATGCACACGTATCACCTTCAACACGTTCATCACCTTGTTCCCGGATTTGTGAATGATGATGACACATGATGATAACATTCCTGTTACACTCTTTTGTAATAAGCCAGCTTTCTCTCGCGATGGAGTGAACAATAGTCATAATGAGCACGTTTGGTCAGACGAAGATCCCATGAAATTTATGTTACCGGATTTCAACATCGCTTCACGGTAAATGTTTGGGCGGGATGGATTATAGGAGACATTCTCATTGGACCCACATTTTTAATGGGCACTTAAACTGCGAAGTGTACAAACAATTCTTGGAAGAAAATTTACCAGCATTTCTTGAAGATGTTCCCTTAATTGTACGTCAAAACATGTGGTATTTACAAGATGGGTCTCCTGCACACTACGGGCCTGTTGTAACGTAGTTTTTTTTACAGAATCCGTTATGAAAGTTAAGCTTAAATTGAGGCGACTTTGATAGACAATTTTATTTTTCATTGATTTTACTTATTTAGACGATTTAATGATCAATGTAACCCATTTTCATTTACTGCACAAGTTTTTTTTTTATCAATTTCACCCACTTTTGCGACTTCATTGATATCCAATATAATTTAAATGCACCATCAAAGTCATCCCTAATATTGATTATTTTGTGATAAAATATTTATAAAATTTATAAAAATTGTCATTCAACGGTACTGAAAGCAACGTTTTCTAAAAAAAACAAGGCTTGAGAAATAAAGAATTTTTTAGTACGCATGTATTATAAATGACCTTTAAAATATTCCGGAGCGTGCATAAATTTATAGCACGGCGTGCTTTTGCTTTGTATGTTGGTTACTAGGAATCAATAATATTAACCTGACATTAATAAAATTAAAATTTTATTCAAACTTTACATTTTGTTGCACAATATTAATTACCAAATTGAAAATGAAAGGTACAATTCGAATTATTGATCACTTTAAATCCATCCGTAGACTTCATGGAATGACTTGTAGTTGCATGAAAAATTGATGAAGAGTCTCATCCGGAGTAACGCTTAAGGAATAAAATCGAAATAGGAATCGTTTAGGAAAGGATGCGTACTAAAAAAAATAGTGTGTATAAGCGCCTTTAAAGCACTTACAGCATTAAAGAAAACTCGTTTCACGCGTTTTCTTCAAACCTGTTGTGCGTACTTAAAAGACTTGCTTATGCACTCGTATTATAATATACTATTATTTTCATTGAAACATTGTCAAACTTATTATTACCTTACTTGTAACTTAAAGTAAATAACCTTAGGAAAGTAATAAGCAAATTGTAAGTAAACCTTAAAGCTAAACAGAAAGAGAAAAACCATTAATGTTAGGATTGATAAACATCAACACTATGTGGGAAAACATATCTTTTCATGCGAGCTCCGCAGTTTTCAACTTTTGGTCGCTCTAGCACGGCTAGTATATCTTTAAACGACACCAAAAATAAATTATTTTCCACAGATTTAAATGTCTTTTTTGCTGTATCATAGATTTCAATCCCAACACGTTATATTCATGGCCTTCCGATTCATCTTGTATTATAGCTGCACATCGAAAAGTGGTAGGCTTTCTTTTTCCAGGCATTACCTGCACAATGAGGAAAGTTCCGAGTGCTATTTTAGTAGCATCCACTGGTAAGTATTCGAATTCATCAGCATCCACTGTATCGATACTGCATTCGACTGTAACCTTTGGATTATCAATAATGGCAGCCTCGTCCGAAAAATCTGCAATCATATTTTGATATTCACGTTCGTCTTCAGATGTATGTTCTGATGAATCTCCAGGACATATCACGCCTTTTGTTTTCAATATGACACAAGGCGCTTTCATCAACTGAAAATGGTTCGTTATCGCTCACAGTGCATATTTCATAAAGAAATTCGGTTTCATTGAGAGGATACAAACCATGGTATTCTAAAAAGCGCGACGCTATTGCTAACTTATAAGTCAGGTATAGGGCGTCACAACTTACTTTAGGGTCTTTGTCCCCTGGCTCCCTTGGCGGGAAATTTGTATTCGTATTTGTCTTTATTCTGATTACTTATTGCGTGAAATTTGAACTTGGGTTCTAATAAGTGGGCCTAATGCTAACATATAAGACAGACATAGGGCTTCGCAACTTGCTTTCTGATCTTAGCCCCCTGGCCCCCTTTGCGGGATATTTGAATTTGTATTTAAGTCTTTGCGTTCTAATTGCTTATTGCAAGAAATTTTAACTTGTGTAGCAGATTGGAGGTGTGTAAGATAGGATGTGTTTAAGGTTGCTCCGCTTCTAGCTTTTGGAAGTGAAACAAATACGTGTAAAAATGACAACTTCTAAATCAATAAAATAAGGGTAAGCTGTCAGGTTGCGTTGACGCACCCTGTATGTAGGATGTTATAATGACGTGTATTACGTGTTTTGAGCACGAGTGTATTGAGTTTGAACGGAAAAAAAAAATTTTTTTGTGTATATGCATAATGTATGTGGGTGTATGATACGCCACTGGAAATGTAGGAGAAATATAATTCTGTATGTAGATACGTGTATTTGAATGTTATAGAGACTTTAGTGTTGGAATAATTAGATTTTGATGAATGTAAATGTGAAGAGAAATTTGTCGATGGGACGATAATGTATTGCTTCTGTATTGCCACTATAAAGAATGGAATGTTTGAAGATAAGATGAGTAATCTTGGTCAGAAAATGTGAAGAATAAGTGTAAAATGTTTTAGAAAATATGTAGAGAAAGATTGGGTATGTTTAAGTGTTAATTTCAGAAAGTTTTCGTAATGCTGTGCAATTGTTTTGAGAATAAATGTATGTATATGGAATTTGAGACCTTAGACGGTACTTATTTTTACAAATGTTGCGGAACGAGATCGAACGCAGGTTGGAGATAACGGTTAAAAGTTGTGTAATGGTCCAGAGTGGCTACTGAATGAATGTGGTGACGAAAAATGATTTCTTCGTGAAGTAATTGTAAAATTTGTAAGTAAGAACAAATATGGCGATGTATTGTAATTACACGCGTGCTTGTATAGAGGGTAGCATCGATTGGAACTATAAAGTTTTGAATGAATACTATTGGAGAATATAACGCGGAAGGAAGACATGTTTAAAGATGGATGACTGAAGTTATAAATAGGAAAGTCAGAGATTGACAAGTCAGTTAGCTTTTCGTTTTTGGCTGTTGGTGAGAAACGCGCGCGAGGTAGTGTGATAGAATGGGATGATGTTGGAGTACATTTGTGAATTTTAATGAGGCAGTAATTGTTTAAACAACTGCGTAACCCGAACCGGGATGAATCGTAAAAGACATTCATAAATAAAACGATAATAAAATTGAAGTTGAAGATAAAATTAGTTTGTTTATTTTCAAGAAAATAATAAGTGCGTAAGCAGATTTATAAAAGATAACAGATGTTATGTTAAAGTGTGCAGCGCGTGTTCTTGTAACGAGATTCAGCTAAAAGTATTTATGAGACCACCTGTTAAGTGAACGAATGTTCATTGTATATTAAGCCAATGTTTAAGTAACGTTATATGACATTGAAAGTTTATTTGTATAAGGGACTAAATTGGTGTAAAGGTTGCTAGAATTTTAAGAGGCAACCAAAGGTTTACCGTTATTACATGTTTTGGGAGTAATAACCTCGCCTAGTGAATTATTCGCGAGTGCACAGAGGAATAAGTTTTGTTGAGCATTTGTAATGTGCTTCATGCAATTTAAGGATTACAATGGACTACATAATTGATTTAAGAAGAAAGAAAATCCAAGGATTTATGGACAATTGTTAAGTAAGAAATTAGATTTAAGAATTTTAAGAACTCATTTAAGCCGATTATCTTTTGTTAGTTTATTTGCGTATGTTGTTTAAATTATTAAATAGTTTTGAAAGGAAAGATAATCGTTCTTGAGTCGTATTGTATGGTTTGTTTTAGTAGTAAGAAGGCAAAGTAGTACTTGGTGGTTTAACTTTCAACCACGCTGATGTAATTTATGTAGATATTTGTGTTTTTGATTATTTTATGCAGGACAATATATATATTTATCGTTATATTTTTTTTTTACTTTGTTGTTTATTTAACCAGGTATGAAACACCGATGTAACATTTACTTAATTGGTGATCTTGTTTTGACAATTTTAAAAGTAAGCTTTGCATATTTTAATTTTTCAGATTTAAGGAACAACCTGAAAGTTCATATTTGCCAGGTTGATTGCAAAATCTTCATATTTGTTTTAATAGTGCAATGCACTATTAACAGATCAGCTGTTAGTTTAAATTTCATTAAGTATAATAAAAGTTTGAGTTTTGAAACCTTAAATGTTTACGAATGTCAAATACGATTCAAAAGTAAAGTAAATTTAAAAGATATCGTTCATGTTAAGAATTTTAAAAATTAATTACCGTTCAGTGAATGAATTTGAATGATCAATTTTATTTTAGAAGTTTTGGTATACGAGGTGTATTCAAAAGTTTTAATAACCTGGGTAGTACTAAATTTATTTGAGTTTGAGTTGAATTGTTTTGGACGAGTGTTTGTTTAGAACCCTCGTGTGAGTTTATCGAGTAAGCACAATCCTACTTTCCACAATCAAGTAGGGTTAATTAACATCCAGCTTAAGACAATTATATTAGCAAAGTTTCGATTGTGGTGGCGCCTAGAGACATATTTTCCCGAATTGAGCTATTTGAGTATAAGTGTAAGGTGTTTGAGCTTATTAATCATTCATTTTACTTATTATTTCGACCACACCCATCTCCTTGTTAGCTGGATTGGCAACCCGCTTACATTAGTGAGCATGCACGACGCCTAGTGCGGTTTGGACGTGTAACAAAGCTTTTGAAAAAATGTTTATACTCGGCGGTTTGAGTATTAATAATAAACACAGATAATAACAATAGTCTAACCAGTGGAGGTTCTGTAACGTGTAAATGGCTCTTTAGTTGAAATAAGGGCAAAAATATCATTTAAAAATGCTGTAGTATTGTATTTCTGCGAAAAAATACGGCTTTTTTAAACCCATATCAGATGTGATTGTTAAAATCGGTAAAATTGTAAAGTAAACTTCAAGCGTAATTAAACACCGCCCTTTCATTTGAGGATTGAACTCAAACAGGTAAAAATCTTTGCAATAACAATGAATTATAGAGAACCAATAAAGAATAACTTGTTTTATGCCAAGGTAGCGCGGTATAAAGAAAGCAATCATAAATACGTATTTGTAGGAAAAATACCTGATGTGATTCATCCTTGTAATGTACCCCTTTCTATAACAAATCCAAACGTAAGCATTGTCATATGAACTGTTTTATTAGCTTAAATGATAAAAATAAATAACTAGATCGAATCCGTAATCCAAAGTAAAAAAAAGCAAATAAAGAAATAAAATAAACAAATAATTGACTCTAATTTCTAATCGAAATTCTAAATGAAAGTAATTAAATATTTCTTTTCTCAAATAAATGATAGCAAGTCGCGTTAGGGAACAATCTAATCTAAATACAAGTAGAAAGGTGCTGAATAGATTTCACCGGTTTGAATACTACTGACAAAAATAATAATAAAACGGTATCATTTTGTCAAATACAAAAATACAAAGGATGTGACTATACATGGCAGATCCGTATTAAGTGGTAAGTTTTTGAACATTTTTTTTCCTCTTTTTTAGTACTATATGTGATTCTAAGTTTAATTATAACAGTGTGTTGCATATTGACTTATTCAATATTTTTCCGTGACTGCAAATTCAAAATTTAAGCTAACTTTTAAGTTTGTTGCTATGTTTGATCTTAATTGTAATCAGTTAATCCTACAAGTAAACAATTAATGTCGGGAGAGCTAACAGGACCATTATCGGTATTTATTGTTGCCCTTCAATTGAATAAAAAAAAGAAACTTAGAGGATGGAAACGTTTAAATTGTCACAGTTCGCGACAATAATAAAACAGATTTGATAAATAAATTTTAAATTAAGTAACAAAGAAATAATTATAACTCGGAAAGCTAAATTAAAAATAATTGAATCATTTGGTCGCAAATAAACAACAGCATCCGGTGACAGGCGCGAGAGCCAGGAATCGCGTAGGGAGCAATCTGGTTGAAACGTGATATGATTGAAAGCTATGTAAGTAAAAAATGTATATGTATATATGTACATTTAGATATCCATATAGTAAGTATACACTCTATTATTTACATCTTTCTTGCCTCTGCCCATATTTCTACTTCTAACTTCCTTACGTATCAAGGCAGTAGACAAACAACTGCTCGGTAGTAGAACAATACCGTTGGTAGGGAATGCTACATTGTCCGGGGCACGATATGGCCAGTAACCAGTCTGCTCGCTATGGTGTTACTCAAGAGAACAATATAATTACCTCGCATCGATCTGGCTAGTCGGTACGTGGAATGTTAGAGGTATGCATGGTAAAGAATTTGAAAGTGCGTACGTAATGTACAGACACCTGGATATTCTGTGTGTATCGGAGACAAAGCGCGAAGGAAAGGATGCTGTGGAGATGGAGGATGGCACTATGGTGAGGAGTCGAGACTGAAGTGCATGGCGCAAAAGGAGTTGTGGTGATCGTAAGTGAAAGAGCGAAAAGATGTGTTAAACAGTACGAATTGGTACCTCCTCGGGTAATATGGGTTAGAATGAAAGTGGAGTTTCGAAGAATTTTTCTTATTGCATGCTATGCACAGGTGAATTGAGAAAGAGACAAGGAGCGTGAGAACTTCTGAAATGAAGTAGAGAACGTGTTGAACGTATGTAAGCTAAATCAAAGAGTGGTGATATTGGGAGATATGAACGAATGAGTAGGTGTACAGAGAACATACTGAACGCGTTCCAGGAAAGTTTGGAGACCGAAGAGTCAATGAGAATGGTAAACGCATGATGGACATCTCTGTGGAGAGAAGCCCGTTTGTATCCAATACGTGGTTTAAACATAAAAACGTGCATATGTATACATGGCAAAGAGGTGAATTGTGTATGATGAACGGCATAGAAACCTGGTGAGACACAAAAATAATGCGCGGGTCGGAGTGTAGACCACTTTTTGGTTATATCGAGAGTATGTTTAGGGAAAAAGTGGGTCTGAAAAAGGAAAGCAAACGTAGTGCGAACGTCCAGACTTAGGGTAGATAAACTAGTGGATAATGGTGCGAGAATGAAATACGCAGATGCTGTGAGTAAAGAGTTGAATGTGAATGAAACAGTGTGGAACGAACAAATAAAAGACACTAACGTTGAAAGTGCATGGATAAGTTTGAAAAACTGTGTTGTCAATTGTGCCGTGCGGATATGTGGAAGGGCGACTGTAGGTAGACAGAAAAAATATGCTTGGTGGAATGAGGCGGTAAGAAAGGCAGTATGTAAGAAAAAGATGCATAGATGGCAATGGGTGCTGCAAAAAATGAGACCGAGAAAAAGCGATTGTATAAGGTGTACATATTAAAACACAAAGAAGCGAAGGAGGCAGTTAGAATAAATAGAGGAAGTGATGGCTGTGGAAGGATAGAATATGCAGAATGATTTTGAGGGAAACAAACAAATCTTCTGCAAATCGGTCAAAAATACAAAACGTGGCCTAAAACAGAACGCTACAGGAGTGATGAATACAAGCAACGAAATAGTATGGGACGATTGTGAAGTGAGGAAATGGTGAAAAGAATATTTCGGAAAGCTGTACAGTAGTTTGGAAAGCAAGACTGCAGGGCTAAATAAGGAGAATGTAGAAGGAATGGTGAATGAAACTGAGGATATTGGGATAAATGAGGTAGAGAAAACGGTAGGAAGGTTGAAAAACGGCAAGGGAACAGATGAAATCACTGGTGAAATGCTGAAGTATGGGGGTGCAAAGCTTATACGAAGATTGTGTGAATTATTCAATGTATGCCTTATGTGTGGAAAAGTACCGAGGCATTGGCAGAGCGCGATCATTGTACCACTCTATAAAGGTAAGGGGAACAAGAGTGATTGCAAGAACTACAGAGGAATAAGTTTCCTCAGCGAGCCGGGTAAAGTAATTGGAAGAATTCTGATTGATACAGTACGACAAACTACACAAACTAAGATTTGGGATGCGCAGGGTGGCTTCGTGCCAGGGAGAGGGTGTGTCGATCAGATGGTTGCTCTCTAGCAGGTGATCGAAAAGTGTTTAGGGGTAAAAAGTAAGCTGTACTATTCGTTAGTAGAACTGGAGAAAACATACGACAGAGTGAATAGGGAGAAGCTGTGGGAAATATTACTTGAATAAACAGTAGTCGAGCATGTGTTAGGTGAGAGGACGTGTGAGTGAATACTTTAATATTGATTAATATTGAGTGGTTGTTCAATATATACATGGATAAATGTGTTAGACAAGCATGTACAGATACAAATGGTGTAATGGTTGGTGACGTAAATGTACGACTTGGTGAATGCAGATGACACAGTCTTATTAAGTGACAGTGCGGATGAGCTGCAAACCGCTCTGTGGAAGTTTGATACAGTCTGTGAGAGCATGCACCTAACGGTAAACGTGAACAAAACTAAGGTGTTCAATCGGGAAGGTGGAAAGGAGAGTAGAGTATTTACCCTGCAAGATGAAATTGTGGAGCAAGTGGACGAGCTGGTATATCTGGGTAGAATTTTTACTGCATATGGTGCAATAGAGGGCGAAATTGGACCAAGGGTCAATGCTGGTAGGGAAGTGATTGGAAGTATGTGGACGATAATGAAAAATGAAAGCATGAGCCTAGCTGCGAAACGAGCAACCTATAATGGTGTGTTTGTACCATCAGTACTGTATGGAAGTGAGACATGGGTATATCAAAAAAGCACGAAAGAAAAATAAATGCCGTGAGTGTGAGATTCCTGAGAAGCGCATATGGTAAAACGATAAACGACAAGGTAAAGAATGAATGTATAATGACGGAGTGTGGCGAGGAAAAGACGATGATGGATAAATATAAGAGTAGTACATTACGTTAGTTTGGTCACATTGAGAGAATGAACAACGCAAGATTAACGAAGAAAATATATGTGGGTGAGGTTAGAGGAAAGGCCGGGTTTGGTAGGCCGCGTAAAACTTGGCTGAATGTAGTAGAATGTATGATAAAGGAAAGAAAGATAAGGAGTTTTAAAAATAAAAGGACATGAGACAATGTATGAACGTTGCGGAAGCTAGGGAGGTATGCGGAGATAGGAAAGCATGGAGAAAGATTGTGAATGAAAAATAGATAAGAGGCAGGGATTGTTTTTCCTACCCCGCAAGGGAATGGCGTGAAGGTTATGTTAAGTTAAGTTAAGGATACAAACCATTAGCTTCAAATCCGCTCACTAATTCTTGCTATATAGCTTCACCCGCATACTTTCACGATGCATCCATTTTAATCAAGGCGTTTTTCAATAACATCGGAAATTCCTCTTTTTTTTTAAAGAAGATTGTTTTGGTGTCTGCATTTTCCATTGCAATATAGACTTCGGTTTTAAGGGGTGGTAGATGCAATTTCCAAAGGTTGAGTTAAATGAGTTGAATTTTGTGGTAGAAAATAAATGCTATATGGTTCTGTTGACACAGTTGTAAGACACTTCTTTTGCGAGTTGAATACAATATTTTTTCTATGTCCATTAAAAAAACTGTTTTCTAAGAGGCCCATTAATGTCAGTAAATAAACGATATCTTTTAACAGTGTAATATTTAGTATTTATTTATGATTGATTATCATTGTTAGCTTGATTTGCTGGATATTAAATCCAAAGCTCCTTTAGTTGCCAGTATACTAATTTTTGGTGGGGTGTCAAAAGTCTTCTTCGTCACCGTCATTCGTAATTTTCAGTAATATTTCTCATTTTAATTATACTTGCACTTTTTTTCATTTCTGTCAAACCAGAACAACTTTTAATGAGTAGCACTAAGAAACATGTTTGTTATGCGTATCCGATATCCAGTAAGGAATACTAAACCATAGCGATAGATTACACACGAAACAACCTTCGTACAATCGATCGCAAGTAATCTAATTTCCTTTATAAAAATTTGAATGAAATGAAAAATCTGTTTACTTAAATTACGATCAATTTAACTATAATAGTTTAGTACTTATACAATGGCCGAATAAAGTTTCACCCATTTAAACAGTATTACTTCAAAATATGAAATTAAAGGCGTAATAACCTAAAATCTTTAGGATCAGTGCAAATGAAGTTTAATAATTTGCGAATAATACCTAAAGTTAGAATTTATTACCTGTATGCGATCAATTGGAGATTTCGGAATCGAAATAAGTCGGCAACTATGCTTGCTTTGCAGCTGTACAAAAGTAGTTAAATAAAAATTAATATGTGGTCGTGGGATTAATGGATGGCATGGGTGTAGTCTAAATCAAAATTAACAGTTTTATTAGTTAAAATAGAGTTACAATTCTTAATGTATCGGTAATTAGAAACGTGTTTCTATGAATAATTAAATATGGATAAATGGTAAATAAAATATTGGATTCGTGTTTACGACGTGTTCGGGTTGGCTTTATCTAATATCTCGATATTCGAACTTTCCGCCGGTGTTGACGATCCTGCCCGTCTTGCTTATTTTACTGAAACATAATGTTTGGTTAAGTTACACGTACGAGAAAACTAATAACGGTGCAACGTGTAACGGAGGTCAATATACAAAATGTATGTGTTACTAATAATGTATGGGATTTACTAAATTATTATTACAAGTGACAAATTACGTTTTTTATACGTATACCATGGTTAATCAGTGTGATTTTGGATGATTTTAATTACTTAAAAATATAGGGAATAGTATTTAGATGTATTAAACCATAAATGGAAAATTTCGTTTATATGTGAATGCCAAACGCGGCCTTGACCATTAAGATTAATAGAAATAATTAGTATTATATGAGTTTAAAAGACTGGCTACCCAATTGCAATCAGAAAAAAATTGATTGAAGATGATTTATGAGTTAGTCCATTGTATTATGTTATAATTAATGTCATGAAATTTTGGATCTTGGGTAATTTAAACTTCGATTTTTAATTATCAGGCTATTGTCCTTAAAGGACATGATGATACACAGTGGTTTTACACCAGCAGGAGTTGAATGGTCGTACACATGGTGTGTACAATAATCACGGGCAATGTTGAAATGTTAAGGCATGATTCTAATTATGATTTATATGAGTGCAATGGTATAACGGTGGAGGAATGATGGTCCGAAATGATGGCGTTGGTGGAGTCAGTGATCCAGGTGAATGAACATGATCTGGCTAGAGTACACAGTAGGAGATGAAATTTTGGAGGAGGGTAAAACTAATGACTTTTCTGGAGGTGGTATCCTTGATCCCAAATGATGACTAATACCGTAAAACCATAAAATTTAGTTTTTTCCTAATGAAGAAATGCCGATATCCTAACGAAATTGGTGCATGAATAAAGTTTTTAGGCATTTCATATGTAACCAACAACCAACACACATTCAGTTCTTGCTCATCGAAGAAATGCATTTAGTCGTTTTCACAATGAAATTTGTATGTAAAGTAATTGTTCGGGTGTCTTTCATGTCTAACAACGCATTGTATTTAGTTCTTGGCCGTCGACGCAATACGGTATACCGTATTCCCAACAAAACTGAATTACAACTAAGATTGTGAAACATGTTTGTTCCCAAATTATGACTAACACTTTGAAACCGTCACAGTTAGTTTTTTCCCATCGAAGCAACGCTGTTACCTGTTTTCTCGACGCAATTGACGGTTAAATGAAGCCTTTGGACGTCCTTGGTCCTCTATGATGACTAAACTGTAAAACCACAACGATAGTTACCAAATAGCTAATAAAAGAAAGATAGCTGTCAAGTAAAACGAATTTTAAGACTCCAATCAAGCTGGTGTATAAATATAGATTTCAAGCGGACCCACACTTATGGGCCACACAGATTAACTTTTAGTCATTGGGAGAATTCATTTTGCCGCTCCCCAACGTAACTGGTGTAAAAATATAGACTTGGAACAATATTTCGCCCCGATGCTGACTAACATCTATAAACCATAATATTTTGCTCTTGGTCATCAAGAGATTCTATTTTACCGCATCCCCAACGAAGCTGGTATATCATTGTAAATGTTGGAAAAAATTTAGACTAAATACTAACTAACATACATGGGTCATCTCTTGGCCATCGAGGTAAATCCACCAAATGCTGACCAACTCTTAAAGAACTTATAGTTTAGCTTTGGTCACCTAAAGGTTCAATATTGCAGGGGTCCAACAAAATTGATGTAGAAATATATATTTTGTGTAATATTCAGTCCCATGGGACATAGAATTTTGCCCTTTGCACTTTGTTATAGAGAGAATCGATTATGCCGCAACGAAAATGACGTATCAAAACAAATTTTAACCAAAATTCAGCCCATGCTCTAAACAACACTTATGTATCACAGAATATAGCTCTTGGTCATCCAAGAAATCAATTTCGCCTTGACTTCAGCGAAATTGGTGTATAAATATAGAATTTAGACAATATTCAATCCATATGCTCAAGAATCACAAAATCTAGCTTTTGTTCATCGAATGCCTATATTTTGCTATTGTTATCAATGCATATCAAGGAAATTGGTGTATCAAAAGAGATTTTATGTTAAATTTAGTCTAAATGCTAGATAACACTGATGCAGAATTCAATTTTTGGTCATGGATTACAAAATTTGGCTCTTCGTCATCGTAAAAATCTATTTTTTCGCACCCTCAACTAAATTGGTGTATCGACGAATTTTGGGAAATATTCAACTCAAGTACTGACCTACAATCATGACGTCGAAAGTCGAAAGTCGAAAGTCGAAAGTCGCAGTACGAAGGTCGAAGGTCAAAGGTCGAAGGTCGAAGATTGGAGGACGAAGGTCGAAGGCCGAAGGTCGAAGGTTGAAGGTCGAAGATCGAAGGATGAAGGTCGAAGGTCGAAGGTCGAAGGCCAAAGGTTGAAGGTCGAAGGTTGAAGGTCGAAGGCCGAAGTCGAAGTCGAAGTCGAAGGCGAAGGCGAAGTCGAAATCGAAACCAAAACCGAAATCGAAATCGAAACCGAAATCGAAATCGAAATCGAAATCGAAATCGAAATCGAAATCGAAATCGAAATCTAAATCGAAATCTAAATCGAAATCGAGATCAAAATCGAAATCGAAATCAAAATCGAAATCAAAAATAGTTATGGGTTCGAGTGTAAGTACCCACAAATGTATACCTCCCCACAACCCTGGTTTTCCACTTACAAGCTACATACACACGCGCCCGCGCGCACGCATGTACGCACGCACACACACAAACACTCACAAATTCACATACGCATTCACACACACACGCACAAACGTACGCACGTTCACACAAACACAAACGCAAACGCAAACGCAAACGCAAACGTAAGCGCAAACGCAAACGCAAGCACGCACATGCATGCACAGGCACAGACAGCCACGGGCACAGATACGGACACGTACAAGGACAAGCACAGGCACTGGCACAGTCGTAGACACAGTCACAAGCACAGGCACAGGCACAGACAAAGGCACTGGCACAGGCACAGGGACAGGGACACACACAGGGACAGACACAGACACAGGCACAGGTACAGGTACAGGAACAGGCACAGACACAGGCGCAGACACAGGCGCAGACACAGGCACAGGCGCAGGCACAGGCATAGGCACAGGCACAGGGACAGGGACACACGCAGGCACAGGCACAGGGTTCGAGTGTAAGTACCCACAAATGTATACCTCCCCACAACCCTGGTTTTCTGCTTACATGCTACATACACACGCACACGCGCGCACGCATGTACGCATGCGCACACAAATTCACATACACGTTCACACACTCACACACGCACAAACGCACGCACGTTCACATAAACATAAACGCAAACGCAAACGCAAACGCAAACACAAACGCAAACGCAAACTCAAATGCAAACGCAAACGCAAACGCAAACACAAACGCAAACGCAAACCCAAACGCAAACGCAAACGCAAACGCAAATGCAAACGTAAACATAAACTCAAACTCAAACGCAAGCACACACATTCATACACAGACACAGACAGCCACGGGCACAGATACGGACATGTACACGGACAGACACAGGCACAGCACAGGTACACGCACGGGTACAGGCACAGGCGCAGACAAAGGCACAGGCACAGGCACAGGGATAGGGACACGCAGGGATAGACAGACACAGGCACAGGCACAATTTCAGGCACAGGCACTGGCACAGTCACAGGCACAGGCACTGGCACAGGTACAGGCAAAGGCACAAACACAAGCACAGGCACAGGTACTGGAAAAGGCACAGGCACAAGCACAGGCACGGGCACGGGCACAGGCACGGGCATGATCACAGGCACGGGTACAAGCACAGGCACAGGTAGAGGCACAGACACAGACAGAGGCTCAGCCACAGTTACAGACACAGATACAGACATAGACACAGACAGACACAGACACAGGCACGGGCACGGGCGCGGGCACGGGCATAGAACAGGCACAAGCACAGGCACAGGCACAGGCGGCACAGGCGCAGGAACAGGCACAGGCACAGGTACAAGCACAGGCACATCCACAGCCACAGTCACAGGCACAGGCACAGGCACAGGCACAGGCACAGGCACAGGCACAGGCACAGGCACAGGCACAGGCACAGGCACAGTTCACAGGTTCACAGGCACAGGCACGGTCACAGCAACAGCCACGGCCACGGGCACGGCTACGCGCACCGGCGCAAGCGCGAGCACGAGCCCGTTCACAAGCACGCGCAGTAGCACAAGCTCGGGCGCGTTCACGCGAACGCGCATACGCCCGCGCGTATGCGCACTCGCACCCGCACCTGCACACACAACCACGCACAAACGCATGCGTGTATCCACTCACACTCACACGCACACACACACACACACACACACATGCACACACACACATGCACACACACACATGCACACACACACACACACACACACACACACACACACACTATATAGTAGTGAAAAAGTATACAGCGTGTTTATAAAGTAAGGATACGTATATTATATTTTTGATGCACATTTTTTGAGATAAAACAGGGTATCACAACATTTATACGTCCCCTACGTTAAAATTTTCAGGATGGGAGACCCCTGTTTTTTGTTGCATTTATGGATTCTACGTAAAATACTACTTCGTTAAATGCTAAACCTGAAACCCATCTTGTGCTAAACGATTGATAAGTTGATGTTGGATCCTATTTATTGTTAGCACATTCTTTTGTAATCCTAGTTTTTAAGTCGTTAAGTGATTCAGGTTTAATTTTGTATACAAATTTTTGAGATGATCGCACAAAAATAATACAAAGGCTTGACATCTGGAACCTTGGTGTCATTTTGAAGGATCCACGCGTTCCAATCTCTGTGTTCGGAAATGCTATTTCATCGAAATATTGTCTAACCTGAACTGCATAATGTGGTGGTGTACCATTTGAAATCATCTATAAATTTTCGTCATGCATCATCGGATTACTAGCAATGAGAAATAAATTTCTTAAATTGGGGCTTAGATGTAAGAAATTAAAATGTCGTGGACCGTTCAATATCTCTTCAAAAACTAAAGCATAATGATTTAATTTTTGACAATTCTTGCCCAAACACATTTTTTTCTGTACTTCTCTTATCCTTCTTGGGATTTCTTTTACCGAATACCAACAGTTTTGTCTATTCACTTGCTCTGTCAATGTAAATGTTGATTCATCTGAGAACAAAATGTTTTCAACATAACGAGAGAAGATGTGTCACTTATCCATTAAGGTTTGAGAGAATTGCAGTTGTCGGTTTAGATCGTCTTCATATAATTGGTGTACCAGTTGTATTTTATAAGGGTGCCACTTCTCTAATCCTAAAACATTATGTACACATGAAGGAGAGGTATCGTAAATACGGTGGAAGGTTGCGTTGACGCACCCTGTATCTAGGATGTTTTAATGACGTGTAATACGTGTTTTGAGTGCGGGTGTATTGAGTTTGAACAAAAAAAAAATTTGTGTGTACGCATAATGTATGTGGGTGGGTGATACGCCACTGGAAATTTAGGTGAAATATTATTCAGTATGCAGACACGTGTATTTGAATGTTATAGAGACATTGGTGTTGGAATAAATAGATTCTGACAAATGTAAATGTGAAGAGAAATTTGTCGATGGGACGATAATGTTTGCTACTGTTGACTACTTGATAAGAAATGGAATGTTGGTGGATAGAGGAGTAATCTTTGCCAGAAGATGTGAATGTATAAGTGTAGAATGTTTTAGGAAATATGTAGCGAAAGATTTGGTATGTTTAATAGTTAATTATAGAAAGTTCTCGTAATGTTGTGCAATCAGTTGAGAATACGTGTACGTATATAGGATTTGAGACCTTAGACGGTACTTATTTTTGCAAATGTTGCGGAAGGAAGACGAGCGCAGGTGAGAGATAAACGTTGAAAGTTGTGTAATGGTCCAGAGTGTCCACTGAATGAATGTGATGACGAGAAATGGCTTCTCCATAAAGTGATTGTAAAATTTTCAGGTAAAAACAAACATGGCGATGTATTGTAGTTATGAGCGTGGTTGTACAGAGGGTAGCATCAGTCGGGACTAAGAAAGTTTGAATGTATACCATTGGTGAATATAGCGCGGAAGTCAGACATGTTTAAAGATGGATGGCTTAAGGTATAAATAGGAAAGTCAGAGATTGACGTTAGCTTTTAGCTTTTAGGTTGTTGCTTTTGGTGAGAGCTCGGTGGGAGACGCGCGGTGAAGTGTGAAATTAGAATGGGTTCAGTTGGAGTTATATTTGTGAATAATATTGAAGGCAGTCATTGTTTAAACAACTGCGTAACCCGAAAGGGGATGAATCGTATAAGACATTCATAAATAAAACAATTAATTAAATTGAGATTGAAGATAAAATCAGTTTGTTTATTTTCAAGAAAGTAAATAGTGCGTAAGCAGATTTATAAAGGATAACAGTTGTTACGTTATAGTGTTGAGTGCGGACCGTGTTCTTGTAACGATATTTAGTTAAAATTATTTATGGGACCACCTTTAAGTAAACGAAATATTCATAATAAGTTGAGCCAGTGTTAAGGTTTTTATATGACATTAAAAGTTTATTTGTGTTAAGGAAGGGCTTAATTGTCCTAAAGGTTGTGAGAAACTTTATAGAGGCAACCAAATGTGTACAGTTTATTACGTATTGGAGTAATAACCTCGCATAGTTGGACCAATCGCGAGTGCAGAAAGGAATAAGTGTTGGTGGAATTGTGAAGTATTTGTTATGTGCCTTCAGGCAATCTAAGGAAAACAAATGGACTACAAATAATTGGTTTACGGGAAGAGAGAAGAAAGAAAAGCAAGGATTAATGGACAATTTTTTAAGGAAGAATTACATTTAAGAATTTTAAAAACTCAGATAACCACGATTATCTTTTTGTTTAGTTGTAATTTGCGTATTGTTGGGTAATTTTTAATTAGTGTTGAAGGAAAAAGCTAATCGGTCTCGAGTTATGTTGTATTGGTTGTTTTAGTAGTAAGAATTTTTGCAAAAACGCAAATTTGTCTTGACAGTGGTTTTTCAACCACGCGGTTGTGTATGTAAACATTTGTTTATTATTTTATGCAGGACAATATATATTTATCGTTAACTTTTATTCTGTTGTTTATTTAGTCAGTTATGAGATACATTTGTGACGTTTACTTAATTGGTGACCTAGTTTTCGACAACTTAAATGTAAACTTTGCATATTTTGGATTTTAAGATTAATGAACAACCTGAAAGGTCATATTTGCCAGGTTGATTGCAAAAATTTTCATGTTAGTTTCGTTTAACGCAGTACACTAATGACGAATCAGCTGTTGATTTAAAAATTTCATTAAGTACTAAGAGATGGAGTTTTGAGAACTTACATATTTACGAATGTCCAATACGATTCAGAAGTATTATAAAAATTAAATTAAATTTAAAAGATATCGTTCATGTTGGGAATATTAAACCTTCAAGGATTATTCTCGTTTGACTGTTTTGCAGCACTTTATCACTATTATATTGGAGTAACAATTATTAAGCCGATGACATTGATTTTCTTTTGGTTAGGAATTTTAAAAATTAATTATCGACCATTGAATGAAGAAGAATTTTATTCATTAATAAGTAGAGATTTAACTTTATATGTATACGAGGGATACGTAGAAAATATAACTGTTGGTTACGTGAATGCAGTTAAATTTGAGTGATAAATTTTGTTGTGGAAATTTTGGTATACGAAGTGTATTAAAAAAGTTTCTAATAACCTGGGTAGTACTAAATATATTTGAGTTTAAGTTGAATTGTTTTGGACGAGTGTTTGTTTTAGAACCCTCGTGTGAGAGTTTACTGAGTAAGCACAATCCTACTTTCCACAATCAAGTAGGGTTAATTAACACCCAGCTTAAGACAATTATTTTAGCAAAGTTTCGATTGTGGTGGCGCCTAGAGACATATTTTCCCGGACTGAGCTGTTTGAATTTAGGTGTAAGGTATTTGAGCGTATTAATCATTCATTTTACTTATTATTTCGACCACCCCCATCTCCCTGTTAGCTGGCTTGGCAACCCGCTTACATTAGTAAGCGTACACGACGCATAGTGCGGTTTGGACGTGTAACAACGGCTAACTTGACGAATGCTAATATATAGATTTTCTTCTACAGCCAGTAAAACACTTAGTTTTCCCTCCTCGTTGATCGAAAGGCGTCCAGTCTTTGGCTTACATTCTACCGAACCAGTATCTCGATATTTATTCTCAAATTTCCTGATTACTAACTTGTTTGTCCCGATATTTGTTATGAAATGTAACACACACCTCATGTTGGTTTCGCACTCTATAACCAATCATTGTAAGAATTTCAGTTCTATGTTTTTTTTTTGATAAACGCGTTGTAAGATTACTCTTTCTTTAAATAAAGTCATAAACAATAAACTGGAAAATTAGGTAAACAAATTTATTAATAAACAAAACTTCCGACAATGTACAGAATACCAGCCCAATTTGTATTGTGGGCTCTTATCTTTTATCATAAGAACGCAAATTCTTCAAAAACAACTGAATATCGACATGTGAAAAGTAGTCAGAACTTTACTTACGTAGAATACATGAATGCGACAAAAATGGGAGTTCTAATTTGAAAATTTCAACTTGAAGGTCGTATCTCAGTTTGGGGACACCCTGTATATTTCAATTTTATCCCAATAAACGCGCGTTAAAGAAATAATTTACCTGCCCAAGCATTTTTCTGAAAGAAAATTGCTTGAATTTTAATCGAACTTATTCCTTACTTTATGTAGACACTGTGGGTCCAAATGTGAATGTATGATATAAATTTATTTATAATAAACCGCTGCCTCAAGTATTACTACGAAAACTTTTTTTACAAGTTAGCTACTTGTAATAGTATATTATGAAATTAGTCTATAATGCAAGGGATCATGTCAGGAGTTTCCATTATTGCTTGAGCGGAGCGAAAGCAATAATGGAAACGAATTCCCTAATCCCGCATTATAAACGAATAGCATATGCCATTTTGTCGTCGAACTAGCCACTTTGAGACACAATTTAAATGAAATAATGTTTTCAGATCGCTACACAAAAATATAATTTCACAGGGGTTCACGTACGGTCTTATTATAGTTGCCATAGTTTTGCATTATAAGTGTCATTTATTTTTTGTAAATAAATTTTTTTTCCAAAAATCGATTCAGACGTGGATAAAGAAATCCTTAAAAAAGCAGAAGCTTAGTTGAGTCTTATACCTAAAAAGTCCGAAGTCATTTATAACAAAGAGTTCGACAGATTTATTGTGTGGATGTGCAAGAATATAAGGGAAACTGTTACAGAAAAGGTTTTGCTTGCGTATTTTCTTGATTAGGTAAGTTCATTACCTCACTTATTAAAGGTAATCATTCTTTGTATTTATTTTATTAGTCGAAAAACTACAAATCGTCTTCATTATGGCGCATGTACTCCAAACCAAAATGTATGTTACATCTCAAAAAGGATGGGGACATTTGCATGTTTTCAAAACTTTCGGCATTCTTGAAAAACTGTTCTGTTGGGTACATACCAGAGAAGTCATTAGTGTTTTCAAAAGAGCACTTACTTATTTTTTTTCTTGAAGTACCCAACGACAAACACTTACTTAAGAAGGTAAATTTTTACTTTTAAGATTATTTTTAATAAATATGATTCCGTTTTAGGCAGTTGCAATATTTGGTGTGTTTGGCGGTTGCAGACGCATAGAATTGTACAATCTGTGGTTTATATTAGAGATACCAAAACACATAGACCCAGGGTTTTTACCTTATTAAACGATGACATTATAGTAAATTATATTGACCTCATTAACAAGTGCATAGACTTTAAGACCGAAGCGTGTGAAGATTGAAAAGTTTTTTTATTCTGCAACGGGTGTAAATGTACCTGTAATCCTATTGGCATTAACACATTTGGTCAAATTCCTCGCCAGATTTCCAGGTATTTAAATATTCCCAATGCCGATCAATACACAGGACATTCATTTCATAGAACTTCTGCCACAGTGGAGCTGACATTAGACTTTAAAGCGGCATGGGGATTGGAAAAACGATGCTGTTGCTGAAGGGTACGTGGTAGACTCCATCGAGAAGAAAATTGACAAAACCTTGGGATCTAGTAGTGTGTAAGGTTGCGTGACACACCCTGTATGTGAGATGTTATAATGACGTGTATTACGTGTTTTGAGTACGGGTGTATTGAGTCTGAACGAGAAAAAAATTTTTTTTGTGTATATGCATAATGTATGTGGGTGGGTGATACGCCACTGGAAATTTAGGAGAAATATAATTCTGTATGTAGATAGGTGTATTTGAATGTTATAGAGACTTTGGTGTTGGAATAAATAGATTCTGATGAATGTAAATGTGAAAAGAGATTTGTCGACGATGTTTGCTACTGTTTTGCTACTGTAAGGAATGGAATGTTGGAGGATAAAAGAGTAATCTTGACCGGAAGATGTAAATGTATAAGTGTAGAATGTTTTAGAAAATATGTAGAGAAAGATTTGGTATGTTAATTGTTAATTATAGAAAGTTCTCGTAATGTTATGCAATAAGTTTTGAGAATACGTGTATGTATATGGGATTTGAGACCTTAGACGGTACTTATTTTTGCAAATGTTGCGGAAGGAGATCGAGCGCATGTGGGAGATAAGCGTTGAAAGTTGTGTAATGATCCAGAGTGGCTACTGAATGAATGTGATGGCGAGAACTGGTTTCTCCATGAAGTGATTGTAAAATTTGCAAGTAAGAACCAACATGGCGATGTATTGTAGTTATGAGCGTGGTTGTACAGATGGTAGCATCTGTCGGCACTAAGAAAGTTTGAATGAATACCATTGGAGAATATAGCAAGGAAGTCGGACATGTTTAAAGATGGATGGCTTAAGGTATAAATAGGAAAGTCAGAGATTGACATGAGGGTTTTTAGGTTGTTGCTTTTGGTGAGAGCTCGGTGAGAGACACGCGCGAGGTGATGTGTGAAATTAGAATGGGTTGAGTTGGAGTTATATTTGTGAATAATATAGAAGGCAGTCATTGTTTAAACAACTGCGTAACCCGAAAGGGGATGAATCGTATAAGACATTCATAAATAAAGCAATTAATTAATTTGAGATTGAAGATACAATCGGTTTGTTTATTTTCAAGAAAGTAAAAAGTGCGTAAGCAGATTTATAAAAGATAACAGTTATTACGTTAGAGTGTTGAGTGCGGCGCGTGTTCTTGTAACGATATTTAGTTAAAATTATTTATGGGACCACCTTTAAGTAAACGAAATTTTCGTAATAAATTGAGCCAATGTTAAGGTAATTTTATATGACATTAAAAGTTTATTTGTGTTAAGGAAGGACTAAACTGTCCTAAAGGTTGCGAGAAACTTTATAGAGGCAACCAAACGTGTATAGGTTATTACGTTATTGGAGTAATAACCTCGCATAGTTGGACTAATCGCGAGTTCAGAAAGGAATAAGTGGTTGTGGAATTGTGAAGTATTTGTTATGTGCCTTCAGGCAATCTAAGGAATACAAATGGACTACAAATAATTGATTTACGGGAAGAAAGAAGAAAGAAAAGCGTAGGATTAATGGACAATTTTAAGTAAGAATTACATTTAAGGATTTTGAAAATTCAGTAGAGCACGATTATCTTTTCTTTGTTTAGTTGTAATTTGCGTAATGTTTAGTTAATTAATTATTGTTGAAGGAAAAAGATAATCGGTCTCGAGTTATGTTGTATTGGTTGTTTTAGTAGTAAGAATTTTTGCCAAAAACGCAAATTTGTATTGACAGTGGTTTTTCAACCACGCTGTTGTGTATGTAAACATTTGTTTGTTATTTTATGCAGGACAATATATATTTATCGTTACCTTTTTTTTTCTGTTGTTTATTTAGCCGTTTATGAGATACATTTGTGACGTTTACTTAATTGGTTTTCGACAACTTGAATGTAGAGATGGAGTTTTGAGAACTTACATATTTACGAATGTCCAATACGATTCAGAAGTATTATAAAAATTAAATTAAATTAAAAAGATATCGTTCATGTTAGGAATATTAAACCTTCAAGGATTATTCTCGTTTGACTGTTTTGCAGTACTTTATCACTATTATATTAGAGTAACAATTATTAAGCCGATGACATTGCTTTCTTTTGGTTAAGAATTTTAAAAATTAATTATCGATCAGTGAATGAAGAACTATTTATTCATTAATAAGTAGAAATTTAACTTTATATGTATACGAGGGATACGTAGAAAATATTCAGTTAACGTGTTATAACTTTGGTATTCTAGATGTACAGGGTACAATCAGGAAGTTTGTGACGACCCGTGTATTTCAGTTTTTTTTTTACTATTAGTTACGTGAATGCAGTTGAATTTGAAATTTTATTTTGGGAGTTTTGGTATACGAGGTGTATTAAAAAAAGGTTTTAATAACCTGGGTAGTACTAAATATATTTGAGTTTGAGTTGAATTGTTTGGAACGAGTGTTTGTTTTAGAACCCTCGTGTGAGAGTTTACTGAGTAAGCACAATCCTACTTTCCACAATCAAGTAGGGTTAATTAACACCCAGCTTAAGACAATTATTTTAGCAAAGTTTCGATTGTGGTGGCGCCTAGAGACATATTTTCCCGGACTGAGCTGTTTGAATTTAGGTGTAAGGTGTTTGAGCGTATTAATCATTCATTTTACTTATTATTTTGACCACGCCCATCTCCTTGTTAGCTGGCTTGGCAACCCGCTTACATTAGTAAGCATATACGACGCCTAGTGCGGTTTGGACGTGTAACAAGTGTACAACAAATGAGTAACCGAGAAATATCGATATTAACATCTTCAAGCAGTTCAAGCGAATACCTTCTTGAAGCATCTGGGGAAATTTCAATTACCGGAAATTCCAATTGCACCATTAATATTAACATCAGTAAACAATAATTTCTTTAATATTACATTAATTACTGATCATATTGTAACTGTAGTATTAATATAAATAAATAATTTGTTCAATTTCTTTGTTTGTATTTCGTCGTCAAGACGACTTTATGGTGCAACATTACAGCACGCATGCTATAAAATGACAAATTATTAACGATCTTGACATTAATAACCAAGCCATTCTAATGCTACTCGACGACAAAATAACATTACATAGCTTAAGTTTAGTAAGGTTTATGCATTGAGTAACAAATAAAATAATTTGTCACGTATTTTGGAGAATGTATCTTGCATTAAATATTAAAGTTAAAAAATAAAAGTCAATTATAGTGTCATCTTTCGCTTTATGTTTACAAATTCGGTATACAACGGCTTCTTTGTGGGACTATAATGAAATTGCTAAAATAACCCAGAAATAATTTGTAATATGCAATATGTATACAAATATAGAGATTATAATCTTATAATAAATGGTAAGATTTAGATAAAGAGTTGAACAAAAAATAGAATAAAAATTAGCATATTATTATGATACTTTCCCTGACGTGAGTAATCAAATAACCATTTTTCTAGATATAATGGAATATGCCTTTAGAAGACAAACTTAAATTTTCTTTTATAATATGTCGTCTGTATGCAAACTTTTATAACTTGTTTTATTAGAAAAAGTAATAAAACATCCTAATACTTAAAAACTTAAAAATTTATAAGGCAATTAAAAAATGTTTAAAATATTCACTGGCACTTGTCCTCAAACTTTTAAGTTATACTTGTTTTATAAACTCGGTAAACTTTTCTATAGTGGTCGATATCGTTAGGTCCGAACGTTACATTCCCATAGGAAAACTTGTTCGTAGCAGACGCGATGTGCTAAAACCAGTTACGAGAAAATTGCTGATGTCAGTATACGAGATTAAATTGTCTCGAATAACGTAAAAATGCAACAAGCGAAATAAAGCGATTAATATACGTTAAAAGAAATGCCTAAATTTGACACAAAAATAAACAGGCGTGGGATTTTATTTCCAGAATTTCATTCTTGTCGGATAACTTGATATTAAATTTATAAATTAGCATGTAATATAAAAATGTATAAAATGATATTCAATAGAAAGTTTTCAATAGTAAAGTATAATAAAGGAAGGGTAAAAAATTGTTTAAGGTCGTTCAAGAAGAAAAAGTGTGACATAAAATGGCGCTAACGTCAATAACCAATGCCCTAAAGATACAACTTTTACTCTAAAGAAATCTTCACGACTTTTTTAATACTTAAGAGTTCAAAGAAATATACATTTATTTTCTAACTTTTAAAGATTTCAAAAGTTTTGTACAAGCTTGATAAAAAGAATCTCAAAATTATTTCTAGTGATTCTTAAATAACTTAAATGAATTTAAAACTTTCTCCTTTGACCACGTAAAAATACTTTTCACAACATTTTCGCTGTAAACTTCATTGTTTAACATGTTTTTCTTCTAATTTAAAGTAGGTTACAAAGGAAATTTCAAAGATTTTTAGTTCCTTAAGTACTCAATTTGCATTTCTTAACATATGGAGTTGACATCCTACATGCCCATATTTTTTTAGACAGTTACATCACAGTTACTATATCTGGACCACAGAGTCAAACAGTATTAAGTCCACTTCTTTCATTTTTTGAGGTTATTATTGTTCCTTTAGTATTTGTTGTCGCTCTTTACAATGGTGACGCGTATTAAGTCCAGTAGATTATTTAAATAGAACCAAACAGTATTAAAGATTTTCGATACTGTTTGGCTCTGGAAGATATTCAATATTTAAGTCCAAATGTGAGGTTAGGTGACTGGACTTAATACTTTTTTGTTTTAGTGAGGATCTGTTGTCATAATTTTGTCACATTATTTTGTTCGTGAAGTTAACAGGAAACATTTGATAATTTCATTGTTTTAGTGTTTAATAAGTGAATAGAGTCAACATGATGACATCAAGAAGCCAAAAAATATTACAAATGACACTAATATGAGTCATGTGTAACGAAATATCTGAAAAACCTTTTATAACCTCACTTTTGACCGGGCAGAATGGCAATTAAAAAATTATTTGAGTTTATAAAAACATGTTCTGTTATTGTTTTACTTTTAGATTTTGTCGCTGATAACACGAAAGATAATATTATAGAAAGTGCTGAGATCGTCATGGTAATATATCCAATCACTAATAACATGCAGAGTATCCCTTTTGAAAATAGATGTAGCTATGCTTCTTGTTGTTTATTTGGATAACGATGTGTACAATACCATCTTTATTGTTAGTAAAAACAATGTACCTTTTTCCAACACCGAAGAAATTCTCAGAGATAATACAGACTAGTCTCAGCTACCAAAAAGCTCACTAGAGCATTTTGTTCAAGGCAATAGAAATGAAGATAAAAATATTGAATTCGAGAAAACTTCTAAGATTAGTATCTTACAAAATATTATTACCCAAAATAATGGTGATGGACCTCACTATAACGCAGATGAAGTAGACGCAAATAATTTACAACATGAAGAAGAATGTACTGAATCTGAGGACGCACCGTATCTACCTGAGGAAGGTAGTGATACAAACGAACTGAAAGAAGAACAAAAGGAAAGCCGAGAAACTAAAGGAAATAAAAGAAATGTAAATCCTGTGAATTCTAAGAAAAACATTAGAAAGCAAAAAAGAGCTTGTGGTAAAGATTATCTCTCAGACACCATTAAGCTTATTGGAAAAAATGAAATGAGTTTTCATTTCATCTTTACCTTGTCGTGATGAATGTAAAAAGTAGTGTAAACAGTCGAACTTGACCAGAAAAGAAAATTTATGGCTAGGTGCATCGAAGAAGTTCCAATTGAGCGTGTACGTGCTAGAACGGGATGTCGTGCTAGAAAAATAGTAACGTCGTTGAATTATTTTTTTAGTGTAAATGTTAAGAAGCTTAGTGTGTGTCGTACTTATTTTCTTAACACCTTAAACATATCCCAATATATGTAATGCATTATACAAAAGACAAGTTGGTGGAATCGTAATAATTGATCAAATTGGTTAACATGAACCCTCAAACAAAATATAAGAAACAATATTAGAGGGGACACATAGAAGTTTACGTGTTTAGAATCACATTGTTCCAGGAATAAATCGCAGAAAGTATTTAGGCAACCATCTCAGCATTTCATGAGTATATCGGTGCTTCTCTGACGACTGTGTAGAAAAGCAAACTCCTAAAGAAGACATTCCCAAGCAGTGGTTATATAGTGAAGTTTTCAATTCTAAATTAACAAAAGTGTTTACCCCCTCCTCTACTAACGAATGCTGAAAGTTTCTAGTCTCTAAATACAGTCTATGGTGCAACAGAGAAAATATGATATTGCCTCACCTGGCATGAATCTATAGCCGGAGTGGTGGAAATGAAATGACTTCATTGATTCGGAAATACATTAATTTAAATGTAAAAGGAACAGTAGAGAAAATTGTTATCTGGAGCGATAACTGTCCATCACAGAATAGAAATCATCAGATGCTTCTTATGCTGAAGCCTTCCATAAAATGCATCGATCATACGTACCTTTTAAAAGGACATACCCACATGAAGGTGGATTTTTCTCCATGGGAGATTTTCAGACTTTGTGACAGTAAAACTGAAATAGCGGAAATAGAAACCATGGACATTAGGAATTTGTAACGTGCTAAATTCGCCAACATAAAATTAATTATAAGAAGTACACATGTACGTCCTCTATAATCCAGTGGCATAATGTAACTTTGGTATTTACGTATTTAATAGCATATAATTGTTAATGTATGAAATTCTCGCCAGATGGCGGCATGAAAAATACAATAATTTGGAACTTTCTTTATTGAAATTCTTATCGATACAGAAGCGATCTATATAACAACTTTTGGTTGAAAAAGGTTTGATAACGCTTTTCTCTTCTGTCTGCCTATCGCCATCTTAGTAACTCTAGAAAAATTTCAACATTTCTTCTGGAAAATTTCTAATAACGATTAATCGGGTATAATCTAGGAGAAATAACTACCACAAATCATATTTGGTTCTCTCTACAGTCTCTGTACCAACTTTGTTGCTCCCATTTAACTGCGGTTTTAAAGAAATATTCTAGTTGCTAAAATTTAGGTAAGATGACATAGATTTTTCTTTCTTATTGGTAAAACATAACTTTCTTTGTTAGCATTTGAAGGGGTACCACCTCTAAACAAACTACTGATCCTTTCGATCGGCTACGGAAAACAGTTCATACCATTTTAATGTGCCCGTCTACAACAAAATGGCACGTACTGGTTATCATTTAATGTTTTAGTATTTACTGGTTAGCTCTTAATGCCGATAAATTAATGGTTAGTACTGAAAGAAGTTAAAGTACGTTCTGTTCTATACTCCTTCTTCGTGGTCGTTCCTCTGATTGTTCATGCTGCTTTGGATTCGCCGACACCAACTTTAGTACTGTAACTACTTTAGGGTAACCCTTTGCACCCTATAAACAAAGCTCACAATGTTATCGTTATCTATCGCATGTACTTAAATACATACCTTATAGTCTCTTTATGCGAAATTACTCGACAGTGATTTTATTAAAGCACTACTCACTATAACATAATTTTTATATAATCAACTAGTATAATTTCAATATTGTCATTCTTATATACTTTATATGAAGTCCACACTGTGCAGGTCAATGTAATTGATCAAGATTATATCTGTTGGTATTTAATAACATTTCACAAAATGCTATATTTGTTGCTGAAGTTATATTTAAGTGTTCTTGGAAGCGTTTCAACTGATAATAATCACTGCTAATTTTAATATTTGATAACCTTGGAACCACACCCTTACTAGTTGTAAATAACTAATGTTTTGTTTTTTTGACGAGTAGCACGCTGCGCACAAACCATTCTCGATTGTTGAGTTGCGCGATAGAACTAACGTCATAACTTTAATTTACACGTGGTTTTAGATACCACCTAGTTCAAAGGTTATTTACATGTAATTTTTTTTGTCGCAGTTGCTTGTATCCTAGCTGTGAATTTATTTAATAAATACGGGGTGATTCCTGAAATATTGGGACGAATTAAGTACAGTTCCTTTTGCGATTGATTGTTTTTTTTATCTTACTGCTTATATTTAACCTTCAGTTGCCAGTGTTAGCTTTTCTTTTCTCTTGGTTTGTTATGTTTGTTAAGTACCTAATTTGGGAAAACTGAACTGCTCTTCCGAAAGACAATTTGTAAATAAATTTAGTATATTTTAAAGGAATTGCGGTTTCTCTGAATGTTGTACAACTACAGCAAGTAGATTTTATTAAAGGTTGAGTATCGTCAAACGCTATGTACGCGTTATTTATGTATGTTTTTCTTTCAGTTCAACACAAATGAAAGGTCTTCTATTGTAGAAAGGGAAACACCTAACTATGTTTAGATTAAAAATTAATTACTGCTCAGGTTCAAAGTTAACGATTCTGCTCAACTTGCGAACGTTATCAATTTTTGTTTGTTTGGATAACCGTAGTCAGCAACCTTTGGTTTATTTTAAGTCAGATTTTCATTTCTAGGTTTGACCGAACATTTTGTTTGAATATTGTAGCCTAAAGACATCTTTCTCTTTTTAATATACCTTTTTGGGTGGACTAAATAGATCCACATTCATAATTATTGTTGTTTTTGGTTCGATCATTACATTTTGTTGTATACACTACAGCAGTCTCTTATTTCTCTTCCTTTGGTGTGCTCCTTTCCTATTTTCTCTACTCACTTCCTTCGCCATCACTATCCAGGAGTCGGGATAGTGATGTCTGTTTCTAATAAAGAGGCGCCTGGCTTCAACATCTATTTTCTCTCCACCCCGTCCGAACCGTTGAGCTAGACGGTTGGCTATATTATCTACAGGTGAGTAGAGAACCCTTTCCTTTTCCTCCGCTTCCCACATAAACACGTGACAAATTTTACCCTTTTATCTGAAGAATCCGGATCTTACTTTTACAATAGTAGTATAGCTATACCGATCCTAACTCACCGTGCACGTACGCGTTCCCCGTTTCAAGGTCACAGGTTGTCATCAAGACTTGGCGGGAAATTTCAAGGTCACCTCAGACCACGTGGTAGGTAATAGTATTTTAAAAGAAATAAATATACTCTTTTTATCATAGCAGTTTAATCGTTAAGTCAAAAATGATGAATTTTTATATTAATAAATAAATTCGGAATTTAAAAATTTCAAAACAAATAGTCTTGTGAAAATGGTACATAAAGGTTGAAACTTGCGTACATTTATAAATCGTAACAAGCTAGTCCTATAGTCAAAAATTCCAATTTTTTGCATGTAGACTACACAAATAACAGCCCAAAAGATAGCAGTTCAAAAATTCTCAAAACTAAAAAAATGTGAAAAAAAAAATTTTCAATTATTAACGACAAAGTTTGTACAGAAAAGTTGATACTTGCACAAGTGAATAAATCATAACGGGCTAGTCCCTTACCCAAAAATTCCAATTTTTTGCATGTAGACTAAACAAATAACAGCGCAAAAGATAGCAGTTTCAAAATTTTCTAAAAAAAAGAGCTGCAAAAGCTTACGTTTTTCACCACCAGAGGGCGAGTTACCTTGAACTGGTCCAGAACCGGCCCTATACTAACTACTCAATTGTAGAGGAATTGTATGAAGATGGATACATTGAAAGACCAAACATTAGTTTTCTGAACAATATAAATCAGAATGCATTGATGTCGACATATTATAACTAAATTGCCCCCTTGATAAATTTGGACGGTCACATGCCCAGTATTAATTTAAGAAATTAACCCCTCAGTTTCAACTTATTGATGATAATCAATTCGATATCGAGAATAAGAGACTCAGCAATGCTGCTAACCCCCATAAATCCTCAAGATGTCATCACCAAGCAATACTATTTATCAACAAGGTTGAATTTGGATGGAAACCGTTTGACCCAGTTGGCGGATCCGGAAGAAGATGGTGATGCCATAAGTAAAGGATACCTTGATTTTTGTCTGCAAGCAGTTCAGAAAGCTGTTAAAGGAAACTTTAACGCTTATCTAGTGTTGGAGGACAAACTACATCAACTTAAAGAAATTGTGGACCATGTCCAAATTACAGCTCGTCAATGAATTGCACAAACCCGCAAGAAAGATCATGGATCAATAAAGACGATTTAGTTTTATAATATAGTTATAGGGATTGTTTGTAACTTTCAGATGAATTAAAACCACATAAAAAATTATAATTGTATTTTTTTTTTCAATATTACATCATCTTATATAGTAAACCTAAAGTATTTCTATAATCGTTTAAATTACTGGATTGCCACATTCCAGAATCTGGTCCACATGTCCATCCCAAGCAGGAATTTGTTTCACCTTTCTAAATATTATCCAAAATCCAATTTTGTGGTGCCCCTCATTTTCCCATGGTTGAAACTTATGTAATGTTTTGTTCTAATAATACTTTAATTAAAATAGCGAGGTACTTGTAATTAGCATATGCTGCTGTCTCGATACATTCACTTATAGAAAGTGTCTTTATATACAATATATTGTACGCTAACATTTGTACACAATGAATCACCCCATAATAACTTGTATATGTACATTTTAAGGTAAATTCATGTCATCTAAAACCCTATCTATATCATTAAAGGTTAACGAACCTTTATCAGTACACAATTTCGTAAAACTTTTAACAGTATTGTCTAAGCTAATTTTTCTATCAAATAATGTCTTAATAATTACTTCATTTGCACACTTTGAGTTTACACCAGCTAAAACACTCATGCGGAATATGTTGCAATATATTCAATATAAATGTATAGCTTTCTGGGGAGGGCAAAGAACGCTTCAGGTACTTTCTGTAGATTTGATCAATACTGCAGTTCTTCCTGCTCATTGTTTACTGAAAGTTGTACACCCCCAGGGTCTAGTATCAGTGAAATCAAAATTGACTAAGCGTTTATCGTCATAAGGATTGAGTATGACTTTATTTTGTTTAATGGTAAACACATCATGTTTCTTTGATCTTATGAGATGTTGATAGCGCCTTATTACGCCACCATCAAACAAAACCTGTTTAAAATCATTAATCGTGATCTGCCTCACGCTTGCTTGCGTAGAACCCTTTGATTTTTTTACAACCATTTCATCAACCGCGTAAGCATACATTTTTTCGCGAAGTCCTACAAATTCAACCATAATTTTGCCATGATTTTCATCTTTCATTAAGCCGGGGACCTTTTTATTTACTAATGGGAGTCCAAAGATGTTGTCGGGACTATAATAAGATGTATCGAATTTATCAATGTCCTCTTTAATACATTCATAGATATCAGGAACCGAAAAGGCGTATATGAGACTATTCGTATCCGTGTACAAGAGCTTAGCATTATTATGGAACTTGGGTAGCGTGTAACCGTAATGAAAATTATATAAAAAAGTTTTTGAAACATCTAAAACACTGAATCCCGCATATATAGGTTTATTGAAATATACTTCAAGCTTATTCATTTGAATGATAAGCATATCATTGTCAAATATTGCACAACTATGAAAATTTGGTTTTTATATGTAAGCACGAGCACCATAGCGACCCTCCCATTTCGTTACTAACCGTATGTCCTTATGTTTACGTACATTTTCCATCAGCTTCCCGAAAACACTATTAATCATTAATTTGTAGAAATTTTTATCGAATTCATTTTGAGATTGCTGACACATGGTTGTATTTAAATCTATATATTTTTTTAACCACGGAGACTGTTTAAAACGTAATATACGGTGTACTTTTACCAACTTCAATCCATATTTTAAATATACTTTCAAATTTCTGTAATGAATTACGTAATTACGTTTTGGATACAAGGTAAGCAGTAATTTTTTCATTTTGGAATCAGGCGTGGGTGGTACTATATGTTCGGGTGCCAGCGGTAGATCACTGTGACTCATGTAATTCTATAGGATAGTCTAAATCACACTCGACTATATAACCATTTTCCGAATCATCAGGATGGTTTATTAAACCTAAAGTTTCAAAATTAGCTTCATCAACAAAAGAAAAATCACCAAATGGTAGAAATTCTGACATGGCGGCTCCATATAAATTATTTACGTCGTAGCACATTAAATACACACTTTCGGAGATGGGATCAAATTTTTCCCCCTTACTTATTTTTACGTAATTTACGTACTTATTGTTAGCTTTAGCATACCGATTAGAACATTGAGCCACACCACCCCTAATTCCTCTTTCAATAAACATTAGCATATCAATATCAGTAAATAGTTCTAACTTTACTTGTGTAATTTTAAGCATAGCATCGAATGCTAATCCGGGAGCTGTATAATAGTGCAGAGGGTCAAGCTCGTAAGTACTTAAACAAGTTTGCCGAAAGTTCTCGAAAATATCTGCTAAAAGTAGAACGTCTGTTTTTAGATACAAATCCGAGTATTCCCCTAACGATTTAATACTAAATTTGTTCCAAACGTTAACCGCATGCGCAAAACTCTCATCACTGATTCCCTTACTATTAAGATGACTGAGAAATGCTTCTTTGGGCGGGAGCGTGGTCTCGTTCAATTTATCCCACGTATCAATATACTCATAAGGAAACACACCTTTGCGAACTACTAGAGAAAATTCCTCATCATTGTTGCAACTAGCGCGGGTAATAATTTTTTTACTATCCTCCAAATAGTCTGACAACTTTTCAATACTACTGCTCATAAATCTAAAAGAGTCAATAAATCTCAACTTAATTTTGGTGCCTTGCATTGCCTTCTTTGTTTATGGGTAGTAGTGAAATCGAACCGGGGACACTAGTCAATTCTCTAATGATAAAATGAGAATCATAACCCGATAAATTATAAAATACAACTGGTAGAATGTGGGAGTCTGTATAGTTTAGGTTACATGCCTGATGCGCTGCCCCCCGAAATGCTCCTAGTGAATGGTTTTCGACAAATGTGACAAATCGTGGCGCTTTCAAAGTGTTCAACCTGATTGGGAGTTAAAGTACCCAAATGAATTGTTTTATTGATGATTTCGGTGCTCCAATGTGCAATACTTTGAAGCTCTTTAACAAACCATTGAATGCAATCATTTCCTCTATAAAGCCTAAATCGAGATAAAGAATCATTGTGTGAACACTTCAAACAGTAAGCAATGCTGAAAGGTGTATGTTTGGAGTGAAATAGAGTATTACTTTCGATACCATTTGCACACCTCTCTAAAATACTTTCTAAATCGGCATAAATGACAAATGGCACCTTTTCTTGAAATGCGAAATTTTTGAACTGTAAATTCATTTCTGCTTCGGTAGGTAGCCTAGCAGATCATTGATTAAGTTGCTGACAGTAAGTGGTATGTTTTTGTAGAAGGCGATCTGAAGAAAAATGGTTCAAGCATCGGTAACAAATAAATTGCTTGTGGTTGAAATTCGATATTTGTTTTGAAAATAAAGCTGACATATTTTTAATCCATGTGAAATGGTATACAGTATCATCCCCGGCCTGATCAGAAGGTATTAAAAGATTTATGGGTTCTCTATCGCTTTGCTGATTACTCAATACAAAGGGTACAACCTTTTTACCATTTATGCAATATAAATTAATCGCAAGGTTGTTTAGTTTCTCAAACTTTTTTACATCATCCAGCTGAATGGGGAAGTGAATTGAATCAAAATTCAGAACATCTCTAAAATGAGGATAACTTTGAACCCTTTCCGTATTACGCTGCGCGGGATATAATGCTGAAACAACGGCCCACAGGAAGCAATACTCATCGTTATTTTTAACATTAACAACAGCACGCTTTACTGCTATGAAGCGAGGAACTTTAACATAGGTTGAATGACCGCCTCTAAATGGGGCATAGCTATTAATATTCATGTTGAATATGCACTCGTCCAACCTAAATACACAAGAGAACGCTTCTATTTAGAAATTATAACGGAACAATGAGTCGCTTTTGTTCATTTCTCAGAAGTGTGACCTTGAAAATTGTAAGCATAGACTTTGAACAATGGATCCCCTTTGTTCTTGATTTCCTGGAATTGAGATGTGGATAACAATCTATTTTTATAACTCGACCTGAACAATAGATCACCTTTGTTCTCTCGTGTGGGGGAAACGGTTGCGAAACAGCTATCTGTTTTGTAAAACGGACCCCCTGTTTTAGGAAACGGCTACCTGTTTTTAGGAAACGGCTACCTGTTTTTAGGAAACGGCTACCTGTTTTAGGAAACGGCTACGTGTTTTGGGGAGCCACTTGAGAGCACTGGGGGGCGTGACATTGCATGATGACCTTGAAACACGCATAAACTTGCTTGAGACCGAGGGCAATGTGATGACCTTGAGGAAGGTAATCTACAATTGATGTGGACAATCAACAACCAGAAATCTAGTAACATTCCTAGTCAATTTTCTAGTCACTGGCCTTGAAGGACTCGTTCAAGCATGACCTTGAAGAGACTTAGCGGGGTTACCAACCTGAAGAGACTTAGCAGGGTTACCAACCTTTCCTACAACATGACCTGGAAGAGACTTAGCAGAGTTACACACCTTTCCTACCACGTGACCTTGAAGAGACTTAGCAGGGTTACCAACCTGAAGAGACTTAGCAGGGTTACCAACCTTTCCTACAACGTGGCCTTGACTTATCAGGGTTACCTTCCTACAACATGGCTGAGGTGACTTTGAAGAGACTTTGCAGGGATACCAACCTACCACGTGGCCTTGACTTAGCAGGAGTACGAACCTTTCCTACCACGTGGTCTTGATGACAACCTGTGACCTTGAAACGGGGAACGCGTACGTGCACGGTGAGTTAGGATCGGTATAGCTATACTACTTACAATAACAAAAAAGCTATAAATAATCAAAACTTTTTGATATCTAAAGTAATTCATACGAAGCATTTAACAGAAACAGCAGGAGTGTTGTATTTTAAAACAGATTTTAATCAACAAAAGGTTGCACAAGTTGATTTCAATAGAGCTACTATAGGACCAACACGCAAAGAAAAACGTACTGTTAATTAATTAATTAATAAGAGAGACACTAAAAGATTCCATAAATACTTTAAAAATCTTCCGCATGGTAACCTCAAGCAAAACGACAAAAATCCTATATAAATCCTACATCTTCACTATGCATTTTCTCTTTAATTAAATATCATTAATCAATTATAATTGATATGAAATAATTTTGGTTCTGCTTTGCATTGTTCTACAATGGGTTTCTTAATAATAATCCAGTATCAAGTCCCACGTATCCATAAATTTTTAGGAGCTAAACAGTAATAACTCAAAAGATATTAAGTCTATTGCTAGAACCAAACAGTATTGTCCCACAATTAATTTAAAATTATATAAATAAATTAATGTAGAATATTGATTATTATCAGCTTTAGTTCGCTTCCAAAATCATAACTGGAAAAATAATGACTCATAATCTCCTATTCACAACAGCAATTGGTTTGAAAAATATCATTGTTCAAAATCTTCAAATTGCTCTCCTGTAAAATTAAAAAAATATTAACTTAATACTGTTTGGCTTTGAGGCCCAGATATAAATATTTTTCTCAATTCTAGATATATATTTTATTCCGTCTAAAAATGCGATTATAGGGTAAATCATGCTGATATGGTGAACAATAGAATTGAGCCGCGTAGAAGATGCAAAAGCAGGATTTCCACAAGGCAGCGTATTAGGTCCTCTTCTCTTCAGTATATGTACATCCGATATCCCCGAGTCACCAATGTCACTAACAATTTGTGCTGACGATACGGCTATTCTAATGCAGAATGAAGATTTGTAAGGAACAATTCAACAACTACAAAGTGCAATAGACAAAATCGTAAAATGGTGTACTCAATGGAACATTCAAATACAAATTACCAATCCATCAAACCTCAAAATTAATGGAAGAACAATGCCTTGGAAGCCAAACGACTCGGCCATTAAATACCTTGGTGTACACTTAGATACAAGGCTAAGCTGCAGACTAAACCAATGTTACCACCGATTAAAATAGCTATATCCGCTAATAAATCGGAAATCTCCACTCAAACCGGAGTGTACAATGCTTATGTGTAAAACTTTGCTCCGACCCCTGGCGTTGTACGCATCCCCAGTCTGGTGCAACACAGTGAAAACCAACATCATCAAGCTGCAATGATTTCAAAACAAGATCCTCCTGATAGTGGTAGACTCACCATGGTATATCCGAAATACACAGCTGCACTATGAGTTAGGAATCTCGCCAATACAAGATTACATTCACCCTAGTGCTGAAATTTTCATAGACAATGTTAATATCTGTGACGACGCTGCAAAATGTTACAAACTATGCAAATCCAACATGAGCGACCCAGGAGAAAATTACCACAAGATGTAATATTAAGTGATATAAACAATTAAACCAAGTTGAAAACTATGGAGTAATTCGGTACATCATTGTAAATCAGGTTTACCAACTATAATTTTTTTGTATTTAAACTAAACATTCTCCATTATTATCAGTATCTGCAATTTTCATGATGTTCATGCCAATGGTAGTTATTTTCACGTTGGGAGTTTCGGAAGTGACTTGCTTGTACATGTTTAATATGAATTGGTTTTCCAATTTTTGAAAAATGGCCCAAATTCAATCGCGTACATTTTTTTGTACAGGAGATACGTTCGCTTTACTTTTACTTGGTGTCGAATCCATACCTTGTAATATTAGAACTAGTTAAAAATTAACTATAGGCATTGATGAAATGTAAAACAAATCAATGTGATTCGTGCATATATAAGCAATAATGTCATGTATAACAATTGATATGTTGATTTGACAAAAACATTTATTTAAAAAAAGAAGACAAGAAATTTTGTATTTAAACAAAATAAAAATACTGTTCTTTCACAAAATATAAAGGCAACAACTCAACATTGTCATAATCTCTTTAAGGCATTACAATTAAAAAAAAACAATACTTATTTTTATCTAATTCGCCATTTCATACGGATGAAGTGACGAATATACCTTGGATGAAATGATGAATTTATTTCTGCTTTTTACCACATATATCACATATGGATTCGTGCAGCCAAAGTTGGCAGCTAATACATTTCATCCAATCCACGGCCTTCTTAGTGCAACTGACAGTTCTCCGCAGTCTACACAAGAACACTCTTATATTCCACGTCATCATCGTCTTACAAATGAATATCCAGTGATGAACTGGATTGGGTGGCAGTGGTTGACACTTTTCGTTTTTGAGGTTGCGTCTTTTTGGTATTTCCTTTGATAGTCTCTTTGGTTATTGTTTTTCCTTTCGACATCTTTTTAACATTTGCTCCACTCTTCGCTGCCTCCATTGTGTTGTATCGCCCTCTGTTCCGTATGTTGGCTATGTGTGGTGGAGAATACATAACCTCAGCTGAAGCTATAGAATTCTTCCTAGCAGATGCAACTTTGTATAAGATAGGCAGCGACGAAATATGGTTCAAGGGTTTCCCACGAGGTTTTGAGATTGTCCTGTTGCCACTGCTGAAGACGAATCTGTTGTTTCCGGTGAGGATGTTATTGACGGAACGCTCTTAGATCCCATTGCCGCCAACACATAACCTGGTCTGTTAATCTTTTTAAGAATAAATGTAGCCAATCCATTCCGGCAACTTCTTCTTCTCGGTTAAATTTATGATGCTGGTGACTTTTCTGAGTCAGTTTGTATGCGATGGTACGTACTTTTGCCTTTGTCGGTGCAAATCCGAATTTTTGTAATCTAATAATATGTTCTTCTCTCATTCTTTGCTAGTACTGGCGGCCCACACAAAGCTTTTTCGTAAAGCACCCGTTTGTTTTTCTTCTCTGCAGCGTTGACCATGGAGCGCGAAACTATTCATAGGCTTAATTCAGGCACACTCCATTTTGTACTGCCTTCAGGAAATCTTTAAGTTGCTTCTCTGTCCAGTCAGCACGGGTGAATCCTGTTTGCGTTGTATAAAATGTAAGTGCCTTTGCATAGAAGAATTGTTATAGAATGTTTGCTTAGGCTGGAAAATACGAGGAGGTATAGTATTCTTTTTTAAAAGTAAGAAAAATTCTTCACCATATATCCCATTTTCCATGGGTGAAACATTGAATACCGCGACAAGAAGTTCAGAATATTAGAAGCAACGATTTCTAGGTTATGTCTAAGAAGACAGAATATGATTAAGTGTTGTACAAATTACTTGTAATTTTTAAAATGTGACGGGTTTTCAATTAATGCTCGCTGATCACGAACTGTCGGCATTCAGACCTACACCATTTCACCCGATTCAACATATCACCTTGTGTTACTGTAATATTCATTGCGTGGTGCACACTACTATGCAATCAAAACGGAATACTCCTAATAGAGAAATGTTAGGAATGCTGCACTTTATCTTCTCTTAAATTTGGGAAAAAATCTTGAATAATCATGTTGATTGGGTCATTACGCTACTAGATTAGAAGTTTTCTTTTTTCTTCATTTTTTGCTAGATATCTATCATGTTTTATAAATAAGCAATAAGCAAATTTTTGATCAAAAAACGTTTATTCTCAATTATGAATTAATAGAACCATAAAAAATTTGTGGAACAGTATGCAACTATGAAAACACTAACATTTACAATTATCACTCATAACTGAAATAATTAACTTGTAGGTATGTAATCGTGCAGTTTTATTCATTTTTTATAAATGTGAAGGTTTCGTTAATAATTACAGTTGTAGTCCTCAACAAATGATAATAGTCTAAAAAAATTACTAAGATGTGTGTGTGTATATATATATATATATATATATATATATATATATATATATATATATATATATATCCAAAGAGAAGTTACTATTGACTGATAGTAATTAATAATATAGTTTGTTGAGGAGGCAGTCAATTTATGTAGGTTTAATTAGGCCAGGGTTAAGCAGACTCTTTGATATTGTCCTAATTAAACCTACATAAATTGACTGCCTCAACAAACTAGTATATATATATATATATATATATATATATATATATTATATATATATATATATATATATATATATATATATATATATATATATATATATATATATATATAACGTTTAATTTTAGAAATGTTATATATAAAATTAACAACAAAATTTCTTGTAACAGTAAAAAAAGATTTTTATTTTGGAAAATTTAAAATAGTAACCTTATACATTATTTGTCACAGTTGACAATTTTTATTCGAAATATATGGAAAATGTTGAAACTTGTTCGTTTTTATTGACACACGTACTATAGTGAAGTAAAAAGAGAGAAAAAAAAATTTATTAAATATTCGTCAAATAACTTAAATATTTATATGTGCGTTCAATATAATCGGACGCACTCAATCACTCTTTTGTATTGCGTTTCACAAGAAAGTGTTTAAATAGTTTTTTATTCTATTACTTTACGGCTATTTCATCTATTAGAAGAACGACCCATGTCTTTATGACCCGAAGAACAGGTTTTATAGCAATAAATACGCAAGGGTTAATGCTCTTACGACCATAAGTGAAAAACTTGGGGAAGAACTTAATATTGGGATTTCCTTAGATGAGGTTAAAAAGAAAACTATAAATTTAAGATAGCAATTCACTCATAAACTTGCGAAAGTAAAGGAAGTGCTTCGTAATGGGATGGGCACCGATGAGAGCCAATTTTCTCAGATAAGTATTGCAAGTTTTCTAAAAATTTAAATAAATAAATGTTCTGTTTAAGAGTGAAACTCCCAAATGGAAGTCGAAGAGGTTATGAATAATAGCCTAGTTACCCACTATGAATACAGATTCAATATCACTTCCAAGCACTTTGTAACATCCATTATTTTGGATGTTACATTAGTTAAGCAGATAGCTATTATAGTCAGTTGTTCATTGCTGTTTGTATTATTTTCTTATTTAACGTTGTCTTCATTATGTTATTGTCCTAAATTAAACCGTTTAATATTTAGAATTGTGGATGGTCACTTACTTAACACACATTTTTAGAATTTAGAACCACTGGTCACAGTTGGTAACAATGGAATTTCTTGTGATTTATTAAGTTCATAAAAACAACGTTTCTTCATGTTCTTTTCAAAAAGTTGTTGCAAGCCACGGTTTAATTCCTAGAGGAATCTAACAATTTTCTGGATAAGATTGGTCCATCGAGTAGGGTCGGATTTATATTTATTTCTCATTATGGAATATGATTAATTAGTATCGTTTATTTCTTACGTATCTTGCGGATTTGAAGGTTAAAACGTCAAGTAGGCCTCACGCTTCCCTTTTTCCTATTACAAAACTTTATTTACTTTTAGTCATCAACACCACAGTTTTCTCATAACTATTGACTTTAAGGAAAGTACATATTCCGATATCTATAATTGTAAATTTGGGTTATGAACATAACCGTTTATCTCGAATACTATTATGTGTATTATTTTCTTGTACACCTCGTTAAGGCGAAAGTCTATTCAAATGCCTACTCGTGTCTTATGTAAAAAAATTACAGATATTCCTACCCCACGCTGAGAATAACTCCGACAACCATAAACCCATTTTTAGTCTTGGTCCGATAAATATGCACACAATTTGTTAAAGCTGTAGCTTACCCTCACTTTGGTAAGCTATCATTCGAATACTTACTAATGGAGTGCACGAAGATTTATAACTAAAATTCGGCACAGGACGAATTGCAAAGCTAAGTTAACCATTACCCATATGCCGTTTGTGTGAATGCAAATAGACTTTAAATTATCTAAATGTACAGCCTTGCCTAACTGTGTCATAGGCCAACTTGAATTAATTATTGAAAAATTGTTTCTTAAATGCTTTATGTTAAAATTTAATCCATTTATCTGCTGTTTTTTTTTTGGAAAGTAAATTTGCAGTAGGTACTTCCATTTAATTTTAAATATTTCGTTTTGTAAACAAAGGACAATCTACAGGTAAATACATTTATCCTCGTTACCTCTATGTGTATTATTGCGAATATAGTTACTAATTCTAGAAGGCTTAAATATTGACCTCTGACTGGGAGACTGTAATGTATTATTGACTGCTAGTGTTTAACTGAACATTATTATTGGTTTTACTGTTGTACACTGCACAATACATTTAAATACTATATAGGTGGTCTGTGCATTGAATTAGCATTGCAATTTTATCTTAATTAATTTTTGATTTTACCAAAAAAAAAAGATTATACTAAATTAAAGACTGCTTAGCTTTGGAGTCCTCCGATTTATATTTAAAGTAAACGTTTAGTTTAAATTGCTTTTATGACCCAACATGGAATACAACAAATTATTAATCTCTTTATACTGTATGTTCTCTTGAATACACCGGAAATATATATATTATATATATATATATATATATATATATATATATATATATATATATTATATTAATATATATATCTTTCCTTCCTCTCTGTGACCTCAGTGTCCCACGCATTCAAATGCTCTCAAGCTGTAGCCAGGTGCCCTTCTCTCCTCACTCCCCCTCTTTTCCCTCTTTTCTTTTTGCATATTTATGCTGCTTTTGTGCACGTTACAACTTACACCCACAATAAATGTGAAACTCATCTGCACACTCCTTCCAAATTGAAAGTAAAAAAAAAAAAGTTTCTTTACGTCGTTGCAAAATGGTTAGCAAAAAACCATTATTTTATGGAAACTGATCGCTTATATCTCGAAAAGTAAAAACTTTTTTTGCTACATCGTCTTTATTTTACCGCCTGAATTTACGGGTAGAATGTTTACTGCAAATGGTACAATGGACGGCGAGATTGGATGAGAGTCAATGCGAGAAGGAAAGTGATTGGAAGTATGTGGACGATAATGAGAAACCACAGCATGAGCCCAGCTGCGAAACGAGCAATCTACAATGGAGATTTTGTCCCGTTAATATGTATCAAACCTTTTTATGTATGTTTAAAATTTACGTTCATATTGGCAACTGAAGTGCATTTCGTGTAGCGTTAGTTACATACCTTATTGGCGTAAAATCTCTATTTAGTTTCTTTTACTAAATGATTTCAATTATTATTCACTGCACATCCTTTCCGCGCTTTGAGCCATTTTAGGTCATTGCGCAGGGTTAATTTGAGCGTCCTTCATTCATTGCTTGAACTACGTGATTAAGTAGAAGCCATTTTCGCTTTGTTTAATTTTTTATTTAGAGTGCCACATTTATATAGTGAGTTTTAAATTTAGTATACTGAAGTTTGAGACACTTACATTTCAGGCGACTCAATTATACTTATACTCTTACCACTTATTTTTACTTGTGTTTAATTTTATTTTAACGTTAATGTTGCAAGATGATGCAATAGCCTTTGCTAATACGAAGTGGGATTTCAATTACCAAATTTTACTTTGAACCATACGGAACAATTCAGTTTGGAGGTTTATAAAAAAATTGTTATATATTTGGAATTACCAGCATATCAATCTGATGTTTACTTTAACTTCTATCAAAATTGCGCAATAAATTTAAAATGATGACTCGACAACATTTTCTTATCTGCTGCAGTTCCAGTTATACCCAAAATGTAAATGAAATTAGTTCAGGTATTTCATATTGTTAATTAATTCACATTATAGTTTAAGACAATTAATTAATTAAGAAAACTAACATTAGTTTTTAAGAGATCATCAGTATAATCAATTAAATATCCTTAAAAACAAATTGGCGCCCGAGATTAGAAAATATCTAAGCAATTCCATTGTTGTTAATAAGCAAAGCAAATGTTATTGAACCTGCATCTATTAATCTACCGACGAGCAGAGTGGCACAAAATCTTCTAGTTATCCATTATTTTCCATAGCTAATTATAGCTCTGGGCTAGAAGTATTTAATCATAAGTGGGTGAATTATTTATACGACGCTCGGTAAACATTACAGGTACTGTATGGAAGTGAGGCATGGGTTTGTCAAAAAAAGCACGAAAGGAAAGTAAATGCTATGGGTAGGCGATTCCTGAGAAGCGCATGTGGTAAAACGAGAAGGGAGAAGATAAAGAATGAGTGTATAATGACGGAATGTGGGCAAGAAAAAGACAATGGTGGATAGATATAAGAGTAGTACATTACGTTGGTTTGGTCACATTGAGAGAATGAACAACGCAAGATTAACAAAGCAAAAATATGGGGGTGATGTTAGATGTAAGGCCGTGCCTGGTAGGGCGCGTAACACTTCGCTGAATGTAGTAGAATGTACGATAAAGGAAAGATAATGAGTTTTAAAAATAAAAGGGCATGTCAGAGACAAGTATGAATCTTGCGGAAACTAGGAAGGTATGCGAGATAGGAAATCATGGAGAAATATTGTGGATGAAAATAAATAAGAGGCAGAGATTGTTTTGCCTGCCCCGCAAGGGAATGGCGTAAAGGTTAAGTTAAGTTATTTTTTTACTGCCTCCCACTGCCAACTTACAAAACCCTCATTATTGAAATAATTCAGACAAGTGTTACGTGTTGCCATAGGTTCATTTGGTGCACGATGCCCTCTCAAGGGTTCCAAATCTGCTGTAAATACTTCAGTTCTCCATGACCCAGATGTTAATACAACCTTTTCTGCATCTCCTACTCGTATAATATACTTTTTTCGATCGTGTATTTTTATAAAATTATGCAGGACTCGACAGGCGAGAGTGACATCTTGAACTTTGTCTACAGACAAATTTATACCTCGCGGGTAAGTTTGGAATTTGTTTGACACAAATAACTTTCAATTTAAGCCATGCGTACGTTTTAGCCAATCAAAACATTCAGAGGGAATAATGTACCTCCATTATTACCGCGAGAATAATTTTAAGTATTTTGTTTTTATTGAATGACAAGGTATTTTTTGATTTGACTTCTGTCATCAATTTGAAAGTTCAGAAACCTTAATTTGTTAAAATAAAATTTAACATTGAAAACGTGTTTCTTATTGTAACGTCAAAAATAATCCAACGATCACCACGCGAGAGTTCGATAAATTAGAAAATAATTCTCCATATGTTCTCTACCCTGTTGCCATTCGGCAATAGCCACTCGAGTCCTATGGGCTCTCGTGTCTATTGCATGGCAACAGCTTTACGAAAATCTGTCAAATTATTTTCAATTTAGTCTCACTCTCTTGTGTTATTACTACTGAGAATCGGTTGAAAATTTTCTGTTGTTTACCTTTCACCCAGGAAACGCAGATTCGAACTTGGCCAAGATAGCCGTTTTTCTATGAGCGGATAGAAACTGTAATATGATGAAAATAATTGTGATTCATGTTTTTCATATTATACCATATGATTGTGTGTGATAGCGTAGCCGTAAACACTCCTTGCGAGGATATAGCCTATCCAACAAAATTTTCGATGTACTTCATTAATTTATGTAAGTAGTCCCTACGTTCTAGATTGTTTCTATCCCCTTCTGAGTCATGGGGACATACGAAATAGTAGAATGAATTATTTATTGGAGCTAGCTGAATAAACTAATGACCTGCATCGAAAATTTCGTTGGATAAGCTATAGTACTAATTTTGTTTACATTCGTATGTTGCATTTTAAGGTTAGAAACTTTATTCTGACAGTTTCTACAGACCATAAATCATGCGCGAATTCACACAGTGTAAACACAAATTCGCTTTTTCAGGACTAATGGTGTGCGCTATTACTTCTCAAAGAATCTAGTTATGTGATAAATCATATGATAAAACATGTAGTCTAAACAGCAAAGTGTTTAGATAAACCTGGATATGCCATACTAGAAATTAGTTTCTTTTAAATAAATAAGTAAACACTAACAAATGAGAGGAATTAGTTAACAGTGTTCTACGGTATGTAAATATTACATGGCAAATACAAGCTAAACATTGTAGTCGACACTGGTGTAGAAACAGTAGTTTATGATGATTAATTACGTTATTAAGGTTTACATATAATAGTAGAATAATAGAACAAGAATGTATTATTATGATACAGTTTCTTGCTTAGTACTAAAAGGAAAACCTTTTAACCATTACATCTGGATATTTTAAGACTAAAGATCAAAAAGATTTAATTCAAAGTTGACATAGTAATAATAGTTTGAACAAATTAATTCCTTGGATGTTGTATCTGATTTCATCCACGTTTCCAATTTATTCGTAAAATAACTGCCAAGGAAAAGTTTGTCTCAATAAGGGTTGCAAGATTATTCGACCAATAAATTTATTAGGAGAAGGAAAGGTAAGGATTATGAAATAAAAAATGTGTATATAAAATAATTTTCCATTTACAAATTAATTTGAAATTTCATTATATAAGCAAATTTAATCATAATATTCCCCCAAGTATATCCGAACGTCCTTTTAGCAGATGCACCCTTTAAAGTAGTTAAAACAGTACGAACTCAAGAGCGAATAACACGAATTGCTTGTGTAACAAGAGAAACCTAACTAAATTGATTTCCAACGAGTTCTTGGTTTTTGTGGTTATACAATCGCTTGCGGATATTTTATTATAGCGGAGTACATTTTGGTCGGTCTTTGTTTAATTATTGTTCAAGATCTTTTGTTAAAAACACTTAATTATTGTATTCATTTAAGAATATATACTGTTTGCTTTTGTAAGTAATCACGTTTATTAAGCAGTAAGTAAAGGTATGAACATTTAAAAGTTATGATGAGAAAGATATTAGGCGTAAAAAATAAATTACACAAGGATAGAAATCTTGCGGATTACCAAAAAAAGGTGTAATCCAAACAAGGGTTAAATGTAAAATATATTTTGTCGTCGACTAGCATTAGAATGCCTTGCTTATTAATGTCAAAATCGTTAATTTGTCACTTTACGGCATGCGTGCTATAATGTTGTGCCATAAAGTCCTCTTGACGACGAAATACGAATAAAGAAATTGAACAAATTATTATATATATATATATATATATATATATATATATATATATATATATATTTCGTACAAAACTGAACCATTTATAGTAAACGTTATGCACAAGCCTGAGCAGTGGCGAAACTACAAAATTTTTCTGGGGGAGGCCAGGAACCACGGGCTCTTTTTAGGGAGGGGTGCGCATAAAAATTTTGTTGGGGCGTACACACCACTTTTTTATAGATGCATGCGCATGAAAACTACGTCTATCTTGTTTTCACTCTCAATTTTAAACAGCTTCATCATCATGGTTTGTCATATACCTACTTTAAGTAAAAGACTTTCTTGTTTTCATATTTTATTTAGGAAACATAACATATAAGTATGAATAAAACAAACTTCAAACCAATTTTAGTTTTCTATCTGTTTTTATAAAAACAGAGAGAACTTGTTCAGCCGACAATTTCTGCTTAACTAAAGCATTTTCGATACAGAGAAGTGATAAATTTGAAAATCTATCTTGTACCATTCTGGTTCTCAGCCATGTTTTTATCCGTCTCATAGCGGAGAAACTTCTTTCGCAACCAGCTGAATTTGTAGTAATTTGTAAAGATTTGGAGTCAGATCCCCCTTCACTTGAACTTTTAGATTTTCCAAGGTGATTTCAAGATTTTTATTTTTGATATTGAAGGCCGTCTGAAAATTGGCGACGAACTCAAATGCTTGATCCAAATCTAGCTTCATAAAGGAATCAATCGATCTTGCAAGGGGAAGATTTTCAAATCGTTTTTTCATATTGCCAATCACGTTGTCCATGACTTGGTAGTAAATGTTGACTTTCCAGTATTCGGCAGCTGTAGTTCCTGCAGGTATGTCGATCAGAGATGATTTACCCAGGATTGAGTCATTAAGCTTTTGTGGTTGCTTCGTTTTTTTTTGAAATCCTTAAAGGCTCCAAACAAATGTCTTGTTCTCCAGAGAATTTCTCTATTTCACTCCACAGGTCCTCAAATTTGTTCCTCTTCTCTTCAAAGCTACTTATAGTGCTATCTATGATATCACTAGCCTGACCTAGTGTGGCATGTTTTCTCTGAAAATATTTACTCAGTACATTTGCGACCATTAACACTGAATCGAAGACGAACAAACAAACGATAAATTGTGGCTTTATCATTGATGCCTGTATTCCAAGTGCTTCTACAGAATTTTTGTCTCGCCCTTGTTCAATTTCCTCATCCAGAGCATTTCGAATTGCTTGGAAATTTTTCAAAAGGGATTTGCAATTTTCATATCGACAACTCCACCTGGTACTGCTAAGACTTCCCATTTCACCCCCCCCGACCTTATACCTAGAGCATTACGGGCGTTTATGAGATGAGAGTGATGACCGGGTTGAGAAAAGTGGACGTATATTGCCTCCAGAGTGTTGAAAAGTGCAGCTGCAGTAGACACCTTAGCACAACTGTCGACAATTACCAAGTTCATCCTGTGTGCCAAGCAATGAAAGTAAATGGCTTGTGGATGATCCTCCCTTATTTTGGCTTGCAGTCCTTGGTGTTTCCCAGACATAACACTGGCTCCATCATAAGATTGGCCAATTAATATGGCGTTATTCAACAAACTGCATTTACTTAGATACTTTTTAATAAGTATTTTTAAACTCTCGGTATCTCTAGAAGAAGAACAATCTACGAAACCAAGAAAACGTTCCTCAACTTCCAAGCCTACGGTATATCTGATTGCCACGGACAATTGTTCTTGTTTGTAGCACCTAGCTTCATCAACCATTATCGAAAAAAAAACCACATTGCCGCACTTCTTCTACAATCTGTTCAATAACAAGTTGAGATGCGATGCGTATTATTTCATTTTGTATTTTGGAACTGCACTAACTGATATGTCTGTCTAGATGCATCGAAAAATTCGTGTCATGTTTTGCCATAAGTTCACCCAACTCCAGAAAATTTCCTCGGTTAGTAGATGTTGCGTCTTCTCGGTGTCCTAGGAGTGGCAGCCCTTGACGTGTCAAATATAAAATCACGTCGATTAATTTTATCATATAATCTCGGTTCTGTATTATCATTTCTTCATGTTGTATGGTTAGCTTCTTATGAACATCTCCGGCCTTCAAGGAATGCTTGTAGCCTACAAACCTTTGCATAAAGTCACTGTGAGCCAAAGAGGTGTCATGTTTTTTCAGCGACTCACTTAGTTTCCTCCAATTACTGAACCCATTAATCGAAAACTTTTCATTTTGATCTCGAATATTTGCAGAATGCCGAAAATGTCTGCAGGCAAAGCAGAACGCTTTATCTAACTTCACACTATATTCAAGCCACTGATAAGTATCAAAGAATTGAGACGAAAACGATCTCCGTCTATCTCCAAATGAACTTTTTGGAAAAACAACCCTTGGTCCCCTTGGCTGCGAAGGACCACTATCAAGAGTTCCCAGATCTTGATCTTCTGGAAAATTTCTGCAGATGTAAAAACATCGGATGTTTTGCTACCTTGCCCTTCTTCAACGGCTTTATTTACATCTTCTCGTATGCCTCCACCAACATTTTCTATATTTGAAGTTGAAGATTGTGTTAAATCACAAGCTATCTCAGTATTTGTTGTTGAGTCACATACTGGAGTAGACGTTTGCCTTGTCTCAGTCTCATCTTTGTCGGGTTGATTTGTGGCAGATTTGAAAAACGATCGTATGTCTTTGAATTTCTTCATGTTCAAACCGCCCACAATCTGCAATCTGCAACGCAAGTTCAAATAAAAACAAATTTATAAACACCAAAGCTAACTGCTCGGACACTGATGGGGAAACAAGTAAAAGGCGTCGAAGAAAGTACAAATCAAAATCCCTTTGCAGTTTTAACTTTAAACTATTATTATTATTATTAGCTGAAACTTGTGATGCAATCTTTCCTTTTTTTTTCACCCATCAAAATTTTAACATCTTATAATACTCTAAAACAAACATACAAATAAGTAAAATTACCTTAGTCCTTAGTTGTTTGTGGCAGTTGGCCTTGGCAGTGGCTATTTGTTTGCTTTGATGTTTTATTTCACACAGCATTGTGCTGTCAGCACAGAAGACTCAGAACATGGAACACCGAACACAGGTTATATTGGCACTTGGCTCATAATAATAATAATAATAATAATAATAATAATAATAATAATAATAATAATAATAATAATAATAATAATAATAATAATAATAATAATAATAATAATAATAATAATAATAATAATAATAATAATAATAATAATAATAATAATAATAATAATAATGGAAACAGATACTCGAGGACGCATAATCGAAACAATTATAAATGAACATGATGTAATTGTCTTAAATACGGGAGAAGGGACATTTATAAACTCCAAAGCAAATAAACTGTCCGCAATTGACATAACTATGTGCTCACCTCAATTAGCATATCTGCTCAAATGGAAAACCCTCGATGGTCATGTACACTCTGACCACATACCTATTGTAATTGGAATCGAGTTGCAACAACCGCGTTCTACCACATCAAAAAAATGGAAGCTTCAGAAAGCTGACTGGCCTTTGTTTCGCACGAACTTGAGAAATTTTGCTTTAGACCAAAATATAAATAAATCCGTGCACACATTTTCGGACACGATTATTAACGCCGCCACTGTAAGTGTCCCCAAATCTGGTGGCACGTTTCTAAGGACCCGTGTCCCATGGTGGAACGTCGAAATTAAAAAGCCGTTCAAGAAAAACAAATCGTTCAATAGATTTAAAAAGAACCCCACACAGAACAACATGGTGGAATTTAAACAGAAACGATCCATAGCCCGAAAACTGATACTTAGGGTAAACGAGAATCGTGGGCAGAATTTGTGTCTACTATGGATACAACAACATTCCAACTACTCTATGGAAAAAATCAAATCGATCCAAAGGAAAGAAACAAATTCACCAACAATATTAAAAATAAACAACCAGATCTGTACACACCAGAAGGATGTGGCCAATATACTTGCCGAGTCATTTCAAAGCATAAGCAGCTCATCCCACTATGACTCTGAATTCATACGATTAAAGAATAAACAAGAATCGCCATTGGATAGCAATGAAACAGAAGAAGCAATATATAACTTGCCTATCCTTATAGATGAGCTAGAGGAAGCATTAAGCAACTCACGTAGATCAACTCCAGGTCCGGATGACATACCATATGGGTTTCTAAAGGAATTGCCTGCATCATACAAAAAAAACCTATTAGACATATATAACCAAATTTGGCAACAGAATGTATATCCAGAAGCTTGGAAAGAAGTTATCGTCGTCCCAATCCCGAAATCTGGAAAAAACAAAAATGATCCATCTAAATATCGCCCCATATCTTTAATGAGCTGTGTTGCCAAAACCTTAGAACGGATAATAAACAGCCGCTTGATTTGGATTTTGGAATCAAATAAGTTACTCTCTAACAATCAAATGGGTTGTAGAAAATTTAGATCCACCACTGACAATTTGGCACAGATCGAACATCATATCCAAACAGCCTTTGCAAACCGTTCCACGCGATAGCAATCTTCTTTGATCTACAGAAAGCTTATGACGTTACATGGAGGTATGGGATACTACGACAGTTACATAAATGGGGAATAAAGGTAACCTCTTTAACTTCATTCAAAACTTTCTAAAAGAACGCAAATTCAGAGTAAGGGTTGGCACCGAGTTCTCGGATACCAAGACATTAGAAAACGGAATTCCGCAGGGATCAGTGTTAAGCGTTACGTTATTTGCCATAGCTGTAAACTCAATAACCGCAAAAATTACAAAAGAAATAAGAAGCTATTGGTATGTAGACGACCTTGCTATTATATATTCATCGACTGATATAGACGAAACCGAACAGATCCTCCAACTGGCAGTTAATACCATAACACGTAACGCGAGTGACATCGGATTTAGATTTTCTACTGCGAAAACACGTTGTGTTCACTTTTGCCGCTTGAGGCACGAACACAGGGACCCTACTATCATGTTGTACGGAAACGTAATCAGCGTAGTGCCCGAAATTAAATTTTTAGGGCTCACTATGGACAAAGCGTTAAGATGGAAGTCACACATAAATAGCCTTAAAATGGAATGCAAAGATGCCACCAATATTATAAAGTGCCTCGCTAACACAAGATGGGGTGCAAATAAAGACGTAATGCTCAACCTGTATAAATCTCTAATCCTGTCTAAAATAGACTACGGCTGTGCGATTTATTCATCCGCTCGCAAAACTACATTAAGTCCACTCGACTCAATACACGCGAACTGTTTAAGGTTATCCCTGGGAGCGTTTCAAACTAGTCCACACCTATCTGTATACTGTGAGACCGGATTACCACCTTTAAAATATAGACGCCAGCAGATTATAATGAAGTACAGCATTAAATTACAGGCAATACCGGATCACCCCAATTACGAGATTTTTTACAACAAAGAGTCCTACCTGTGTTTCCGAGGCAGACCCACTATAACACGTCCTATCACTGCAAGACAAATAGAACTTTCTCAGAAATTAGACATCAATATACCTCCTGTTTATAGCATACAATTTTGTGAGATAGCACCTTGGAAGCTTTTGTGCGCCACTTACATATACAACCTTATGACAGTATCACCTAAAAATCAAACAATACAGACGTTTAACAAAATTCTATTGAGTTACGAAGATAAGATGGTAATATACACTGATGCATCTAAATGCAGACAAGGAGTTGGCAGTGCAATAGTAGTCAACGAAGAACGACACGCCTGGAAAATACACAACTGGTGCAGTATTGTAACCGCCGAGCTATACGCACTGTGGCAGGGATTAAGGTACTGGAGTACAGCACAAAAAACATCATCATATGCTCTGATTCGCTAGTTGCCTTAAAAAAGATCCAAAATAATTACTGCTTAGAACCATTGGTCACACAAATTCTAGCAACCATTCATAACATTAGCACTAGTGGAAAAAATATTATATTTGTTTGGGTACCTTCACACTCAGGAATCGAAGGAAATGAAACTGCAGATATTACGGCTAAAGACATAGCCAAAACCAGCGAAATTAGCAATATACCAATTAGCTACAAAGACGCACAGCAAAGTGTCAACCGGATAATAACCAAACAATGGCAAGACGAGTGGCTAAAGACAGAGCACAAGTTAAAAAATTTTAAACAAAATATTCTCCCGACAAAACTTCCATCTAGTCTAACCCGTAAAGAATCAGTTGTTATCACGAGAATCAGAATTGGACACACTAGATTCTCTTCAGAACACTTGCTACAAGGCCTCAGAACACCAGTTTGTACAGAATGCCGAGAAAAATTAACAGTGGAACATATAATCCTCCACTGTACAAAATACGCCAGACTAAGACGAGAATATAACATAAACTCAACAGTCCTATACAGCACAAAGGAAGACGACTTAAGAAATGTAATTAAGTTTCTAAAACACTCTTTAACACGATATGATAGAATATACAACGCATGCAGCTAATGATCTCAGTAATCGATGCTGCAAAAAAAAAAAAATAAAAAATATTACATAAAACATTAAACATAACTATAACAAGTACTAACCCCATGAATTCATCGTACGTTGCAGCGTTGCTTATATAGGTACCGATGACGCAAGCAACCCTTCTCGAATCTTCTAGAAGTTCGATGATTAATAATTTACGTAAGCTGCTGTCTGCGTCTACCGAGGCATCGTAATTATGATTCATACATCTAGATTGTTCGGAATAATGAGTCACCATTTCCGGTATGTTACACTATTTTTAAGTTTCAAGTCTCGCTTCCTTCATAAAAAGTTATATTTTATAATGTTAATGTAAACTGTATGTAAACTAATCTAATCTACTAATCTTTGCGTCTTTATGGTTGCTGGGTTTACTACATCGTGAAAGAGGAACTATACATGCTATTGTTTATGCATCAACACTCAACGCATATCAGTATCATGAACCAAAACAATTCCAAGAGCAGCACAGTCACAGTCAGCAGTGTACCGCCGCCGCGCCGCGTAGCTGAACAAATATTATTTCACCGATACAACTTATGCTCGAATGACGAATATTCTAATGTCCTTACATAATAAATAATAATTAATAATTGTACTTATCACTATGTCACTATTACTACTCGTTTGTTTATCGCAATGGTTTAAGATTTAACGAATTAAGTTGTTAGATGGAATTTAAGATAAGAATGAAAAATGGGGAAGTGCTCCGTTTTTCTGGGATGTGTCACGACTTGCCTGGGGTGTGCCTGGGACACCTTGCACCCCCCCCCCCCCTAGTTTCGCCACTGAGCCAGAGCCTCTTTGACAAACCTGAGCCCGTATATGGATTCAAAATTGCTTTCCCTTAATTTTATAGCCTTCTGAAGTTGAAAACTGTAAAGGAAATAATGTAATTTTAGCCGATCTTTTTTGTTCTCAAATAATCTTAGTTGCGTCTCGCTCCGATTAAAAGAAATGTGTTTGTAATTTATGTGTGGTTCATATTTGATATAAATCCTAAATTTTTAGTTTCGTATGTGCACTTGTGATGGCGTTGTCCAAAATTTCATACCGTGTATATTAATAGTAATTTGTACAACACAATGTGAGCCGCCAAAATGACAACATTGCATATCCGGTTGCGCTTAGCCTTAATACGAATACATACCTATAGTGTTATTCATCATTTCCAGTTACACAGCTATTTAAAATGGGTAAACGAGGAGCTTTACTTCAAAATCAACCAGGTAAACTGATTAACCAATTTATTTACTCCTAATAATTATTAAATCAAAGTCAATATGTTTAACAGGTGGGAAAATGAGCGAGAGTGTTCATAGAAAAACTCAAAGTGATAAGAGTGTAGTAATGAAGAGATTTTTTGATGATCTATGTTCTGACAAGAAAGAAAACGGAAATAAAAAATCCACTAATGCATTCTCAGCAACTAATGTGGAGAATTCAAACAATGATTTGCAAAATTGCTTAAATGAGTCACAACCAAAGCATGTAGAAACCAGTGTCAAAGATTATGATGGATCTATTGTGTCAGCTACCGAATCAACTAAAAGTGATTCATATTTACATATATTTCAATCAACTGAGTCATGCAGTTTAAGTGAAATACGACCAGAAGATTGTGTTTGTATACTCCCAGAAACTGTGTGTACTAAAAGTGGTGACAAACAGTGTAGTGGCAACCTCTCAACATTAGGAACTGAATCTGTGAATGACCCTTATAAAGATATTGATGACACCTACCTAGATCCAGATTACGTTCCCAGTGAGGTAATAAATTCTTTAATATGGTTCATCAGTTATATATTATTTATATGTTTTAGTCTGAGTTTTACTAATACATCAATTTTGTCTGAAGTTACATCTGAAAAGCTAGTCGATAAGGTGAGTCAAGTTTACTTACAAGCTGATTTACATTTACTTTAAAAGTGAGAATATGCATTTTTGTAATGTATAATACACTACATAAAATTATGTATCTACCATATCAAATGGTTTTCGTAGTACATTCACATTCTATCTTTAGTAAATCAAAAAACTTCAATTAAGTATAATTAAAACACAAAACCTTTCCCATACGTTAGGTGGTATATGTACTTGTATTAAGCTATATGTGTTGACATTGTCAGATGTAGAAAAGTTTCACATTTACTGTATTATATAAATCATATACTTAGTACAGTATATAATTTACCAATTAAGTATTAGTTTTGCTATACCCATGTTCGACATATATAGTTTACTGATGAAAAGTTTGCTAAACATGTAGCATAATACACACACACAAGTGTATGGGGAAGGGTTTGTATTTTACTTATATCTAATTCGACTACCTCATTTCAAGTTGATAAGAGTAACAACCATGAATCACCTTAACTTTAAATTTTCAATGCTTACAGTTAATATCAATAAATTTTGAACAGTATGAGCTTATTAGAATTAGTTTTAAATCCATTCCTTTTCTCGAAAAGGTTATATGCACTTATATGTTGTATGTAATCTTCATTTGACTTCAAAAATTATGTAAATACGGGTGACTTGTTTTGTTGAAGTGTAGAACCAATTTAGAAGTGGTAGATTCTCATGTAGAAATGCCTCTACACAATGTCTACTCTGATACTGTATGTTTCATTATTTTCAGCACTATGTTGTTAAATTTGAGCTTCCACCAAATAAATCTTTTAGATCAACATTGTACCTACTATTCCTGTTACATATAAGTAGATACTAATTATGTTTTCCTTTAATGTTTTTAAAAAGTTGTTGAGTAGCCATAGTTACAAAAAGAACCTTTGCTTGACTTCTTTGTTGTGGAATCCAAAATTATAAAATCTACACAGAATTCAATTAGCTGTAGGTAATAAAAGCTGTTTTGTATTAAATAGATTTACACAAATTGCATTTAAACAGGGAAAGTGAACAGAAAATACTTGTATGCCAATGATAGCAAATACGGTTATGTTACATACTGGTGTGAAATCTGCAAATAATACAGGAATCCTCAAATTGTACATTCAATTGTACATGTGCACAGCCATAGCAGTTATCACTCAAACTAGTAGGTATACTTGTTTGTTGTTTTACACATGTGCATGTAGTGCACATTGCACAAACTTATACCTTATAATGACCCTGTCAATTTAGTGTTTTAATTTTGTCATGAAACTCAAATATCAAGTTCTGATATGAGCATGTATAAAGAATCATTTGTGACTCCTAGAAACCTATAGGCTTGTAATTTACTTGCTAAGTTTTCTTTTACTGAGTATGGTGTTTACAATGACCATGTATGTTTATAGAATTTTGTCACATATACCTTCATATTAGCCGTAAATTGTGATCATTTTGTTTTTGTTTTCCCAGATAATAAATGTTGCTTAGTAGTGGAAACTAGACAGTTGAACTGATACTAATTTAATTGTGTTTGTTAGATTGATAAAAAAAGATAAAATTTTTCAGGAGTCACCAGTGGCATATGATGATTTGGTCCTTCCGCTTCAGGAAACTAGCACTTCTCAGCTTGGAATCCTTGTAAGGTTTTGTTTAACAATAAGCTATATTTAATTACACACACACACACACACACATATATATATATATATATATATATATATATATATATATATATATATTTTTTTTTCATGCTTCAAGGTTAATGAGAATGGTTCAGTAGAACAAGTTCAATGAAGAAATTACAAAGACAAAAAAGACCACTGCGTGTTTTGTGAAAAGGATGTTACACACTTATTCCGACACTTACAACGATGGCACAGTTCAGAATTGGAAGTTCAAAAAATATTATCTTTCCCAATTAAGTCAAATGGTAGAAGAGTAGCTCTTTTTCAATTAAGAAAGCAGGGAAATTTTATACGCAATAGAACATGCGATACATTAAGACCGGTTAAAGGGGTTCAGCTGTCAAGTGAAAATAAAGAAAATTTTCTACCCTGTAAATATTGCTACAAAAAACAAACCTTATGTAGACACACTAAACGTTGTCCAAGTAATAACGATATGAACGTTAACAAGAAACGCCTAACAGCACAAAGCGATGGGCAAACAATTTTACTGTGCAACTCATTATTTAAACATGACCAGATACTAAAAAACAAGTTATTTCCTCATATGAGGGCCGATGAAGTTTCCTTTACTGGCAAGAAAGATCTGATAATATGTAATTATGCATATTCTTACATTAAAAGAAGAACAAGTAAGTGAAATTTAGATGTGGTGCGGCAAAACGTAAGAAGAATAGCCAAACTACTTATTTTTGCTAAGAAAAAACATGGATCCGAAGTTAAAGATATTTGTAGCTTACTTCGTCCACGCTACTTTAGAACTGTTTTGGATGCAGTTAATATGATGGCAAAATATAATCATGAAACGGAGATATTTGAATCACTTACACTAGCACTTAACTTTGGTACATTAGTTAAAAATGTTGTAACATTGCTTACATATATTTGCTCCAACAAAGGTCAGATACTAGCCTGGATCGAAAAGAGCTGAAAATCTTAAAGTCTCTTGTTCAAGCATGTTGGGCCGATGAAGATTCAGCCCAAGCTTCGTCTAACTTAAATCAAAATCGATGGAACGAAGAAGAACTCATACCTCTATCTTCTGATATAAAAAAATTAAATGATTACATTAATTTGAACATAGAGAAATATTTTATACGACTCGAAAAAGACAAAACAGATTATGAATCTTATAACATGCTGAAAGAATTGTTATACATTTAAATTCTGTTACTCAATAGAAGGCGACCAGCAGAAGTAGCCCAACTGAAGGTTCAAACGTATAAATCAATCAATTTGGAAAATCAAAATGAAAATGACTTTGAAATTAATTTAACAGGAACAAAAAAAAATTTTATGAAAACGTTCCACCGCATGGTAATAAGAGGTAAACGAGGAAGAGGCGTGCCCGTACTACTGTCTCCTTCGATGAAGAATAGTTTTGACTTAATAATACAAGCCAGAATAAATTTTGTTGAAGTTAGTAACCATTATGTTTTTCATACTGGTCGACACAGCTTTATTGATGGCACAAAAATAGTTGCAAAACATGCAGCAAAGTGTAACGCAACTTTTCCAAACCAAATAACCGTTTAAGAAAACACCTGGCGACAATTTGTCAGTTGCTTCAATTTTCTGATAGTGACTTGGATCAACTCTCACGGTTTATGGGTCACACGTTAAAAACTCATATGAGTGTATATAGAATGTCCGATAATATGTTCCAGACTGCAAAGGTCAGTAAGCTATTACTTTTGATGGCAAATGGGAATATTGGTGAATACATGGGTAAAAATTTGAATGAAATTGATCTAGATTTAAATCCAATATACGACAATGACGTTAATACATTTGATGATGTTGATCTTGAACCCTCCAATTTTATAGCACCAGAAACTCAACAATCTTCATCAACTGACGAGAATCAAGGAATCAGAAAGAATGATAACACAGTATCAGTACCAAAACGTAGTTCACACATTACTAAAAAGAAATGGTCCAATGCTGAAAAAGTGACTATATTACAGTACGTTTCAGAGCATATTAAAAAGAAGCAAGCACCAAAAAAACATGAAATCTTTGAGTTACAAAATAAATACCCATACTTGTTTGAAGACAGAAGATGGCAAGGCATAAAAGCATTCATTTTTAACCAGTACTGTAGAAATTCAAAATCATAATTTTATTATTGCTTGTCTTATTTTTTGTTTACTTTCTGTTTGACGTTTTGCTGTTATTTAGTTTTACTTGATTTTTAAAGAAAAATTTACATTTATAGAGGTACTGAGAGTATAAAATTAATATTAAGGTTGCGTGGGTCGCAAAAATGAATAATCTAATCTAAACATGACGATGTACTCTGTATTTCTGGTAGGTTCAGGATTATATTGAACGACGTATGGTTCAGGAATGATAGAATATATATATATATATATATATATATATATATATATATATATATATATATATATACATACATACATATATACTATAGTTAGAATAAGATCTGTAATTAATGTAATATTGAAGAAATTATTGTTTACTGATGTTAATATTAATAGTGCAAATCGAAATTCCCCTAGATGTTTCAAGAAGGCATTCGCTTGAACTGCTTGAAGATGTTGATATAGATATTTCTCGGTTACTCATTTGTTGTACGCTACCAGATCCTAAGGTTTTGGCAATTTTCTTCTTGTTTTCGATGGAGTCTGCTACGTACCCTTCAGCAACAGCATCGTTTTTACAATCCCCTTGCCTTTTTAAAGTTCTAATGTCAGCTCAACTGCCTACCAAGATTCTGGCAGAAGTTCTTCCAGATGAATGTCATGAGTATTGATCGGCATTGGGAATATTTAAATACTTTGTAATCTGTCGAGTAATCTGACCAAATGTGTTAATGCCAATAGGATTACAGGTACATTTACACCCATTGCAGAATAAAAAAAACTTTTCAATCTTCACATGTTTCGGTCTTAAACTCATGTACTTCCTAATGAGGTCAATATAATTTACACCGCTTTCATCGTTTAATATGGTAAAAACCATGGGTGTATGTGTTTTGATATCTCTAATATAAATGACAAAGACAGAACCTTCTTCTTTAATATCCCCAATACACAGATTGTACAATTATATGCGTCTGCAACCGCCAAACACCAAATATTGCAACTGCCTAAAACGGAATCATATTTATTAAGAATAATACTAAAAGTAAACATTTACCTTCTTAAGAAAGTATTTGTCGTTGGGTGCTTCAAGAAAAAAAAAAGTAAGTGCTCTTTTAAAAACACATGACTTCTCTGGTATGTACCCAACAGATCAGTATTTCAAGAATGCCGGAAGTGTTGAAAACTTGCTGATCTCCACATCCTTTGTGAGACGTAACATACATTTTAATTTGGAGTACATGCACCATAATGAAGACGATTTATCGTTTTTCACCTAATAAAATAAATATAAAGAATGATTACCTTTAATACATGATGTATTGAACTTACCTGATTAAGGAAACACGCAAGCAAAACCTTTTCTGTAACAGTTTCCGTATTATTCTTGCGCAATGATCATCCACTCTATAAATCTGTCTAACTCTTTCTTGTAAATGATTTCGGACTTCAGCTTCTTCTTCTTTTTTAAAGATGGCAACTATAATAAGACCCTTCATGAACTCCTATGAAATGATATTTTTTTTGTAACGATCTGAAATTATTATTTATGAAATTAGTTTATAATACGGGATTATGGCATTCGTTTCCATTATTATATGGAAACTCCTGCCATAATCCCTTGCATTATAAACTAATTTCGTAATATACTATTACGAGATTGTAAACACATAATTTTAAAATTAAGTGGTAGAGCAACAGCTATTTATATAAGAAGAAAAATGCAAAATAGCACAATTATAGGTTTTAAATAAGTTGGGCAGATTATTAAAGCACACCAATTGGCAGAATTGATGTGCGTTCTGTCATGTTTCTAATATGTAGGAACTGTTCACCGTACAGCTTCGGGAAAAAAATTCCTTAGTAGAAACGGCAAGGGAAATCGCTGGAAATCTTTCAAGTGGCTAGCTTTACCGCTAGAGGGCATATTCTTTATAGAAAAATTTAAAAACAATTATTTTATAAAATATGTCCAATCATAGTAAGTATTAAATAAGTAAATTAGAATGATGCATAATTTCTGCACAAATTTTGCTAAATACTTTTTTCTCTCTTTTTCAAATAAAGGGTGGGGGAGAGTGAGAATGCCTATAGCTTTGGTTTGGATCCACCTATTTTAACAAAATTATTCTCATTCGAAAAGGAGTAAATGAACCAATAACATCTACTATAAAACAATCGCGTTTAGTTTTAATTGTCGTAGATGAAGGGCACTTTCGAATAAAAAAAATTAAAATTTATCAGTGTTACAATTTTTAAATGGAAACACCTAAGTATTGCAAATTACAACAGATACTGATTAAATTCGTAACAAAATGGCGTAAACCGCATGTCGATATCTTTCGTGTGCCTCGAGATATAAGTAAAAACGCGTGGACATACGTAACTAAAATAACAAAATATATGAAAAGAAGATAAAACACATTAAAACTTAATGTCCAATTAAATGTTCAAAATGTTTTCCATCATTGTCTACACAAAAACGTAATCTATCGCGGGTAGACATGACAGCTGCTTCAATCTCAGCTATGGATATACTATTTATTGCGTTTCTAATGCGTTGTTTCATGTCTTGTCCCGTGGTTGGTCGAGTTTTAAAGACTAACTCCTTCAATCTTCCCCATAGATAAAAGTCTAGACATGCCAAGTCTGGAGATCTAGCGGATTATGGAAATATACTTCCCCTTCCAATGCATTTATATGAATACCTTAAATTGAAATAATCTCTAACTCGCCTGAAAAAGTGAGCCGGACACACATCATCCTGAAATATCAGATCTCTTCTTGTTTGTAAGGAAATGTCTTTTAATAAAATAGGCACTTCATTTTCCAAAAAATTTAAATATGTATCGTCCTATATGTATGGTCCTATGATTTTTCCCTCAACTATACCACACCAAACATTAAGACTACACCTACCTTGAAGCTGCACTTCGTCCATCCAGTGCGGATTTTCTTCAGCCCAATAATGCATATTAATACCACCCGCACTACTAAAGGTGGCTTTGTCTGTCCACAGAATATTTGACATGATATGCGGTTGTTCATTCAGCATACGTAACATCCAATTGCAGTAATCCAGCCTTGCATCGAAATCCCTTTCATGTAAAGCTTGGTGGAATACTACATGATATGGATGCAGCCTAAAAAACATATAAAAACAAATATTTTTAAGGAATGAATGAAATGATTAAAATGCCATGTTGCCATTCTTATCGCAATATGAAAATAAATAGTTAATCTAAAATTTGAAGAGTATTACAATTTTCAAACTTAAACGTGCAGTTCATAATGTTATAAGAAACCTACCTGTTATGCTTTAAAATCCTTAGAACGGTAGTTTTTGGTATGTTTAATTCTGTAGAGATTTGCCGACCACCAATATGTGGATTCTGTTGAACTAAAGCAAGAACATTGATTACATTATATTCGATCACCCCCTACACGACGTCGTTTATAACAGGGACCAGTTCCTCTTTTTTTATGATTGTGGACCTGAACAGGCTAAATTTGGCCTATCGTGCTAAAGCACTCAGGAACACTTAGGAGGATGGATAGAGGGATAATCTTATTGTCCTTCTTTTAAATACTTCTTTGCCATAATTCCTCCTGTCAGGATATCTTATGGCATATATACGTGAGGCAATAGTGGCATTTTAATTGCTTTCGAAATAAACTCCAATCATATCATGCAATTCGGCATTTGATATACTCATTATGAATCAATCTTAAAACGTAAAAGTCTTTTACAATTGACATTGTTTCCGTCACACGTGTTTTAATAGAACCGTTAATTTCACAAATTTTGGTTGAATAAAACTTAAAGATTTATTTTGGATTATTACGTATGATGCGGGTTTTAATCCCCGTTTATAACGGGGTTTTGGAGATGTTTGATGTTACATTTGTTTACTCCATCTACCAATTTTATTGTTAGTTATTAAATGTACAAGACTGCAGATACTATAGCTATCAATAGCCTTATATTTATCGTTTATGATGTTAAGTCCATATATATAATAACGACTGTGTTGGATTGAAATTATGTTAAATGATAGTCTGATGAAGGGAACAAAACATATGTTTTTGGAAATATGTCAGCTTCCCGAAACGTTACGATACACCACTTCATAATAAATTTTCTACCTCATACATCATGAAACTACTGTGTTTTATTCTAGTTTAGAGTAAGTAGTTATTAACTACTAAGTTAGTTTCGTGGTTTGTTAATGTCATTTTGAACCGTTATTGTGATCTTTCTATCAAATGCTAAATACGAAATAAACATTATTTAAACTTACATACAACTATTTACAAACAAAACGCTACTCAACATTCAATAACCGGGGAACAATAAGGAAAACAATCTCTCAAAATTTAAATGCAATATTACGAAAAACTCAATAAATTTAGAAACCAATTATCGATTATTTCAAACCTCATTCCTTAAATTACGGAATAGTAATTCACAAACAAGAAAAACTTAAGCTCGAAACACACCATCCTGAAAGGTCGCGACACACGTAAAACAAATTCATCCATACAGCTCAACTCAACAGCAAAAATTTGACAGTAAATCGCTAGAAAATCGTGATCCTATCACACTGTCAATAAATAAACAATTTGAAGCCCCTGTCAACTTTATTTCGCAGTGAGCCATTTCTAGTTACGTATGTTTACACGTTTTTACTTATATCTCGAGATAAACAGAAGATATCGACATGCGGTTTGCGCCATTTTGTTATGAATTTAATCAGTTTCCGTTGCAATTACAATGCTTAGGTGTTTGCAATTTTAAAAATTTTAACATAGACAAATTTTAATTTTTTTTATTCGAGAGTGCCCTCTATCTATTACAATTAAAACTAAATGCAATTGAGTTATAGTAGATGTAATTAGTTCGTTTACGACCTTTCGAATGAGAATAATTTCGTTAAAATAGGTTGATCCAAACCATAGTTATAGGCATTTATTCATACAAACTTCCCCACCCTTTATTTGAAAGAATAGAGAAAAAAATATTTAACAAAATTTGTGCAAAAATTATGCCTCATTTTAATTTACTTATTTAATATCTGCTATAATTGGACATATTTTATAAAAAAAATTGTTTTTAAATTTTTCTATAAAGATTATGCCCTCTAGCGGTAAAGCTAGGAACTTGAAAGTTATTTGCAGCGTTTTCCCTTGGCCATTTTTACTAAGTAAATTTTTTCCCAAAGCTGTATGATAAACAGTTCCTGAGATACAGCCGGAGGATCGGCTTATTGGTTCACCCGGTAGAATATTATTAATTTTTTCCACTTGTTACACGATAGTGGAACGGACTCCGTTGTTCACCCACCGGTTTTTAATTATGATTCAAAATCCCGCCGCTTTCCCACTACTTATTGTTGGCTTCTTTTCAGTTTCCATTTTCCACTCTTGCATGACAAATTTGTGGTTTTGTTTGTCATCTTTCCCCTCTAAGTAGGTTTTTTTTGGCATTATTTGGAGCCTTTGTCAGTCTGAACTCAGGTAGTAGGCAATCCGCTTCTTTTCCAGCGTTACTTTCAATCCCTTCATAACATATTTTCACGTTTTTTCACCTAATAAGAGTCTTTTTGCATTACATCCCCTGGGGCAGGAAAACCTTTGGTGCTACGCCCAGCTTGTTTCTGATTCATCGTCCTCCAATTCTCAACCCTGCCCAGCTTGCACCTGATTGGTTGTCTCCTCCGTCACCGCGTGCATATTGGTTATCTCCCATATCATAACCGCCAGTTGTGGCTCCATTTTTCCATCTGGTAGTTCTATGCTGCGACCCCATTAACGACAGAGCCTCAGAGTCTCCTTTTCCACTCTGTGCCCCATTTGGAATAGCTGGCACCCCTGACTTGCTTTCGTCAGCCGGTTTGGCTTTCAATCTGGAATTTCATCACGATCTCCATTTTTTGCAGTTCAGGCTCCGTTAAGATTCCGTTTTTCAGCAAATTAGACACCGCACTGGACCCCATTTCTAATAAGGAGCTCCCAGACTTGTTTCAGTGTTTCCTTCCATCTTGTTTCTTGGCGCTTTTTTGGTTTTCAGTTACCTTGTGTCCGTGTGCCTTTTTACTATTCTTCATTTTATTTCCGTGTGTTCCTGTGGATTTCTTTGTCTTGTTTTCGTGAGACTTTTTGGCTATCCGCTATCTTACTTCTGTGTACGTTTTTGCTTTCCTCCATCTCATTTCCGTATGCCTGTTTGCACCGACGTCTCCGTTGTTTGTTTACCGTAATTTTAACCTAAGCAAAACCTCCTACGTCATTGATTGTTGTATATCATTTCTTGTTATGTGTTCTTTGATTAAATTTTAATTTTCTATTTTGTGAGTAGAAATAATCATTTCACTCATCGTTATGTATCCTTATTGTCTTATTTCTACATTAAAATTAACTTAATGATATAATTATATAAATTTTATAAAAATTTAGAACATCAAGCGGTAGAATTACAATCTAATTTGAAGAGATACCTTTCTAAGAATATATTTAGTTGCAAAACACGTATATTAGAATTCTCTGTGTAATTTTTAATTGAATGGCCCATGTTTATTGGGACATGGCCTAACACACTATTGTATTGCATAATTATTATTACATATTCCCCTTTTTAAACAGTTAATCTCGGAAGTAAAGCTTCTCAATTCTCATGTCCACATGTGTGTACGATATGGAAGGTTAAGATCACAATTTCTTCAAGTACACATCAGATTTACATCTGGAATTGCTTCGGAGGTTTTACTTTTCTCTTTCTAAACTTTTCGGTAGGTACCATTTCTGTACTACTTATGATATCAGCATTCTGGTCATATCATTGTGACAGGATTCTTACAGAAATTACATGCTCTGCTTTTGTTTACACCCAAGATTACTTACTTCACGTCAGTTAAAATTATATATAACGAACTTTAAGGTAAATCCTATTTAATTTATATTTATCTTTCATTTAGGATAAACAGTTTGAGTCACGATCATCTATTTTTCTTTATTATTAACTTTCAATACAGGTAGTTTCACAAGAAAATCGATTTTTTTTCAGGTGGAATTACCGACACTTTACCCAATTTAGCACTTACACCTTTGAGACCAGCGGTCTATGTTTTTTTTTAGTTTTACTTTACTAATTATTGCACTGAGTACACAATATCGTTTATGAACGCCTGTATGTGTGTGTGTGTGTGTGTGTGTGTGTGTGTGTGTGTCTGTGTGTTTGTGTCTGTGTGTCTGTGTGTATACGTGTCTGTGTGTCTGTGCGTCTGTGTGTCTGTGTGTCTGTGTGTCTGTGTGTCTGTGTGTCTGTGTCTGTGTGTCTGTGTGTCTGTGTCTGTGTGTCTGTGTGTCTGTGTGTCTGTGTGTCTGTGTGTCTGTGTGTCTGTGTGTCTGTGTGTCTGTGTGTCTGTGTGTCTGTGTGTCTGTGTGTCTGTGTGTCTGTGTGTCTGTGTGTCTGTGTGTCTGTGTCTGTGTCTGTGTGACTGTGTGTCTGCGTGTCTGTGTGTCTGTGTGTCTGTGTGCCTGTGTGTCTGTGTGTCTGTGTGCCTGTGTGTCTGTGTCTGTGCGTCTGTGTGTCTGTGTGTCAGTGTGTCTGTGTGTCTGTGTGTTTGTGTGTCTGTGTGTCTGTGTGTCTGTCTGTCTGTGTGTCTGTGTGCCTGTGTGTCTGTGCGTCTGTGCGTCTGTGCGTCTGTTCGTCTGTGCGTCTGTGCGTATCTGTGTGTCTGTGTGTCTGTGTGTCTGTGTGTCTGTGTGTCTGTGTGTCTGTGTGTCTGTGTGTCTGTGTGTCTGTGTGTCTGTGTGTCTGTGTGTCTGTGTGTCTGTGTGTCTGTGTGTCTGTGTGTCTGTGTGTCTGTGTCTGTTCTGTGTCTGTGTCTGTGTGTCTGTGTGTCTGTGCCTCTGTGTGTCTGTCTGACTGTGTGTCTGCGTGTCTGTGTGTCTGTGTGTCTGTGTGTCTGTGTGTCTGTGTGTATGTGTGTCCTGTGTCTGTGTGTCTGTGTCGGTGTGTCTGTGTGTCTGTGTGTCTGTGTGTCTGTGTGTCTGTGTGTCTGTGTGTCAGTGTGTCTGTGTGTGTCTGTGTCTGTGTGTGTGTGTCGTGTGTGTGTTGTGTGTCTGTGTGTCTGTGTCTGTGTGTCTGTGTGTCTGTGTGTGTGTGTCTGTGTGTCTGTGTGTCTGTGTGTCTGTGTTCTGTGTGTCTGTGTGTCTGTGTGTCTGTGTGTCTGTGTCTGTGTGTCTGTGTGTCTGTGTGTGTGTCTGTGTGTCTGTGTGTCTGTGTGTCTGTGTGTCTGTGTGTTCTGTGTGTCTGTGTGTCTGTGTGCTGTGTGTCTGTGTGTCTGTGTGCTGTGTGTCTGTGTGTCTGTGTGTCTGTGTGTCTGTGTCTGTGTCTGTGTGATCTGTGTGTCTGGTGTCTGTGTCTGTGTGTCTGTGTGCCTGTGTGTCTGTGTGTCTGTGTGCCTGTGTGTCTGTGTCTGTGTCTGTGTCTGTTGTGTGTCTGTGTGTGTGTGTTTGTGTGTCTGTGTGTCTGTGTGTCTGTTGTCTGTGTGTCTGTGTCCTGTGTGTCTGTTGTGCGTCTGTGGTCTGTTGTCTGTGGTCTGTGGTTGTGTGTCTGTGTGTCTGTGTCTGTGTGTCTGTGTGTCTGTGTGTCTGTGTGTCTGTGTGTCTGTGTGTCTGTGTGTCTGTGTGTCTGTGTGTCTGTGTGTTGTGTGTCTGTGTGTCTGTGTGTCTGTGTGTCTGTGTGTCTGTGTGTCTGTGTGTCTGTGTGTCTGTGTGTCTGTGTGTCTGTGTGTCTGTGTGTCTGTGTGTCTGTGTGTCTGTGTGTCTGTGTGTCTGTGTGTCTGTGTGTCTGTGTCGGTGTGTCTGTGTGTCTGTGTGTCTCTGTGTCTGTGAGTCTGTGTGTCTGTGTGTCAGTGTGTCTGTGTGTGTCGTGTGTGTGTGTGTGTGTGTGTGTGTGTGTGTCTGTGTGTCTGTGTGTCTGTGTGTCTGTGTGTCTGTGTGTCTGTGTGTCTGTGTTTCTGTGTCTGTGTGTCTGTGTGTCTGTGTGTCTGTGTGTCTGTGTGTCTGTGTGTCTGTGTGTCTGTGTGTCTGTGTGTCTGTGTGGTTGTGTGTCTGTGTGTCTGTGTGTCTGTGTGTCTGTGTGTCTGTGTGTCTGTGTGTCTGTGTGTCTGTGTATCTGTGTGTCTGTTTCTGTGTGTCTGTGTGTCTGTGTGTTTGGGTGTCTGTGTGTCTGTCTGTCTGTGTGTCTGTGTGGTTGCGTGTCTGTGTGTCTGTGTCGGCGCGTCTGTGTGTCTGTGTGTCTGTGTCTCTGTGTGTCTGTGTGTCTGTGTGTCTGTGTGTCTGTGTGTCTGTGTGTCTGTGTGTCTGTGTGTCTGTGTGTCTGTGTGTCTGTGTGTCTGTGTGTCTGTGTGTCTGTGTGTCTGTGTGTCTGTGTGTCTGTGTGTCTGTGTGTCTACGTGTCTGTGTGTCTGTGCCTGTCCCTGTGTCTGTGTTTGTGTCTGTGTCTGTGTCTGTGCCTGTGTCTGTGCCTGTGTCCGCGTCTGCAAGTGCGCGTACGAGCGTGCGTGCCGGTGTGCGTGCGTGCGTGCGTGCGTGTGTACATGTGTGTGCGTGTGTGAGCGCATGTGGGTGTGTGCGTGTGTGCGTGTGTACATGTGCGTGCGTGTGTGTGTTTATGTTGTGTGTGTGTTGTGTGTGTGTGTGTGTGTGTGTGTGTGTGTGTGTGTGTGTGTGTGTGTGTGTGTGTGTGTGTGGTTATGTGCAGGTAGGTGTGGATATGGGTGTGCGTGCGTGCCTGTGTGCCTGCGTGCGGGCGTGCGTATGGGCGTGCGTGCGTGTGGATGTATGCTAGTATTCGTGATAACTCCAGAACGTGAACACGTAGGCACTGCAAATTTCGTATTTCGGCCTGTTCTTATTTCTCCTAGGGCTGGTTGAATTTTGCGTGAAATTCGATAGCGGAGGTGTATTTTTTGTATTTTATAAAATATTTCTTAAACAGCTGTATATCCGGAGGATATAGAAATTTAAGTGTTTGTTCAATATCGGAATAACGATCAACTTTATAGAAAATTCTATAAATATATTTCTTAATTAAAATATAATTTTATGTAGCGTTCCTTCATATAACGCAAACTAAGTATAAAACATACTTAAATAAGATTGCAAATGTTTTATATGCATGATCGGTTTCTTAAACATTATTAGTAAGGTTATTTCATTTCCCACCCCAGATATTTCCAGTAAGTATCGTTTTTTGTATTGAATGAACCTCTTTTATATAATACATAATGTATTTTTCACTCCGTTTGTGATTGTTTACGCATAAATAAACGAAATAATTTAATTTACATGAACATTGTCATACAAAGCGAACGTTTGAGTTGGAACGCTTGAAGTAAAGAAATGCCTAATCATTCACGGCGAAAATTTTTGGACAGGTCAACTTTATTTCCTAAATACGCATCATTTCTGGTGCTATTAAAAAAAATTACCCCCACTCCTCCAAACAGTGGTCCGATCCACACATTACTTGTATGTCACTCATCAGGTTTCTAAGTAGTCCATCATCGAGGATCAAGTCAATCATACTTTTAGATTCACCTCTTTGCCATGTACACATATGAACATTTTTATATGTAAACCAAGTATTAGGTACAAACTGGCTTCTCTCCACACAAAAGCTCACCTGGCGTTCACCATTCCATTGACTCTTTGGTCTCCGATCTTTCCTAGAACGCGTTCAATATGTTCTCTATGTACTCCCACCAATCCATTCCTACCTCCCAATATCACAACTCTTTTTTGGCTTACATACATTCAACACGTTCTCTATACTTCATTACAGAAGTTCTCACACTCTTGGTCTCTTTCTCAATTTACCGATTTATATCATTCTCTGAAACTACACTTTCATTGTAACCCACCCGGGAGGATACCAATTTGTACTGTTTAACGCATCTTTTCGCTTTTTCACTCACGATCACCCCAATTCCTTTTGCGCAATGCACTTCAGTCTCAACTCCTGACCATAGCGCTAGGCTGCTATCAGCCATCTCCACAGCATCCTTTCTTTTGCGCTTTGTCTCCGATACACATAGGATATCAAGCTGCCTTTCATACATTACATTCCCAATTTCAAATTCTTTATCATGCATACCTCTAACATTCCACATACCGATTCTCCACGCATTTCTTGCACAATAGTCAGCAACGGGGCCTGTCTGTTTCGACTTTGACCACCCCTTGTAGCCAGGTCTATATGAGGCAATTATATTACACGCTTTAGTAATTACATAGCGGGCAGACCGATTACTGGCCAAATCGTGCTCTGGATGGTATACCATTCCCTACTAACGGTACCGTTCTACTACCGGTAGTTTATTTATTGTTTATGATCTTGATCAAAGCTTTTTAACGTTAACAATATGGGAGAGCTGTTTGTTGTGTTAGTTTTTTTTTTAGGTATAGAATTTCACTGATAATAATTAACCTAAAGTAGAATTAGAGTAAATAGGATTGATGGACTGTCAGCTGGTCTTTTTGCATGTCATCTTATTTTGATTGCGTTCGAATATTTTGAAGCTTTTATAGGAAGCAACGATCCAGGGCTTTAATTTTTCTGATTCATCTGGTTTATTCGACGTAAGGTATTTGTTTTGAACATTACTGTGGAATGCTCACACTTGTTTGCTTAGATCCCGATATTTTCGATTATAAACAAACTGGCGCTTTTTGAACTATGACTTTCCCCTAGTGTGGCTTATGTTTTACGAACTACCCCACATTCAAATTAATATCACGGCCACCCCTAACCACTGAGCGGCCGGTCCACTTCCCTTATCTTTTACATAAGATTCTACTGCTAGTCTCTCCTATAACACTATGTTATCCATGTATTTTAAAAATTTAATAAGACATATTCAAAGTATTGACTGTATTAAGTGAAGAAGTATCTTTCGTCAAGAAGTAAGTGCATGAAATGCTTACACATCCATTTTTGAAGGAAACACTGAATAAAATCACTGAAACCACTTGATTTTACCACAGCTGTAACAGCTGTAACCAATATTAACATAGCGTGCAAATCGTTATATTGTAACTGTCTGCTATTGAAAAATCGACATAGAACTATTTTCAGGTTATAGAATGGATCATTCTTGTCTCGGAGATGTAATCGAACTTTTTTTCCCCCGACGTCCTATTGTTTTAGACGTAGAGAAAAGATTTAGCTAGCGTATTTTCCCCAACGACTTTGTCAGTACGTCCGCCCGTCTGTGTAAATCGTACTAATACATAACTTAAAAACTTTCGGAAGTGGAGCACCTTTTACATTTTCATTAATTTTTCTTCTTAGAAACAACTATTATCTTCGTGTTTTTGTGTTCTGTTTCATGATTCAATAGTTTATTTACCGGTGTTACGAATTCTTACTAACGAAGAATGTATTTGAATAGCTTATGTATGTCCACAATTATACTCCATTTTCCTTTCCATACTTCAACCAGTAAAAAGCTGTGGCAACTTAAAAAGTTAATTTACTCTTGAATAATCCTACATATTAAAAAATAATAAATTACAATGCTTATGAATGGTTATAATTATAACGATTTAACAATTTTGCGACAAAAACGAAAATGTTTTGTATTGTTCATTAAGGCAATGACGATTCATTCCCATTAGATGTGTATGTTTATATATTTTCATTTTCTGTATACGCTGAATGCGAATGAATGCTACTTAAAGTAATTTTATGTACAAAATTTAATTTACCGTGCACAGCAATTAATAATTAATAGAAATGTTCAATTACTGTTCGTTTCTCTTAATATACTATGCGTTAATTAAGGAATGTTTGAATATCATGCAGAGATTCTATACAAACCTACATAGTTTCTGTTAATATCAAGTTCTATACGTTCTAAATGCCGTAATCAAATTATACTTTTAATATGGGTTAATTAACACGTAGGCAAATAGAATTATAACAGTCCATTAAATTCTGCATCATCATCCAGGGTAGCTAAAACCTTTTAATTTATAACCAACCACGTTTTATTTTTGTAAACTTATTCATTAAAATAAAATCACTAACATACATGTTTGAGTAAATATTTCGAAACCGGAAACTTTTGATGAACATTCAATATCAAGTTAAATAAGCAGGTAGTTAGTTTTGGAAAGTTTAAAATTAGATGAGTACGTTAACGTCAAAGTGAAATTATTAAAATTGGTATTCAGATCTTACGACATCTATGAAATATCCAGAAATTTATAATTGTGCTCATCCAGCTATCGGAATATAAAATTTGAAAATCGTCTTAGTAACAGTAACTGTCGAATATTAATTACTAAGGGTAGCGCGAGTCAACTGTGAGCTGAAAGCTCGTTTTATTAGAAACGAATCCGTACGGCACGATGTTCTACGTGACTTCACTATCCATTAATTTTACCAACTTTGATTTTGTTTAGTTTGGACTGATATATATAAAATTTATAAAAAAAGACTTTTTGGCGATGTGTTCGATATTAAGCAAATGTATGTGCAGTAAAAAAACCTAAAAAGGTCAACTTTACTAATACTTTACAATACAACATAAATGAATAAACTTTAAACTAGACGCAGGTTGTCGTTATAAATTTGTGAAAGAAAGTGTCTAATCCTAACACTATTTTATATACTCTGTGGTTTAATAAACTGTCAAAATCAGGAAGTATTGATATAGCGTGGTAGAGTCTGGAGCCTCCGATTACTTAACCCTCGTCTTTACACGTCGGTGGCATAAAGATGGAAATATTGATTTTGGGTACCTACGAATATATCTAAAGTCACATTCTATATATACTATTTTTCTATACTTTTCAACAGATTTTCTGCTATTTTTTTTTGATCTTACAGACGTGTTTCAAACTTAAAAAGTCAATAAACTATAACCTCTAGTGAACTTTAACCTCTACATTAGTAAACAATTTATGTAATTGCAATTGATCCTTTCTATAGTTATATATGTGAGTGTCCACCGTGAATACCTATCTACTTGAAAATATGAAATACAGGAATTGTTTCGATTACTTTCGAGATGCATTAGTGTCTTATAAATACAAATTGAATTTTTAACACCTCAATGTTTGCAAGGCTTGAATTAGGCCGTATATGCTTTTTACAAACTATCCAGGTGGCCTAATAACTGAAATAGAGTACTTGCCAAATCTCATGGTCCTGCGCAAATAGACCAAAATATGCTTCTGACGTCACCAACTATAATACAGACCAACATGAAAATATCATTGTTGTTATTTTTACACGTGCTTGAATTTTTCGGTTGTTTGTATTTAAATTTCACTTTGTTATTAAAATAATCAGTTTTTTTGAAGGCTACAGCAGCTTATTTACTGTGCGACTGTAAGTAAAAATACCCAAATTTCATATTTATTTTACTGATTATTAAAACTGTTTGTAGGTTACAATCGAAATCGTGGACCTGCAGCTTTTTCTTTGTGCAAGTAGTTCGTTATTTAATTAAAATTCTAGCTGAAGACACTTTCATTTTAAGTTTGCATTCAATTTGAATTTATGTATAATATTTAATAGGAGGCTTTATTCTAAATTAAAAAAAGGAAATGGTGTGCGTATAACATTTTATATTGTAAACAGTTATTTATCACCATGTGTTAATTAACGTCTATTTAAATTATGTTTATGATTTTTATGATTGTTCACACTGATAGCCTTTTGAATAAATATTATCTTAACAAATTATTTGTAGTTCATAAAGATCACATAAGTTTCTATGTTTCAATTCATTCATATTTACATATTTTACAATGAAAATATTTGTCTCATGTACAATGAAAAATTACACACTTAACGCATAAGCTATTTTAAGCTTGGCGCCTGCATGCTAGCCTGATATTTTTGAGTTGTACTGAAATCACCGTTTGGGCGTCCTCTTCTACAGCTTTCTCACTCCCGGAAGTGCGCAATACGCGAATCATGAGATTTGGCAAGTACACTACTTATTAAGGGTTCTGAATCTTAGCTCCCATCTTCTACTACATCTATATGATTTAAATTAGAAAAAATATGAAAATGGAGCAATAAAATGCTTGCTAGAAAGCACATTTTAAAAATATTTTCACAAATACAGGGTGGCCCATAAGTCCATGACAACAAAACATATATTTTTTAATGGAACACTCTATACATTACGCCAGATCTGAATTTTCCTCGCTTCATCTCAACAATATTTTGGCATTTTATACCGAGTGCTTTCAAAGATATGACAATTTCTTTGTCTGAATTGATATGTGTTGATCACTCTGTATCTTTCAAGGACAAACGAAATTAAGTATTGCTTGTAGTAGGATATTTTATGCATACCTATGGTCTATTTTATTTTTATACAGATGCCTACACGAAATATCGGAAGTCGTATACAGTGTGGTCTAAAACGAGATTTTGTCGAAATTTTCAAATGGAACACCCTTTATTTTTCATCGGCATGGAATAGCTTATTTACTACTCTCTCAAATTTATTCATTCACCCACTCGTTTTTTTAGTTAAATTTCGCCTTTATCCGAAATCACCCGTTATTAATCAAAACTAGGCGGAAAAGTTATATCTTTGAAAGAGAACACCTGTACGTTTTATTTCTATTGGGCGCGGAATAAAGTACCCAACATTTTTTACGTTTTTGTAACTATACAGGGTGAATCACGACCGACGCCACGGAGTTCTACGGCGAAGTGGCATATAATCATTAATTTCTAGTACAATGAATTATGTAAATCAATAAGAGCAACATTTTAAAAATATTTTTAAATATACTGGGTGCTCCAACAAAAAGTGGCATATCAAAGTTATGTTTTTTTAAATGACACACCCGTATATTGCATTTTTGAATTTTAGATAAAGAATAAGTAGCACTTTTATAAGGGTTCCCTATACCTACATACATAGGGTTTTAGGAAAAATTAAATATCTCCTAATAAAATTAACTCCAAAAAATTTACAATTAGGTTTAAGTAAAATACTGTTTCCTTAGTCTGTTTACTGACTGAATAGTAAACACCTCTTTACAGGGCGTTCATTTTTTTCAGTTAAATTAGTAGAAGATTCATACTGAAATATTCGGGTTATTTTAAATGAAACACCCTGTATTTTATACGCTTTATTCCCAAAATGCCTACTCTTAATGATTTTTGGCTAATGTAACACATTTTCAAATTCAAATCATAGTAACTTTAATTTAAACGTTTATAAAGTTATTTCTACACTATGTAGATTAAACTAAGATTGGTAATATATTTTTTATACACTTATCTTTACTTTCGATAAACGTAACAACATATTGTCACCTTTCAAAGCTCTGGCGATGATTTAAAAATCTATTGCGATTTTTAGTTTAATCTACATAATGCATGAGTTTCACAGAGTAAGGATAGAAAGCATGTATACAAAATTACAATAAAATGTTCGATATGATACCCATCTTCTTGAATACACAGTGTTATTTTTTTTTCCAACGAACATCTTACGTTTTGCTACATATCAGGGGTGACCGTCTCAAAAGTATTTCTGATTCTTGTTTTCATACCATCTGCAGTGGTGTGAGGTCTGCTGTAATAGTTATTTTCGTAACTAGTGCGCTGTTTACACATTTCTTGGTTCGAGGCCGTTCTTTGATCAAACATAAGGTCAAACACGTGTTGCGAGTAAAGTTTTCTGTAATCGTTTACATAAAATTAGAAAAAAATTGAATTTTGAAACATTTAGATATTCTCTAATAGCACATCAGAAATGGGCACGTGCTCCATCTAATTGCAACCACATATTTTGTCTAATATTTAAAGGAATACTTTCTAAAAGTTCCCAAAAGTCTCTCTTTAAAAATCTAAGAAACTTTGACCATTTAAAATGCCATCGAAAAAATACGAGCCAATAGCATGATTGCCAACAATTCCACAATACACATTAACACTCCATCGATTTTGAAGATCAAAAGAATTAAATAAATGTTATTTTCCGGCGTCGTAGTAATGGAAATTGTGCCGATTCACAAAGCCATTATTATGGAACGTTGACTCATCGGTAAATAATAGATTTTCAAAAAAATGTTCATTGTCACTAACTTGATCAAGGACCCATAAGGAATAATCAATACGTTTTTGAAAGTCTTTGTCTTATACATTTGATGTATTTGTATATGAAGAGGGTTGTATTTATGTTTCTTTAAGACCTCCACACATTAGGCTGACTAATTCCTGTTTCTCTTTAAATAACTCTTGTACTAGTATTCTGGTTGTCAACAGCAACAGAAACTCATTATCATCATCATTTATAACAGGCTTCACTTTGTAACACCCTAAACGAGTGTACAATAATTATGTTCTAATTTCCCTGGAGGTTCTGTTGGCAATTTTCAACATTAATGTGAGTGTTGGGTTGCCTATGGTTAAGTAAATTAACACAAAATATATATAACGATTTTGTAAAACTGTAATTAAAAAAAAAAAAGGAAATTAAAATACAATACTTTCTTAGATAATATGAAACAAAAAAATTAATTCTGGTATATAAAATTAAACTAAACGTGGTTCTGCATCCCCATTTAACTGATCGGATCGGGCGTCGGCTGGGCTCGTCCTGGATCGTGGGCTATAACAAATTTTATTAAAACGTGTTTCTGAAAATCTACGCGGGTTGTGTTTGCAAAGAAACCAATTATTAAAAGTAAATAAGGTGTTTTTTTTACGTTGCTGGTGTATGGGAGGAGCAGTGTATTTCTCGTGAACGTGGGGACCAACAGCTACAAATTGATTTTTCAGGTAAAAATGATTATTTTACTAATTTTGAAATAATGAGTAATGAAAAATACAGGGTTGAAATCTTGGTGATTTAGCGGGGTTAAATTAAATGACTATAATTGTATACAGTTGAATAGAATTTTAATATAAATTAATCAATACTATTAGCAATTTTTATCTATCGTTCGAGGTATGTACACCGATAGGGCAGATTTTAGATTGGTTCTTGGATGATAGGGTTAGAGAGAAAAAGTAGCCTTACTTCTTGGGGTCCCAGTCACCAGTAGTAGAACCACGTTACTGGATAACTACTTACTACTCCTCGTGGTACAAATACTGAGAAAGTGTAAATAGGTACTTACGTTTCTGGATAATTTTTTTTATAACTGGAACTAGGATATGTCAGGCAGGTTAGAATGGAATTAATCATACGTATGTTATAATAGGCAGGCAGGTAATTTGATTTTAACTGGTCAGGATTTCTAGATCGAGTGGAAATAAATTCGAATTGAAATAGAATAGGATGAGTGAAGGTGAACGCGGGTATTTATAGGGGATTTACTAGGAGAGGGAAAAGGAATGGGAAACATAATATTTATAAACAATACTACATTCAGTTTGGGGACCTTGTCTATCGTTCGAACAGACAAGTCGCTAGGTAATTACAGCTAATTACTTTGTAATTAATTAAATAAACGCCTGCCGGACTTTCTACGGATTTTCACCGCTTTCGCCAGCAGTAGTGGTCATTGTTTTAACACACCACTACTGAAGAGAAAGCGAACTAAAACCATCCCTTACCAGGAATAGAAGACCGTCGGACCGAAGGTAGCAGCGGGACCAGGAGCTTCAAGGAAGCAGGAAGAATGCCAAGGACAACGCACGAAGACAGTCAGTAGCCGGTGCCAATCACACGAAAAGGAACGCCGCAGGGTAAATTAAATTTTCCTACACTATCTTTAACCTATTAACAAAGCCCTCCATTTTCTGTCGGACTCGTAACTCAAAGCCTCAATCTAGCGGGGTGTGAGGCTGCACCTCGACGGGGTCCACCACCTTTAAAAACACAGATATTTGCATTTATTGCACACCCCAAATCAATTACTAACCACCATGGACACACGGTAAACCCGCACCTCCCAGTCCCCTTTTCCTTTCCCTAACTCCGACGACGACGAAACCAACCGTTAAGTACGCTGCCGTAGCTTCGCTACAGGTATCATCCACTGGACAATGACAACCACGACGATGACGAAGACAACGACCAGGACGCCACCCTCACTCTCACCGTTTACCTTGTCCATATTATAGTTATCTTCCTCATCCTCAGCCTCGACCTCTACCATAATCCAACCCAATTCCCGGTATTGCTTACGCAATATTGCCATCCTCTTGATACACCTTACCGCCGCACATTCAACACCTTGAATGTGTAGCTGTAACGGTGCGCCTTCCATCATCCCCTATAATAGTATTTTGCTATTATAACCCTCCCGGGCATAGCACCCTTTCCTCTCCACTACTAAAATATGCAGTCAACATCCCTAATGCAGTACTACTAGGAGATCTTAACGCCAGGCACCAACAATTTGGAGACTCGACTGACAACGGACAAATATTAACGAACTAACTACTTAGACTACCAATAGTACGAATTAGGAACATCCATCCCACGTTTATCGGACACAAAAGTTACTCCATACCCAACCACATAATGTACTTAGAACAAATAACACAATATTTCGATCACAACTACCACCTCGGCACAACTATAACATCAGACGACCTTCCCTTACTAGTGAAAACATCCCTAGGCCACTCATTTCCCCGACACAAACAACTATCACACGCAGAAATTTTCAAAATGCCGATTGGAATGCGTTTAGAGAACACATCTCCAATAACCTGCCAAGTATAACCTTTAACACTACGGACGACATAGAGGGGCCGTACAAGGACTGACCCAATTTATCTCCGCTGTCAAACTAACAATCAACCCAAACAAAACACAAACAATACTGTTTAGACATCCGAGACTATCCAACTTTGACAGACAAACCTCCAACAACATCAACTTAACTCCAACGCTACACTGGCAACCCGACGCTCTCAATAAAATACGCAACCGCGCATCACTATTGAAAATGCTGCGAGGAAACGTCAGAGTTTGTCACCCCAAAACCCTTCAACACACTTACAAAACTTACATTCGACCGATACTCGACTACCGCGCTCCATTGTACGCAAGCTTAAAAACAAACGAACTCCAATCCCTTGCCTCCTGCGAAAGGACAATACTACGCACCATACACAAACTACACTTCAGAAAGCCCAACAAACCAACCATACAACACGCCAACATTCAACCAATAACCGACAGACTAATAACACTAGAGACCAAATACACAAATCGCAGGACAAACCGTGACACGATCCCAACCAAACAATTACTCTAAATGCCATGCTCCAATAAACCCCGACTACCACGTAAACACAAAACCAAATTCAAACGCCTACTTTAACGAATAGATAATCTACCAGAGGAGTTCGAAGAGCTCCTCGACAATACTTCCTACATCCTAAGATGAAACCAATCTTCAAGGAAAACGATGGCGACCACCGCAACGATAATGAACAATTCTATCTATCCTATTATACCCATTATGCACTAACCTCAAACATTAAACACTCAATATACACATTTTTTCCCACAAATCGTAAATATCAAAATTGTTACCACTTACAATAGACAAATATAACACAACACACAAACACTTAAAGCCCAGTGCTGAAGAGCGAGAAGATCCCTAAACTGCCCGAAGAATGAAGACCTTTACAGAACCAAGAAAAAAGAAGATCCCAAAGAAGAAGGAGCAAACGATTTAAAAAAAAAAGTTTGAGGAAGTAAATAGGAAAGTTTTTATAGGAATTTCTGTACTAGGATTGGATAATTAATTTGTGATGATTTTTAGGATCGTTACAACCCTTAGTTGTTTTGGATAAGCTGCACTTCCTGTATCACGAAATGTTTGAAGTCCCCTTTCAAAAACCTTTTTATCGGGATGCACACGCTCAGGGTATTTTTGTGAGTACACTCTTGAAGCAAATAAACAATTTTCATAGCATTCACCAATGGTTAAAATCATACCAATTATTTCTTGTAGTGAATAAACCATTATTAAATTGAAAATATTTCAACAACTTTCAAAAGAAAGGAAAAAATAACAATACACAATGACAAAAGTCACGCACAATGTTATAATTTTAACAATATATTCGAAAAGTGATTAAATAAGTTGAAAATTTGAAGGTTTAGGTATAGGAAACCCTTATAGAGAAAGGTAATTAAGTAAGCTAAACGATTTTCAGAAAAATTGATATAACTTTTAACACTCTGTATGTAGGTATAGAGAACCGTTATAAAAGTGCTACTTATTTTTTATGTAAAATTCGAAAATGCAATAATATACGAGGTGTGTCATTTAAAAAAACATAACTTTGATATGCCACTTTTTTTGGAGCACCCAGTATACTTTAAAATATTTTTAAAATGTTGCGCATATTGACTTACATAATATCACTGTATTATAAATTAACAATTATATGGCGCTTCGCCGTAAAACTCCACGGAAACGGTCGTGATTCACCCTGTACGGACATGTTTCAAGGTTTCAGAGATATTCATCATAAGCTGTTATTAGACATAGATTTCTAATACTAATAATACCATTTACAACAAATTAAAAATTATTACTAATTTTATTAAATACATAAATAAAAATAAACAAATATTAATATTTAAATGATATTTTTAATACGCTCTTCTGCTGCGTGAAAATACATTAGACATGAAGCGTAAACTAAAGTGAGTAAAAAACTACTGTTGTATTTTCTTGAGGAAAACCATGTAAAATACAGGTGTAAATGGTGAAATAGATTTAATAATAAAAATAAAGGTAATAATAAAATAATAAAGAAATAAGTAAACAAGTTCTCCAAAACACAAATCGTCAAACTGACTGGAGATACAACCATTTACCACAAATAGTGCCTTCGTCTCTAGTCGGTAAATTAAAGTGGGCCGGTTCACTAATTTTGATTTGCTTGATTACCACTAAATCTGTTATGTTATTTTCACTTAACATAAATAATAAGAAATTGTAATATAACACTAATAAAATGATCTCGAGCACCAAGTTATTTTTCTTATCTCGCAAAACTAAACCAAGTTTGATAACAATAAAATTTATCAAAATGTAAAAAATAACAATATACAATTATGTTTATTGACAGAAGATGAGAGATGATTAAATAAAATATTTCTTAAAAACTAAATGTAGAAACCTTAAAATACTAAAAATCTTTAAACATTATACCTGTACAATGTATACAAAATCTTCCTGATGATCCCTGGTATTATAAAAACAGTGAAGCGGAAATGCATACCGAGATGACGTAATCCTTGGGTAATTGCGCAATATTCGCTATAACAATGCTTTTTTTATCGGCCACACCCAAACTGGAATTTTACCTCTTAAAATTTTCTTATTAAAAATTGAATAAACTGTTTAATGCATTCTTTGAAATTTTCCAATAAACTTTGCTATCATAAAATGCAAGCGTACGCAACAGTAAAATTAAAGGCGTACTTAGAATGTAATTAAAGTGTAAATTGCAATAAAAGCAAAATAAAAGAAACAGTAAAAACTGAACTACAATAAAAGTGCCTGAAAAGAGCAAATGTTTTAATTTTTAGTATAACGAGTTAAACGATATCTTACCATAAAATTTATGGCACTTTCACATAAATTTAGGGAAACCCCAAAAAACTTTCTGCTTCTCTTATAGTACACCAGGAAGTGGAAAATGGAAGCTTAAGAAGTTAGATCATGTCAGATGATGATGTCCTGCGCAAAGGGTTAAATTATGACGCGTTGCGCAAATCAGAAAACAATTTATGGAATATAAATCTTTACGAAAGTATGCACAAATTAAGTTGTCTACCTCATACCTAAATTTCAATAATTAAAATTTTCTTATATTTACAACTAAATGAATGACAGAACTTAAATTAAGGTATATTTTAATACAACACAAAAAGGGTTGTTACACACTCCTCCTAAAATTTGGACTCGGAGATCACCAAAGCGGAATTCCAAACACTAAGCTAATAAATGAATTTATTAAAATCTAAGAAAATAAAAAATGTTGAGCTGAATAAATCCAAGCAAAATGTAAACACTAATACCAAAATAAAACGTAAATGAAAATAAAAAGGAAATGTACGAAGAAGTACGGAAAATGCGGTGATGTTGGTCAGGAAAGACCCTCGCAACACCATAAAAGCTAATGACGCGCTGCCACCCACACACGCCACTAGTCGAGATAAAGGACCTGTGGCCTAAAATAAAGTAAAAACTTTAACTGGTGGGGTTTCTGAAGCAAACCACCATCAGAGGAGCAAAATGAGAAACTGGTAAAAAAATTGAATCTAAGGGAAAAAAAGAACGGAAACCAACCATGACCTGAAGGGTCAGCGGGCGGGGAGCCCGGAAACAATGTCAGGTGCAACGATAAAAGATCACGGCAAAATGACACTCCACTGGAGAGTCAAAAAATCCTTCCGGACAAACCAAAAAAAAATAATCGCGAGACTTGAGGCCGAGAGAGAGAGAGAGAGCGGTTCCATTACCCTACACCGGTGATCTCAAACCAAGCCTCCTAGGTACATCACACACAATCACCACAGTCACGTTCGGCAAGAAAAAATCGGTAAATCTAAGATACGACTATTTCCATGGCAAATTAGCTCAGGATGCTTCGTCGTGGAAAACAAGAGAGGCCACTCTACCCTTCACGAGATTCAGCTTTCATGTTGTTCCACAGTGGTCGTTAAAGACTAAGCATACCCTAACTAACATGCACGTTTTGTAAATAAATCGAAATCTAGGTGAGGTAGCAAAGAGAAGGATAATGCACTCTTACGAACACAACCCCCTAAAACTACTAAAACGTCATAATCAGGAAGTCACAAATTAAAGTGGGCCGGTTCATTAATTTTGATTTGCTTGATTACTACTAAATCTGCTGTTATTTTCACTTAACATAAATAATAAAAATTGTAATGACAACACTAATAAAATGATCTCGGGCACCAAGTTATTTTTTCTTACTCGGAACAACTAAAGCGAGTTTGTTAACAATAAAATTTATCAAAATGAAAAAATAACAATATACAATTATGTTTATTGACAGAAGATGAGAGATGATTAAATAAAATATTTCTTAGAAACTAATGTAAAAACCTTAAAATACTAAAAAATCATTAAAGATTATACCTGTACAATATATACAAAATCTTCCTGATGATCCCTGGTATTATAAAAAATGTGAAGCGGAAATGCATACCGAGATGACGTAATCCTTGTGTAATTGCGCAATATTCGCTATAGCAATGCTTTTGTTATCAGCCACACCCAAACAGGAATTTTATCTCTTAAAAATTGAATAAACTGTTTAATGCATTCTTTGAAATCATAAAATGCAAGCGTACGCAACAGTAAAATTAGAGGGTACTTAGAATGTAATTAAAGTGTAAATTGCAATAAAAGCAAAATAAAAGAAACAGTAAAATTGAACTACAATAAAAGTGCCTGAAAAGAGCAAATGTTTTAATTTTTAGTATAACGAGTTAAACGATATCTTACCATAAAATTTTATGGTACTTTCACATAAATTGAGGGAAAACCCAAAAAACTTTCTGCTTCTCTTATAGTTCACCAGGAAGTGAAAAATGGAGGCTTAAGAAGTTAGATCATGTCAGATGATGATGTCCTGCGCAAAGGGTTAAGTTATGACGCGTTGCGCAAATCAGAAAACAATTTATGGGAATATAAATCTTTACGAAAGTATGCACTATAAAGATATGCAAATTAAGTTGCGTACCTCATACCTAAATTTCAATAATTAAAATGTTTACAACTAAATGAATGAAAGACCTTAAATTAAGGTATATTTTAATACAACACAAAAAAGGTTGTTACAACCATGTACGGTACCTAAAAGCTGGTAACAGAAAAAAATGCGTGGTAACTGTCAAATAAATAAACATTGACGTTTCAATTTACGTATCAACTACAGTTACGTGTTGCTAAATATTATTATTTATTTGCGTTAAAACTATTTTTTAAACGGTAATTATTCATTTAAGTAGTTTTTGCGATAAAAGTGCTGCTTGTTAAGGGATACCTGAAAGATATGATTTTTATACTAGGGGAATGCCAAAGTACTTCTTTTCTGGCAAGCCCAGTTTATTCAGAGCGTTATCCCGAACGAAGAGATTCAGACAGCGATGCCTGGAAAATGTATTACAAAGATTTATTCAAACGGGACTTGTGGAGTATACAAAGCCAGTTAAGATTAGACCCGTTCGAAGTAATGAAAATGAAATGTCTATTATGTTACCCGTTACTACAAATCCTTCAGTTAGGTAAAAGTCAATTAGTTCTGCTGTGGATGTTAGTGAACGAAGCGTTAACAAAGGATTTTGAAGCATAACCGTTATCATGCGTATCATATCCGGCTTCATCAATAACTATTAGATATGGATTTGCATATCGTATTTTACAATTGGGCTGAACATAAAATTTTTACTTTTTTGGTAAGGTTTTGTTTTCGGTTGAAACCACATCCCACAAGAGTGGCCATGACTTCCACTACTATTCAGATCAAAACCCGAGGACTTTCGGAAAGGTTGCCGATCAACACAAATGGTCAATAAATGTTTGGCATGGAATTATTGGTGAACATGTTATTGTATCTTACTTTGTTAACGGGCATTTGAATGGAGCTATGTATCATTTGCAAAATCTACAAGCAAATTTGCCAATAACGGTGTAAAGATCCAGATCCTCATCCTAAAAATCCAAAGATCCAGATCCTCATCCTAATTAACTTTTCTTAACCCTCCATTACCTGCGCTATGAGCGAATCGCTCACATCTATCCTATTTTGTTCTATAATTTTGACGGGACTGTACTTACGGCCTTAACCGCTCAGGAATGTGTTATTTACAACTTTTGTAAGGGAGGCATGGGGTGTTCACAAATTTGTGGATTTGTGTACAGTTCTAGAGAAGTATTTGCACGTGCGTGTTGTTGCTGTGAGCGGTCTCCTCACTGTGCAGGTACGCATGTTAGAATTTAGTTTGTGCAGATGCAAAGCATCCACTTACGTCCAGCAGCCTATAAGTAAGTAGATATAATTTCTACAAGTTTGATTACATGTATAATTGTATATGGACCGGCTTTTTAATAAATAAAACATAATTTTTAATTTTCGATTATTATTGTAGGTAGATACAATGGATCCGCGACAAGAACGACAATTATTGCAGTGGCATGAGGAATTGAAAAATGAATCGGATATAATTTTGGAGTCACTAGATGACAGTGACGATGATGAGATAGATAATATTGAGGAACAAATTGAAAACAATGACAGCGATACTTCCGCAGATGAGGATAGTGGGGAAAGTGCCTGTATGTCTGCAAAACAAAGGCCTATCTACGTGGGTAAGTAACGCAATATATATTATATTATTATATTACAGCCTTTCATCAAAAATAAAAATATTTTTCTCTTTTAGGCAACCTTACGGAATGTTCACTGTGAAAAAAGCAAAAAAATTGCTGCCCGTAATAAAGTCACAACGCGACCTGGTGTAAAAGGTGCCGCTAGAGACGCAAAGACTATTTTGGAATGCTGGAGTTTATTTTTTTCTGATGACTTAATTACTAAAATTGTGTCTTATACTAATATATATTTGGCGAAAATTCGCGAAAGAATCACCCGGCCTAGAAATGCTGTAGACACAGATATTGAAGAAGTTAAAGCTCTATTTGGCTTGCTATATTTGGCTGGAACCTGGAAAGCTTCCCATGTCAATGTCGACGACTTATGGAGTGTAAATGGACCCCAAATTTTCCGCAATGTTATGTCGAAAAACCGCTTTCAGTTGTTGCTAAGAGCAGTGCGATTTGACGATATCCACACGAGGGAGGAGAGGAAAATAACTGACAAGTTAGCACCAATTAGAGAGGTTTTTGAAAACTTTGTGCAAAAGTGTATGCACAACTATGAATTAGGACCGCTAACAACAATTGATGAAATGTTGGAAGCATTCCGTGGAAAATGCAGCTTCAGGCAATACATACCGAGTAAACCAGCGAAATATGGAATAAAGATTTACGCGCTTGCCGATGCTAAAGTGTGGTATACCTCCAAGATGGAAATTTATGCAGGTAAACAACCTGAAGGGCCTTATCAGCAAGACAATTCCTCTAGTGCTTTAGTAAAAAGATTGGTTGAGCCCATAGTAAAAACATGGAGAAATGTCACATGCGACAATTTCGATTCCTTGCGAAAGATTTGTTAGGAAAAAGTTCCAAACAACATTGGTTGGAACTTTGCGAAAACAAACGCGAACTTCCTCCCTATTTAAAGAAACAAAACAAAGGCCGCTACGTAGTAGTATATTTGGTTTTGGAAAAGATTGTTTGTTGGTGTCGTATGTGTCGAGAAACCAAACCAGCCTGGCCCTCTTCTCTTTCGAGAAACCAACCCGCCTAATACTCTTCTCTTTGAAGAAATCCATCAGCTTGACCCTCTTCTCTTTCGAGATACCAAGCCAGCCTGGTCCCCTTCTCTTTTGAGAAATCAAACCTGATTTATAATATAAAAATATTTTATTTCCTGTTCATTTTATTTATTTCCAAAATACATTTAGTTCCTATCACTATACGAAAACATTTTTAATTTACCTGTTTAAATAATCGTAAATTTATATTCTTCTTCTATATATATTCTTAAATTTTACATTATAAATAAAGTTGCTAAGCACATTTTTATGCTTACATTTGTTTAATTCCATTTAAGTGATAATTTAATTCATGTATAAAAAATCCCATAAGCCGCGATGAATTTGTCACTTTGACATTGAATAAAGTTAGCTCTAACTTTTCTAACTTCATCAAACCTGGTTATTGTTTGTTGCTATGATAACGAATGGTCTTTCTTCGATTTTTAAATAAAAAAATGTATTCTTGAATTTTTAGTAATTACCTAGCTATTATTTATTTCGTTAAATTATCTCATGGAATTACACTTCAGGTTTTTTTTCTCCAAGATAAAATTTCATTTTTTAAACTCCAATTTGGTTTTTTTAGAATTGACGCCACAGACCACCAGATAAAAAACTCGTCCTTCGGACTTATTTATTTATCGTATGTGGTTTGTGTCGTCAATTTAGCAACAACCAAATCCTCGTATAAAAATCAATTTTATCCGGACAAAAAACAGTAACAGTAACAAGACGTTTTGTGAATACAATCTTTTAACCCTTTCCAACCCAAATTTTTTTCTGAAAGTATACACTATAATGACTGTTGTATATAATGGCACCCATCCAATATGCTATGAATTGTTATCAAACAAACTGGGAGCAACTTACGAGCGAATGTTCGAGTTACTTAAGACGTTGAGTGCCATCATGTACAAAAAAAGATCGGACCGCTAGGCCAGATTTTTCGTTGTTGAATTACTAAAAATAAGTTTATATATATAGTTATATATATTATATATATATATATATATATATATATATATATATATATATATATATATATATATATATATATATATATATATATATATATATATATATATTTACTTAAGCCATTTGCAGGTTAAATTATGAAAAAATTGTTAATTGAAGCAAAAATAAAAATTGAGACACATTGGTCTCATGGAGCCAGGAAGTTCTGATTTAGTCATATCGGGCATTTGAGACAAGTCTTGACTTGTTTAATGATGCTTCGCTTGCGCTACAATTTGTTGAATATTAAATTTAGTAGTTATTGAAACTGCGACGCGTGAAGATGTCTGCATACGAGAAAGAACAAGAAAAAGTACGGCGTTTGTGGCAAGAATATCTTTCTGATGAAGACGACGAAAAGTTTTTGAGCCCGACGCTACGTCAGAAGAATTTGAACCCACGAAGACTCGGATTCCGATTCATCAGATTATAGTCGGCCATCTAAAATAAAAAAAAATTTTGACAAAAAATTCAGCGACTAAAATGAGTGAAAGTTCACAAATGACAACCCTGGACCATCAACATCGGCAGGAGATACAAAAATTTGCGATCAACCGAAAAGAAGCAACATATAAATGAGACAATTGAAATGTAATTCAACAAATGCGGGTATATCATCAAGCGATGATGAAAAGGAACCACACGGCAATAATTGTGAATATCAGTGGCCAAAAGTGACAGGTCTTAATTTAAAAAAATTAATTTCAATGAAGAACGAACTGGTTCGAGCAGAGTTGTACGAAACAATGTTTAACAAAACCCCTTATGATTTTTATAAGCTGTTTATAAACGACGAAATCATAAACCTAATGATAAATATTCATTTCGTTCTTTGTTTTTTTTATTTATTTCTTTGTAATTTTAGGTAACTGAAACTAATCGTTATGCTGATCAACGTATTGCTAAAAACGTGTACCTTAATGCTCGTATAAAAGTCTGGAAACTAATTCTGAAGAAATAGAGAAATTCCTTGAACTATTCTTTGATGGGCTTATGCCCTTTTCCTCAATTACAAAACTATTGGTCGAAGGACAAAATATATAACAATTATATACGAAATATCATGCCCTCGTTGGTTCCAACTGTTATTACAAATGTTGCACTTTAGTGATAACAGTATTTCATCTGATGACAGGTTGCAAAAAATCAGACCTCTTTTTGAAAAATTGAAATCTACATTTCAGGATTTAATTACGCCTTCCGAAAATGTGTGCATCGATGAAACTTTGGTTCCGTTTCGAGGTCTATTACAATTTTGCAGTATATAAAATAAGAGGCATAAATTTGGAATCAAGGTATTAGGTTGTGCCTAGAAAAGGCTACACCTACAATTTTAGTGTGTATTGTGGCAAATCAAAAAATTAAGACATGTCAGTTCCATCCAAAATTGTTTTAGATCTACTTGGTAATCTTCTCGATAAAGGCCGCACCGTTTACACGGATAACTGGTATACGTCCTCAATTTAGCTACTGAGTTACTAAAACGTAATACATATTTGGTTGGTACTTTGCGTGTAAATCGAAAATATAATCCAGAATCCGTCACTCAGAGTAAACTGAAAAGGGAGAATCGGTTGCTGCTGAATGCAAAGAAGGAGTTGTTGTACTAAAATGGCGAGACAAGTGCGAAGTGCTTTGCCTAAGTACTAAACATACCCATGAAATGGTAAATGTACCAAAAAGACCTAGGATTATTGTGGAATATAATAAGTGTAAAACATTTATCGATCTTTCGGAACAGATAAAGGCTTATAACATATCTTTACGACGGATCCTGAAATGGTACCGAAAATTAGCGTTAGAGCTAATAACTAGAACATCTCTAGTAAATACCCATTCAGCACATCAAGAAATAGCCAATGAAAAGATGTACATCAGTAAATTCAAAGAAGAAGTAGTCAGAGGATTACTGAAAGATGAAAAACAAGACGACGTACGATGCACATCTGATGTAGCACTTGAAGAACCAGCTCATGTACTCAAAGATGTTGGGAGAGCTACCAGAAGACGTTGTACGATATGCTATGGAAAGATGTCTAAGGAGGCTGGATCCAAGGAAGCAGGAAGAAAACGCCTCAACGTTCCTTAAAATTCTGTTTTTTACATAAAGCGGTAAAATATAAGATTTATTGTACAATATTTTTAGTTTAATTTTAAATTGTTCATGCTTTAAACTAATGTTAAAAGAAACGTGTTAAATTTACTAATTACTTACGTCCAGAAACAATAAACTGCGATTTTTATCAGGCTGCATTCACAGCAATGAGAACTTCATTCCCAAATATAAGCATAAACGGCTATTCCTTTCATCTAGAAATGGCGAAATGGGAGTTACACGAGAATATAACAACGACTCAGAATTTGCACTGAGCGCCAAGATGGTAACATCCTTAGCCTTTGTCCCTCCTTCACACTTGGATGACGCTATGGTGAACATTCTTTCGAATACATTGCCCGAAAACAGATATGAACAGGTATGTCATAATTTTGAAAAGATTGTTCTTATTTTCCTATTTACACTATGTTGTACTGGATTTTAATATTTCTTCCTACATCAGGCGTGGTAACGGTAGACGGCAGCCCTTATTTCCAGTTGAAATGTGGAATCTGTACCAAAGAACTCTAGATGGGCAGTACTGGACCAACAACTACGCAGAAGTCAATATATATATATATATATATATATATATATATATATATATATATATATATATATATATATATATATATATATATAACAAGTTACAGATTATAAACAAAATATAAATAATGTGTAACAAGTGTAGATATGTATGTGATGTGCAGCTCGAGGATCTGCTCCTCCTTCAGCACTGGGTTGTATGTTTTTGGTGGTTGTAGCTTTTCTGTGATGTTCGTTGACACCATGTTGCGAGTGTTGTCGTGGGTAGCGGTGGAAATTGATTGTTGTGAGTGATGTTTGTGTAGATGGAGTCCTGTGGTCAGGTGTCTCGTGATGTGGCTGCTGTTGTTGATGCCCAGGTTGATTTGTAATAGGAAGAAACAAGTATTAGTAAAACGCATAATAAGTCGTACTGTAGTATTAGGGTTACTCCAGTACGGTTGTCGGATTAGTATTCCAAAGCGTGAAGCGCTCTTGGAGAGGCTGTAATGTTAGAACAGAACATAAGAAATAATAATCGATACTTTATACTTAACCTTGGGCGTCAATCTTCGCGTCGGATCTTTGTATGTTTACCCGAAGGTAACCATCTCCTGACCGTGCGTGCGGATCACTCCCCACAGGTTGGTCGCAGTTTCCGCCTGTGCGAGTGCCGCTGCTACCTTTCTAATAACAGGTAGGGCCTTCTCCATATCGAGACCTCCGAGGAGGCCCAATATGGCGTTGAACCCTAAGGCGGGCTGAGTAGGCGTGGTATCGGGAGCGGCGGGAGCCGCTCTCGGTACGTCGGCTTTCTCAACCGCGCCTGCCGTCACACGGGCGTAGCTGACGCCGGTCCGAGTTGAAGACGGCGCCGCTGTCGGCGGTGTCCTCTGCGGTCCTTCCGTCTTCTTCCGTTGCGGAGGTCGAGGGAACTTCGGGCATCCTCTCTAGCTGGCGGGTGGTCCCCACTACAGTTAACACACTTTGCCCGGTCTGTGCGGGGTTTAGTGCATTGATCTCCGGGGCACTTTACACAGCGTGCTGCCGTCCTGCAGCAACGCTGAGCGTGACGGAATCCCTGACACCGGTGACATTGCCCGATGCCGGATTTCCGCCGCAAGTCTTCTATGGTGACACGGAGGCGGGCGACGTACACCTCTCGGATCTTCTTCTTGTCCTCTTCGGTTGGTAGGTGTACCAACACAAGGGGGATCGCTCGGCCTTGCTGCTTTATTCTGAAACTTTAATCCCGTGTAACGTTAGCTCCAAGCTGTCAGCTTCGGAGAGCTCTACGGGCAAGCCTCGTATTACTACCTTAGTGAGACGTTTGCTCCTTGCCTGATAGGTGTGGTACGGCGTACCACACCTATCCATATACCTCATTAGCCTGTCTCGGTCCTCGAGTGAGGCAGGCTGGATTCGGATTCCCTCGTTGGTCGCCTTGGCTCTCGTAAAGGTGATCCGTTCTATGTCCAGTTCACGGGAGAAAGCGACCCAGTTCTCCCTCTGACGAAGCATTACCGGGGGTACTTTCTCCCTGGTGTCTTCTGCGGTATGCGTCTGCTCCATCGCCGTAGGGCTGTCGGTGTACTCCTGTAGAGTCTGGTACGCGCTGTCCGTCGGGGCCGCGTTGGCAGGCGTGCAGTCGGGGTTTTCTGCGGCCTCTTGTTCTGGGTCACGAAAGCATGGGGCTGGCGGATCCGGGACGCACATCTTCTTCTTTACTTCCTTGTGAAGCGTTGATGGCGACTGCGGAGGCGGTCGACGTCGATGGGCAGCTGGTTGTGCCTCGGCATGCCGGGCGGCGTCTTCTATTGGTCCTGGCGGCGGTATCTTCTTGGGCCGTCGTCTCTTCTGTGCGACGAGGTCGGTGGTGCGTTGTTGCTCCGTGGTTGCTGGTACGGCAAGTTGAGCAGCGACGGGATCTGGTGGGTGACTTGCGGAATCCCCAACGGCGGAAACCGCAATCATCCTGAGGTAGGAAAGTAAGAAATAAATATTGCGTTAACTAGTCTAACCTACAAAATATTTTTAACCGTTGATTTAATTTATTTCGTGTTTGAATAATGAGCAAGGGTTCACCGTCGGTTTTTAGACACAACACGATACTGTTGTACGTTTACAAATTCCCTACGCTAATGTTCTCAATCGCATTTTTAGGGATTAATCGTATAAAAAGAATGCTTGGCTAAGCTATGATTTTTGTTTTGTTTAGTTATCATTTAAGTTGAAAGATAGGTCGAAGGTTCCGGATGGTTTTGTATAACATTCGCGTATCTTTATGACAAACTGAGTGTATTACAACAATGTAAGTGTTTCATAAAGATTTTTGCCTTATTGCATTCAATAACAAATATATTGAGTTTCGAAGAGTTGTTAAAATGCGTTTTTTAGACCAGTATTGGAGAAGGTGTCCACAGAATCTATTGCAACACTCTTCTTGCGATCCATTAAGTATTATTTAGTACTCGAAAAGTATCGTTTGTTAAACTAAATTCCTGTGATTTTACTATAGAAATATCTCTGTATTAACATTAACATTGCTGGCTGTTACACAATAGATTCTACCCATGTATGTGTACAAATAATTTCTTTAATAACTTCAAAGACAACACTGTTTTTCCATTTAATTTGATTTAATTTGACAGGCTAATCGATCCTCCTCAAATTAACGTTCTCATTATAAATAACTATTTTTTTCCCACATTGATACAATAATACATCATTAAAAACCCAGAAAAAAGATAAATCTTTTAATATGTGTAATAATGGTGAAAGTTTACATTTTCATATAATAATAATTCTGTTTAACAATTTGACATTTGGCATTTAGGCAGGAACCAACAACCTCGTTAATGACAAGTAGTCACATTCTGATAAATTATTGTAATATGCGTGGTATTCGCCCTAATTTTAATCGTTCAACACCTTGATCAATTACGCATTAAAGCATCGACTCACCTGACTTGCAATTTTCTTAACACAATGATCACTCTAAGTTTCAATATAAAGGAACGAACAACATCGTTTGCAAGAGGCTTTCTTCTTTAGCGAAAAAAATTCGAAGTGATTTGGTTCAAACATTCTGGTATTAGGTTTGTGAAATTATACTGTTGTTCTAATGACAGTAACTTTTAAGGCTTATTTGACTGCCTTAGCATAAAATTTGACTTAGTTTCCGTTTTGCGGTATCTGAATTTCGGGAGATTGCAATGTTCATAACTGTAATCCTTGATTACCCTAACCGTACTACACGACCTATAGGCTTCTGTCTTACATCAAACCCACTTGCTCATAGAACATCACTTCTTTTCCCACTAGATATATCTGCCGGGCGGGGTCTTCTATTGGTCCTGGCGGCGGTGTCTTCTTGGGCCGTCGTCTCTTCTGTGCGACGACGGTCGGTGGTGCGTTATTGCTCCGTGGTTGCTGGTATGGCAAGCTGAGCAGCGACGGGATCTGGTGGCTGAGGCTGGCTTGCGGAATCCCCAACGGCGGGAAACCGCAATCATCCTTGGAGTCGGCCGCGTCGACGAACCTCTCAAAACCGCGCGGCATCGTGAAAACGATACCGGTAGAAATCGTACCTTTTTTTTTAATTAATTAGCTTACGTTAAGTAACGATACTACTCGTTCGAGTCCCAGGTCTCGAATGACGTGACGCAGAAGCCGCTCTTCATTGGCTTTAAGTTAGAATCGGGAATGGAACGTCCATCAATTTGGAAGTTCATCGACACCCTGTGCAAGGTGCAGAAGGGACGGGATACATATTATCAACAGCTAGTTGCTGGTAATCCACTACCCTTAAAGTTGAGGAAGTACAGGAATGCAGATAACCGCATTTTAAGATTAGTTAGGAATTTCACTGGTGACACTAATATATCAGAATGTCTGAGGGGCTTAGCACATAATCACAAAATGTAGGACAATTTATAGTTAATATGTACATATTATTCTATTTTACCTATTAAAATCGTTTTACATCAGTAGTATTTTTTACGTAATGCATTAATTTTCTGTGTTGTTGGCGTACCTAAGAAACAAATTAATTTTGTATGTCCCTACGACGAATTGGCGACGGTAAATCGGCGAAGGCGAACCAGCGACGGCTAATATTCCCAAACCCGCGCTATATGTGTATGAGGAAATAAGCTTTAAACGAAACTCGAATTGTTACGCTATTTCAACAATAATTTACAGGATGACTAAAAATTCTTCTGTTTTATAATACGTTTGCATACAATTATTTCAGAGTAATTTTTAATTTTATTAAATCTCTAATTTGTAGTTAATGTTATGGTTTTCTTCTAGAAAATAAAATTTAGTAAGCCATATATTCTGTAGTCAAGTATATATTTTGTAAGTAATTTCGAAATTTTTATTTTTATCTCTTCTATAAAAAATGTTTATAGTTTATCCGGAATACATTATGAATATAAAATAATGTTGATATCTACACACTATTAAATAAAATGGAAAATACTAACAAAAAGTTAAAGTATGTATATAAAAAAAATGCATATATTATTTAAATTCGAATTCAAAAACTGTTTACATACAAATCTTTTATAGTTGTACTCATGATGAAAAGATTAGGTAACAAAACCTGACCGTTTATTCGCTTAATGCAAATGTTTGTATTGCGTTTATATTACACTTAAGAGGCAAGAGCAAAAATAAATATTAGCAACAACAGATACTACTAACTTTGATTTTGTTTACTTTTGCTGTGAGCCTTGTTAAATTTCTAAAAGGACTTATGTTTTAGTTAAGAATTTTTTTATATACAGCTTTAAACATAATTAAGCATACATTTTACTTTTGTTTAAGTTAATAAACTTTTAATTAATACACACTTAATTAATACATCAATCGAAAACTCTTGAATTTCTTAATATTTGTTCTAAAGGTGAATTTTCTTAATTAATTAATATCGACACTAGGATTTTCTACTTTAAACTCTATAAAAAGCGTTGTACAAGATGTAGTTTGTATAGCTCATCTACTAAGAAAGATAAAGGCTATAATTAGCACGTAGTTCATTTAATAAAAGACAGTCTTACCTTAGTGTTACAATTTACAAGACTCATTTATTTTTTGAAACTGAAAAAAGAATAAAAAATGGAGTTAAGTGAAACCTGTAACAAAAACGTTCTTTCTTCACTTATAATATTTCAACTCCTAACGAATATTAGAGTTAAGGTTACCTAAAAATTATTAAATATATTTTATTAGAACTTCAGCGAAGTTTATTATAATTTGTATTTAGTATTAGAAAATGTACTAGCTAAATGAATGACAATAGTACAATTTCTTGTGTAATTTACATTTTACAAAAGTAATCGTATTTAAAACAAAGCAAATATTAACGTTTTATAGAAACTCGGATGCAAACTACTAATACGGGTTACAAATCAATACTTAGATTTTTGGTATTCTCATGATATATTTTTGTATTTATATTTTAGATCAATCTACCGGGTGTCCACTCTCAAAGTTTGGCAATTATTTCTATAATACAGCAATACGTAAATATTCAATAATAAAGGCTTCAAATGACTTTTTATTAAAAATGGAGAACACGCTACAGTAAGGAAAAACAAATTATATTAAATAACCCCCGTCCGAAGTCCTGGCCCTCATTTTTATATCTATCATACGGTATCGCGAATCGGGCGAGCAATATTTGGGAATCAAGTTGTTTTATGATAAGTACTACATAAGTTAATTTTCATACTATTATCGACCTATTATCATTGTCTTATATTTTTTTCTCAATCTAGGAGCTAAATTATTGTTTTAGTTACGTGATAATAAAAGAAAAACCATCAGGTAGTTTGGTAGGTACCTGTATCTAGTCATTTTCATAAGGTCTCCCAGAGGAAACCGTGAACTTGAAAAACGTGTTCTTTTAAATCGTTTTTATACCAATACATACTATAAAAAGAGAACCTATATATTATCTAGTAGGTGCTAAAGTAAATAATGACGATACGGTCCTCTTAAACTGTTATTCAGTATGAATAGAGCATAATAGGTATTTATGGAACAAAGAAATAGGACGATATAAAAACGAAAAAAAATTTCAAGTATATCATACACCTCCGAGACTCTATATCCTGACTATTTTGCTATTTTTCTAGCTCCCAAGACTCGATTTTGGATAACACAAGTTTCAAGACTATAAAGAGCTAGGCCCTCTTCTTTGTCTGAATTCTTCGGATTTATTCCAGACTGCAAACGTCTTCGTCCTGCGAATTAGGTTTGCCTCCTTGCTACACTTGTAGGTTGGATAGAAATTTTAGTACTTTTCCTAGTAGTGTGTACCATTTTTCCATTTGAAAATAAAGTGGAATGTTTGAACGCTGTATGCAGTTAACTCAGAAGAGACGACGAACTCTTAATGTTTTTCTTATAATTTTGCATGAATGACTTGACGCCACCTACAAAATTCTCAGGATTGTAACGAACCACAATTCATTACTACAGAATTTTTTTAATTAATTATTTAACAATCAGCCCTCGTAAAAGAAATGATGTAAGATTTCTTAGTATTCAAACACCTGCAATACCTAATTTAATATTAATTAGTATTTCGTTTGATTGCACAACCAAAATTAATTTGTTTCCTCCAACGTAGATTTCATATAACATCGAATGTTTTATACGTCAGAGTAATCTCCGCCAATTACAGATAGGATTCCCCCAAACGGAAGCCACCACCGCCTACCGAGAGTCCCCTATAAAAACCGCACCGCGCACCTTAAAAGACAAGTAAGTACAAGTCTGTAGACCTATAAACCGGTAGAAGAGCAGAAGAAGAAGAAGAAGAAGAAGCTTTTATTCGATCGTAGCGAAGAGTTCCATCGCGCCTCGTTAACGCATCCCGCCGCCGAGAATTATTTAGTTGGTTTTACCAGCTCCTGTATTAGTTAGTCCGTTAGACTAACTCCTGTTCCAGAAAACCTGCACGTGACGGTTGTTTTAAAGTAAATCGCGGCAGACCTAGCGATAGCCGCCGGAAGTTTAGCTCCCTGTATTTGCAAACGCGCACAACGAACCTTTTGTAAATAAATAGCTATCCTCGATCTTTGTGATTAACGACACGTAAGTCCGTAGAGTAATTCATTACACACACACCCACGCACGCACGCACGCACGCACGCACGCACGCACGCACGCACGACGCGACACACACACACACACACCACACACACACGACAACACAACACAGTAACACACACTACACACAAAACCTCAGGGCGACGGGAAGTCCCGAAGCAGTCGGGTGTACATACACAAAACCCTCAGCAGCGGGCTAAGTCCCGAAAGTCGGGTGTACACATAGATTATACACAAAACCCTCAGAGAGCGACGGGCCAAGTCCCGAAGTCGGTTACACAACATACACATACAAAAACCCTCAGAGAGCGACGGGCCAAGTCCTGAACCGATCGGGTGTGTACACCACCTACACATACCAAAGGTGTTTCGGCGAGTCAACCCGAAGTCACCTAGATCACTACTCTACCATACACCTGACGACGGGAGCTAGATAGGACTGTATAGCCCTGCAGCTCTCATCATTTACTCTCACTTACATTCTAAACAGCTGCAATCACCAGCTCGCTGGCGAAGTGCCTGTAATCACAAACGAATTAAACGTAGAGTATCCGTCAAAGACCTGTAGAGAAGAAAAACCGTACATCGATAACCACGCGCTTAGTAATTGGATTTCAAGAAAACAATCAATTAATTGTTTTCCCCCAGCTTATTCCGCAAGTATAAAAAACCGCCTTCAATAAATACGAGTCTTGTGTGTATACACTTAGGTAACGTTCGCTTGCATCTACGTGAGATTTCGTTCATTTACATAAAAGAAATCACCACCATAAAATTACATCCCAGAAAATATATTAATTATACAACCAAACGTGTATAATCCGCCCAGCCTAAATTCAATGCGAAAGTAAACCTCTGAAGATATAATATTATCGAAGCGAAGGTAAATTGTTTCACGAAGCATACGCCCTATCCGTCTCCCAGTAATTACTGAAGTTAAAGCAGCAATCGTGGCTGAACGTTTGTCATGCGTACAACCGTGAACTCGGGATATCGATTTTCACTAGTGACCTAGGTCTGCGCCACCCCCGTTTTAAGTAACCAGTAGTTTGTTTATTCATTCTTTACTTTTGTAGACAGGGCCGTATCCAGCATAAGTAATTAATTAAACACAAAGTTATTAATCATTTAAACATTACGTTCCTCATTGAGTGTAACTAGGAGTATTAATATTTGTTTACAGAAACGACTTCGACAAAACTAAGCCGCCGTCGAGTGAGTGGATGGTTAGGACATCCAAATTCTCCGTCCAAACCTAGTGGACGCCGACGACGCTGTCTAAGTATTAAATTAAAATTGTTTTCTCATTTTTTTTCTCAATTTTATGTTTATGTTGGTTGTTCATAATGTTATTAGCCTAGTTTAAGTGTGAATACGTTAGACTTGTATATAATAGAATAATATACTATTAAACCGTTTTACTATAATTATTTTATGTGGACAGTGTAGAGCTAAAGTTTAAATCTTCCGACGAACCCACTCCCTCTTTAGTTTCTAATCTAAAGACCGATTCCAGTTTAACCGCAGCAAATATAAAAATTGCGAGAAAGGACCTTACAGGATCATCTAAGACATTTCGTTGGACGTTAAGAGCAAATTCGTGTAGAAACGTTTTCCATTCAGCTAAAATGCCTATGGAATCAGTTGCCTCATTATCTTGTTCCCCTGCTTCCATTGTGTCAAAAAAAAATTTATTGGACTCTGCATTCCGGACTGCTACTATGGATGGAGGTATATTGTGTTCTACACTAGTTATTTTTGTAGCTAGCAGAAGCGGTTCAAGCAAATGAGCAGGAGGTTGGTTGCCAGTCGCTATTTTGTAGATTATGTGTTTCTGTTGTTCTGACAGAATATTGCAGGCGTTGATGCTATTTTTTAATGACCCCTGTTTGGTGTTTACAAATTTTTCCTGTTCTATCCTGAGGGAAAGAACACATACAAATTTCCATATCTACAAAGTAGGTTTATTCCGTAGAGGAACTCAAAGCAGTATATTGTAGCGTGCTTATCTCTACAATTTCTTCCGGACCGACATCTTTATCGTCGACGGTGTATCTACTGATACTAACACTGTTCATAATTACATCAAGTAGCGTCTGTTTGTAGTAGCAATTAAAATTAATGACAATGAAATCCACAAGTTGTACAAGATTATATGCTTTAGTCCTCTCTAGCGGTATATCCTTAAATAGTCTGAAGATTACTTCTATCATGCTGTTGGCATTCGATCCGGTGGTAATAAATGTTTTTCGGTACCACAAACGCCATTCCTCTTTTCTTTCAAATAGTCTTTCAACATAGGTAATATATTTAGGATAATGATCCCAGCTATTGTTTAATATAGAGATGTTTTCCTGTATCTCTTGCTCATTACTGCTATATTTCAGTATGTTTCTGAAGTACTTGTAAAGCTCTTGTCTGTCCTCAATGTGTACATTGTTGCTGGATGAACAGTCACTTCCAAACTGCTTTCAAAACGTGAAATGTGCAAAGCAGTAACGTAGCATTTGGCCAATATTATTTAAGTACCTTCCTTTCTTTGGGGTGATCGTCAGTAATAATCACTGCAGGACATATTTCCTTAGGCATTATGACTTAAATTCTCACGGCAATTTTGAAAACATCGCTTTTTTCATATGTTGTAATGACACATCCAACTGGAATTCCACCAATAGATGACTGGGTAACAAAGAAAAACAATTTGTGGTTTACGGCGTCACAATTCCCAGTTGCATCAACCAATATTTCTTACGATTGAACCAATAAATCAGCCGCTCTTTGCATCATTGGAGTACATAAGGGTAGTGCTCAGAGATTTGTTCAATTTTGAATAAAGTATCGGTATTGGATAAATTTTTCTCCAGGGTTTCTAAGGCATCCTTTCCAGATCTAGAACTAGAGTATTCTTGGAAATATTTGTGCCATATATTTCGTTGTAAAGTTTGGTCTGCCAGCCATTATTTCTTCATATGCCATGCTCTTCAATTTTTGAAAAACAGAAGCTGTCGTACGCTAATGCAACTGAATGACCTATATTGAAATATTCAAGAACTTCTTTTATGGTTTGATCGCTTATGGGACGCTTACTTAAAGCTGCTACACTGTCAATCGCGTGGTTGTGATTATTCTCGAAGGAAATAAAACATGGACATGTTTTCACTAACTCATCTGATAGCTGTTTGGGCTTAGATACCCGAGAATATTTTGTGGGAATCCGATTTATTATGATGACTAGTTTTGCTGGACAGTCAATATTTCGCGATGCGTGTTTCCGTTTCCTTTGATTCGGTTGGACATGCTGGGTTTGTCTAGTATGAAAATGGCGGTAGTAATATCTCTTGAGTATACTTTCCTTGGCACTTTTTATAGGAGTTTGAATAGTTTGTCTTATACTCCATGTTATTTTTGTAATATCTTGATACTCAGAAATCCATTTCGTACAAAAATTACAGTTTGGATTTCATTTTAAAAACGGTTCAATTGTTTATTACATAAAACTTACAAGTAAAGCTAATAAAAGCGTGTTAAAAATGTAAAAAAAAATTGTTCGGTCGGTTTCGTCTTAAGTTTATTGTAAAAGAGAAACGATTTGGTAAAATTTCGTGAGAAACTTTGATAACAATATTGAAAAGAGTGTTCTGAAGAATACAGTGAAAAATCAGGTATTTAATTGGAGGCAAGTTTTGTTCGTTTTCTAAATTTTGTTACATGCTTAGTAATTAAAAAGTTTTGTCGTTTTTTAAATTTAAATTTTTATTAATTAAATAATTTATTAAATTTTGTAACCTTTTTACATAATTAACCAAAGTTTTGTTTGTTTGCTTATACATGGTGGGCGAATTTGCATTACACAGCCGCTAACTTCGTAAATATCAAGATATTTCCATTTGATAATGAGTACTTCTAAGTAATTTTTTGTACTCTTTTCAACTATCTGATTAAAAATCCTCGCATTAAAAAAACCAGCAGTGTAGGAGCATATCCTACACACCCCTAGTTCATAGTTTCTAGGTTATGTCACCTACATTATTTGCTTACCTAATTCTCTTGTAAAAAAATTTTAATTGAAACTTAACTTGCACTTTAACCAACTAGTGAAGGTATTTTCATACATGAAAAAGATGCCAGGAAATAACTTAACCTCCATTTCTTCTTTTGTTGACAAATTAACTCTGAAGGAACAATCATCAGTGTGATGATAACTGTAGCTTAAGGGCAAGGACAAGTTCATATTTATACCTGGAACGAAAAACTATTATAACTTTTCCCTGCTTCTTCTGTTGTTGACAAGTTAACTCTGAAGAAATATCCAAATAAATTAAATGATAACTATAAAGTTAAGCATTATAGGCATAATAACACACAAATTGAATTATTTTCGTGATCGTGTGCTGGCATAACATGTGATAGATAAGAATTGCATTCGGGCTCGCCCGATTTACGATACCGTGTGATAGATATGAAAATGCGTCCGGCCCTGGATTGGAAAGTGACCCAAAAATAACAAGGTAGGATTAGAATTAAGTATAGACAACAGATCTAAAGAATAGAATAACTGATAAGCGAGTGACCTTAAAGTCAAATATTTATGAATGCAAAGAGAGACAAGCAGTGAGTATATGTTAAAAACATACAAAACACAGGATTGTGTTTAAAGTGTATTTAAACATCATATTAAGAATTCATTCCGAATGAGGTGAAAAACGAGTGGGTCGAGACGACGCACCTTACACAATACGTGCCGATAACAGTAAAACTCATAAAATGAATGAAAACCCAACGTTCGCGGATATAATGAGCAAACTGGTACAAATAGGGAGATAATACGAGAAGAAATAAACAAGGAAGACCAGAGAGTTGTTAAAAAAAGAGGGACATCAACAGATAAACACATACAAAGAATTAAGGAATAAATGAGCAATTCCCAAGAAAAATAAATACTAGACCCAAAATTTATTGGCCCCGACTCAGTGTAAAGAAAGTGTCAAATCTAGAACAAAAGGTACGACAAAGGAGAGCGCAAGTGGCGAAAGAGGTGACTCAAGTAGCAGAAGGAGAAAATAGGGCCCCACAGGAGGTGATGACGATCTTAATAAGCAATTAAAAGAAACTGTTGGAGCAGGGTCAAAAAATCAGTGGTCGCAGAGAACAAGAGGACAACAATTGGTAACGACGATGGCGATGAAACGGTTAAGAATATGGTAAAGAAGAAAAAGAAAAATAGAATGGTTAAAATAAGTACATGGAATTAATTTTATTAAATACATAAATAAAAAGTTTACCTCGAGTAGGATTTGAACCTACGACCTGTACTTTTCAAAGTACAGCTCGTAGGTTCAAATCCTACTCGAGATAAACTTTTTATTAATGTATTTAGTAAAATTAATAATAATCTTTAATTACATATTTACCTTTGAACTTATTTGTTCATAACAAAATCTTACAATAAGTACGTGGAATGATAAGACTACGCTGATCTCGGGTAAGATGAAGGAAATGGCGTGAGAATTAGAACGATACGAGATAGACATGGCAGCACTGCAGGTAGTAAGATGGGCTGGAAAAAGGAGAATAAACGAAAAAGGATTTACAATTACCTATTCCGACGCGAAAAAACAAGGGTTATATGGCGTTGGGTTCACAGAATTAAAAACAATGAGATCAAAAATCATAGAAACAGAACTAACTGATGAAAAAATGACTTACGTTAGAATAGAAAGAAAACCAATTAACATATCATTGCTAAATATAAATACACAAACAAATACATACACGCATCAAGAAAGAAGAGAAGTTCTATGAAAGACTAAAATAAAAAATAGAAAACACCGAAACAAGAAATAATTTTAGTGTTGGGTGATATCAATGCGCCGATTGGAAAAGACGAAACAATCAGTCAAGTAGCAGGAAAACATACAATGCACGAAAAAAATAAAAACAACGGAAGCAGACTATGTGGTTTAGCGGCCAATATGAACTTGATAATAAACAGTACAAAATTTAAACACACAAGGAAACATGAGATAACTTGGACATCGCTAGACAAAAAACCCAAGCTCAGATAGATCGTGTACTAGTGACAAAAAGGTATCAGACGTCAATAACAGATGTGAGACCTTTCAGAAGTGCATGTGTCGTTTCAAACCATTTTATGGTAACTGCAAAAAAGATAATGAAACAAAAGAGAGCAGTAAAAAAGACAGCTAAAAAAAAAGAAATGGAATATAGACGGGCTAAAAGACGAAACAGTACTCGAGGAAGACAATACAGGGTAAAAAAAGCAAATAAGAAGTAAATCAAAAGATAGGCCGATTGAATAAACTTGAGCAGATATTAAAGAATCGATTGTAAGGCAGCAGAAAAGACAATAGAAACTGAAAGAGTCGATAAGAAAAAATGGTTCAATGGGAAATGTGAAAAAGCACACGAAAAAAGTGAATGCAAGACTGAAATGGGTAAGGACTAATAAAGAAGAAGATGAAGAGATTTACAAATAAAAGAGGAAATAATTGGAGTAAGAAAGAATGAATGGATAGCGAAATAGAAGAAATTGAGAGGCAAAGTAAAAAAACCAATACCAAGAAATTCTATCAAAAAATAAATAGCCAAAAAAACTGTACAAACCAAGAATACCAAGGATAAAAAAAACAGGGCAAGGTCGTGGAATAGGAAAAGAGTACATAGAAGTATGAGCAGAACTATTGAATATAAACACAACTAGATATCGAAGAGGACACAATGGACTAACTATTGATAGAAGAACCTACAATGCAAGAAGTAAGTCAAATTGTAAACAACAGTCGTAATACAAAGGCGCCTGGAAAAGATGGGATAAATTTAGAGTTAACAAATTATGGCGCTAAGGAAATAATAAAATATGTGTTCTTACTCATACAAAAAATACGGAAAGAAGAATAGATGCCTGCAGATTTCGAGGTGGAACAAATAGTTACTATACAAAAGAAAGGAAATCAGCAGGAATGTAGGAATTATAGAGGAATAACATTACTATATACGACATATAATACACTATCAACACTAATACAGAACAGAAAAATCACAATTGGACAATATCAAAATGAAAATCAACAGTAGATGCGTTACATATATTAAAGCAAGTAATAGAAAAGGCGCAGGATATAGACTTATTATTTACGGATTTCGAACAAGCGTTCAACTCCAACAACAGAGAGTAAATGATAAAACAGTGAAGGAACTGGGAATTCCATAAAAAGTAATGAAGCTGATAAGGAAGACACTGGAGACAACAAGAATCAGTGTTAAAACAGCAAAAGGTAAAACACATGAATTTAAAACAAACAGAGGAGTGAAACAGAGGGATGCGTTATTGGCAACACTGTTTCACATGAGCATAGAATATAACCCGTAGAATACTGGCATATGCGGGTGACCTAGTACTAATAACAAAAAGAAGAGATTTATTAATTGGAATGCTACAAGAAATAATAACGGAAGAAAGAACAATTGGACTGAATATTACCAATCAGAAAAAAAAATTATGAGAATAGGAAATAAATACACATCGGGTAAAGTTTAGATAGGTGATCAAGAATATGAAGAAGTTCATAAATTTAAATACCTAGGTGTGATGATAACAAGATATGGAGGCAGAGAACTAGAAATAAGGGACAAGATAGTAGCAACAAACAAAGCTTTCTACGCCAACAAGAAACTATGAAAAAACAAATCTATTTCTAAAAGTACCAAAAATAGAATGTATAATACGCTAAGAAGATCGATAATACTGTACGGAGCACAACTAATGACAATGTCGGAGAAAGAAGAAGCAAAATTGAGAATAACGGAGAGAAGAATGTATAGGACAATATTAGGACCACTGAAAGTTACAGAAAACGAATATAGAACAATAAAGAATTATGAAATAGAACAGGAGTTGGAAGTGGATGTTGTAGGGAAAATTAAGCAACAAAGAGCGAAATGGTTTGGATATGTGATGAGAGCTGAGCAGCTAACGCCAACAAACACAATAACGAACTGGAGACCTGCTGCAAAGAGCAAACAAGGAAGACCAAAGATGGATGGACTCACAGGATATAAGAGTTAAAAACGCGAGTGAAAAGGTGAAAAACAGGAAAATATGGAATAGTATAAACCAGAAAGTTGGATAACGACTGGAGCGGGACTGATCCACCCTTCAAAGGATCTAGAAAGCTTCAAGGAAGCGGCGAAACCCCTACAGGGAGTGCTAAGCCATTCGCTCATTCATTCATTCATTCACTAGCTAAATTAATGATAATAGTACAATTTTTTGTGTAATTTACATTTTACAAAAGTAATCGTACTTAAAACAAAGCAAATGTTTACGTTTTATACAGTGCGATCATCATTGTTTGACCGTGCCGCTCCTAGAACAGTGCTACTGTTCCGCATCCTTAAAATGAAAATTGTGCTATACCCAGTGACGTAAATGCAGATATCACAATAAACACTACCATAAATGACAAAAACTTTGGTGAATGACGAATTGCGTATTATGTACACGTACAAAAACTTCAATAATTGTAATTTAGTCTTTCTTAAGACTAAGGGAAATTGTTATAAGGTATGTAAAAATTTGGTTAAAAATTATCATTTATCATTTTTGATTGATATTACAGATTTTGTGGATTTCCAAGGCATATTTCTGGTGTATTAAGCCAATACATGGTATTTACTCGTCAAATTCAAGTTTTGTAAGTGCTTTTATTTACTAAACGTAATGTTTAAAACAAATTTTGCTTTTTAACCTCAATTTAGTTACGAGAATAATGTACAGTTTAGAGAGTAAAAACTGTTTAGATGAGCGTTTAATGGTCTTTGTTTATATTGACATGAGTGGTTTGAAATAGGCAATAATGTATGAATTTTGTTGTCATGTTGAAAATGAATAATCGAAAGGTAATTCATAGCCAAGGGCGGCAAATTATCTACAATGTGTACCAATTTATGAAAAAGAAAAAAGGAACGATGACAATGCCATTATCTCAATTACAAGAATGTGTTGCTGAAGAAACCGTTCTAGACAAGCTACCAGTTGAAAATGGTCATGCTGTCCTTCGTCTCGCTTTGTACCACTCTGAATTAAATCCCATTGAAAAATCGGATAGCAGTGAGGAATGTGACATTTCAAATGGAAGGTGTTAAGCAATTGGCAATGGAGAATTGAAAAAATTACAGCTGAGAACTCGAATAAAGTGTGTGAATATGTGGAGAGTGAATATTTAAAAAAGAGTGATATTGGATGTTACCTTTACAATGACATTAAAACATTTAAATGAATTTTTAAAATCAATTTGTCATTAATCAGAAATCAATGTATGATATATTTGTCAAATAATATTAGTGAAAACAAATTACATGTATGACTGGTTAGTTTATTATAAATGCATACATTAAACATATTCAGCACAAGTCAGGCACACCATTTTTGCTGACCACCTTTGAATGTACACTGGTGAACATCACAAATACATTATAATGGAAAAAAAGAACTTATTTAACTTAATGCGTTGCATTCTAATTTTTGAACAAAAACTTATTTCAGATTATATAGTCCTTCTCATATGGAACTAGTCACCATGTCTACTTTATGATGTACCTATTGTTTTTTAAGATAACTCAAATCTGTATATATTGATCTAAAGCACAGCAAATAATGAATTAATAATGCATTGTTTTTTAGATCTCAAATGTGCATGTAAATGAGATCAATTCAGCTAAAGTATAGTAAATAATGAGTAAAGATTTTAATTAGTGCACATATTATTTACGTACAAATATAACGATATCCCGACGCACACCTCACTACCCGTTGGAATGAATGGTCTTTATATGTTTATATTACAGTTAAAAATAGAAAAATAAAATTAAACTTGGCAATTATCTATAAAACAATTTCAAAGTGACCACCCTTGTTTGCATTACAGGCATCTACTCTTCGTTTCATATTTTCAAATACATTTATTAATTGAGTTTCGGTAATATTTTGAATTGCGTCAGTTGTTGCATTTTTAGTTTATCAACTGTATGCAGGCGTGTCCGTAGATTTTATTTTTAAATGTCCAAATAGAAAATAATCCAGTGGAGTAAGGTCAGGTGATCTTGGGGGCCAAACTCCCGCACTTATAACTCTTTCATCAAAATGTTCACGTAAAAAAGTCAGTGTTTGATTAGCTGTATGAGCTGTTGCGTTATCATGCTGAAAATATTCATGTTGGAACTCGTCATCGTGCAGTTGATCAACGAAAGGTTCCAAAATAGTTTTGTATCGAGCCGCAGTTACTGTATCTTCAAAGAAAATGGGACTTACAATTTTTCTTCATGACATAGCAGCCCAAACACCTATTTTCACAGGATGTAAAGTAGTTTCTTCAAAAACGTGTGGATTTTCTGCTGACCACATACGGTAATTCTGCGAATTCACATAACCAGATAAATGGAACCGAGCTTCATCCGTAAAGAAACTGAGGTTAAGTATTTCGTCATCTCTCAAGTTGTTGTTGAACCATCGGCAATATTCTAAACGCTTTTGAAAATCTAAAGGTAGTAATTCTTGCACAACCGTTATTTTGTAAGCATGAAAATGTAGTTGACGTTTGACTGCTTTATGACATGTACCATACGAAAGACCTGTAACAATTCCTTATATTGCAATATGTACAATGTTGTCAATCTAACTTTACCTATGTAATGTTTTGGTTTTTAGGATTCTTTTTATTTTATTGCTACACATTCATGTCAACCATGATAATATAATGCAAAATTACCTGTTTGCTGGGCCAATTGTCTTAAAGGTTTTGTCGGACTTCTTTACAAATATGTGCGTACATTTTCCACTACTTCCTCTGTAAGTACAGATGTGCGACCCGTAGATTTTCCCTTGCAAACACAACCATGCTCATGAAAACGACTAACAGTTCTTCGAATGTGTCGGCATAAAACATCATCATCTAATTCGATGTTCTGAAAGTGATGTTGATATTCTTCAACACATAATCGTACTGAATACTTCCAGTTTCCATCTACATCTTTTTCGCCGTTTCGGAAGTAAGCTTCCAAAATAAACTTGCCTTGTTCCATAGTAAAAGGCATTATAACCTAAAAAATTTATTTACGAAAAAGGCATAAAATACACGAATAAATTTACCTTGAAAGTCCTGGTTAATTTATTAATGAGTTTTGAAAAAAAGTATTTTATTGTAAAACAAATGTAGATAAAGGAATAATTGAAAAAGGAAAAATCTATGTACGTATATGAAATGTCAATCGAAGATGAAATAAATATTTGTGCCTAATTTCACTAGTAATTTGGAATAAACTTTTGATAAAAATTCTGTAAAAAGCAGTTTTTTTTCGGTCATTCATTGTTGATATCCCGGTAGAAACTCGGGATTGTAAACTACTAATACGGGTTACAAATCGATACTCACCTTTTTTCGTTTTTTAATGGTGTATTTTTGTAGTTATATTATACATCAATCTACCGGGTGTCCACTCCTAAAAGTCGAACATTTGGCAATTATTTCTATAATACAATAATACATAAATATTCAGTAATAAATGCTTCAAATGGCTTTTTATTAAAAATGCAGAAAAAAACTGCAGTAAGGAGAAACAAACTCCAGTAAATATAAAAGTAACCACTGTCGTGAGCTAAACAATACCGTAGCCTGTTATAAAAACTATTTCGTACTGTAGCTAACTGGCTGTCAATAATTAACGCGCTTCTCTCAAGGAATTAATATCGGGGTGGCGTTTTTTGTAAATATTGCTTTTATGGTGTCCCCACAAGAAGAAGGTAAGGTGCTAAGTCAACATACCTAGTAAAAGGTTCAGTATCGTTTGAATTCTTACTCACTTTGTAGAATTTTTTGAATAATTGTTTATCCTTCTTTAATGATAATTTGTTGACGAATTGTTTTTGCGTTAACGAACGTATTTTAAGACTTTACGTTCAAGACCGCGGAAATAACTTTGAGATCTAATTTGAAGTGGTTTTCTTAAAAAATTTTTATTTAAAATAAAATGTGTATTTGTTTAATTTAATTTTATTGTTTAATGACACTTCAAAAATAAAATCATAAGAATCCTGCAGAGCGAGACCACAGTCGACTCTATTATGCTAGAGGAATGCGAGGGTGCAATTCGGTCTCACTTATATGGTAACAACGTGGCTGATATTGAAATTTTCATCGGTTGATACCAATAATAATAGTAAACTACAAGAGTTATTTGTTTTTAACAAACAAGTAGCAGTTCATGTGTGAATTTCGCAATTACATTTTTTTTTAAATACGTACACATAGAAAAATGGTTACTTGAGTAAGATTTGAAACCTCCCACCGTGTGTGCCAATCTTGATGGTTTTGCGGGGTATCTCAAGGAAGTTTTTTTTATGAAACGAAATATGAACTAAACAAAATTTCCATGGTATGCTTCGTTTCTGACATACGGAGTGAAAATTTGTCATTTTGGGGCCCCCTCGTATCTCTGAAACAGTGATAAATGATACTGATAAATATATTCACGCAGAAACAAGTGGCGTACGTAACTTTTCTATAATTATTGCCGTTTCTTCAAAATAACCCAAACTTACCTTTTTTAAATAGGACCCCCTGCATATTTGGTCAAAATTTGATACCATTTGTCCTCAGAAAAATATATAAAACTCTTCTTTTCACCATCAATCTCAAAATTTACGTTATTGTAAGTCAAAAATTTTTAATAGTTGGCCGGTGAGAAATTTGAAGTGAGAAAATAATTAGGCTGTCAGATTTTAGACGTTTGTCAGTTTAAATCTGTCGTTCTGATTATTTGCGTTGATTTGTCTAATATTGTTTTCTTAATCGTTAAAAAATTCATTCGTTGTTAATTCTCCCATTTGGAAACGCAGAATAATATGACATGCTTATTTGTTGGATAAATTGTAACGGAAATGAAGACGAAGCATTTAGAAAAAAAAATTTTTTTCGCCCCCGGCCAACCATTGACGAATTTAGGTTTGTAATAACGTCAATTTTGAGCTTAATGTTGAAAGGAACTCTAGAGTTTTATATATTTCTGAAAAACTGAGCGCAAATGGAATCAAATTGTGAAAAAATATGCAGGGTGCCATTTAAAAAAACGTAAGTTTGCGTAATAATTTGAAAAAATTTACGTACACCACTTGATTCCGCGCAAAAAATATCTACCAGTATCACTTTATTTATGTGTTACTTGTTAACATAGGTATGAGGAGGGGTCCCAAAATGACACATTTTCAGAATCACCCTGTACATCAGAAACGAAGCGCGTTATTGGAATTTTATTTAGTCCATCTTTCGTTTCATAAAAAAGTAGCACAGGAACGCGAAAACCGCAAGCCGTTCTTGAGGTACTCCGCAAATCCATCGAAATCGGGAAACACTGTACTTTATTAGACCAACTGAGCTGTCGAGATACAAGCTCCAATGGATGTAAGCTTTGTCTTTGTGTATGTAGAATAGATATGATTTCTATATATGACTTTTTTTACTTATGAACTAAAGAACCAGTTCAACCTGGTTGTCGCAAATACTAAACCCATTTGCTCGGGTAATAAAATACTTTAAATATTGATTTATAACGTTCAAACACAATAGAATTACTAATAATATTTCATGCTATTTGTAATTGTGATTAGCCTACAATTTATGCTTAACTTCACGGTAGGTATTATGAAATAATTTAATTTTAATTTTAATAATCTGATATTCATTTCTTATAGAAATATGTTAAATGAACAAAACGTATTTATCAAAACGTTAATGAGTACTCAATTATATTGCATTTTACCTAAAAACCTAAACTTTAAAAGCTAATTTTATACGGTATTCAAAGCAGCATCAGAATGCAGAGTCGAGCATTGACATCTACAGTAATTGCCTCAACAATCACGGATATACTTTGCACAGACTGTTTGGTAAGAAAGATATTGAAACATTGCCAAATTCTACTTTATCTACACTTCAGTAAACTTTGTTTCTATTTACTTAATCTCTTTAGAGCAGTGATTGTAATAAACCATTTGGATTTAAATCGTAAATAAACTAAGCATTAAATTTATTGAGAATTGTATGTAAATACTAAGGAACAAAAAACATTTTGAACGAAACAGATCCTAATTATTCAAACATATATAAAATAGATGCACTCAAAGCAATCGTTTATTTATTTCCGAAAGTAAAACGTTTTTATTTTCCTCTTGATTTCGAAAGTACTACAATAAAAACTATAAAACTATAATAGGAGAAGTTGGCAGTTCCCGTAATTTGATTTTGGGAGAAACTGTCGAGCGAAAATTGTAGGATATTTCATTATCGATCGCTAGGCTGGCTTTGGCGGAAAGAAGATAAGAAGCATTTTAAGCCCGTGATTGTGGTATATAAATGTAAAGAGACGGGTTTAGTGCTAAAGTAATGGCTTATAGAAAGCGACTTTAAAGGACACATTTATTGCTAGAGCTATTTAGATAAAAATTTAATACGACTTTTGGTATTCTACGTTTTGCTAATAAATACTAGTAATTGGAATAGTTGCAGATTGCTTTTAGAGTAGAGTCACATAAGTTGAACGTTAAAAAGTAGAATACGTTGACCATCAGGACAGATTTATGTAACGAACTGCATTTCCTTCTTCCGCGGTTTCTTTTCGGTCCAGCTGTTCATTTAAGAACTAGCTACCTTGAAAGCCATAAAAGAAAGATCTATAAATAATTCTGACCAGACTTTTGCAGTTGGCACAATTTGAACTGAACTATCCTCTGTGGAACAATTTTCAGACCGGCAATGATTTGTTTCTAGATAGCATGCACCCTTTAATGTCCATAGAATTGATTTTCCTTCCTTTGTGCTCGATTTTCAAAGACACCAACGCTAATAAAACAGCGACTTTGTTCTCTTAAGTTTCTGTAAAGTTTCTTTGTGTAAATGCTCCTGTCTCAAATCCTTCAACTTTACTAAAAAATTAAAAAATGATATTACTTCATATATTATATTCCAACATCCTCTGTAAATTCCCAATTGACATCTAGACTTAAACGCATTTCGGATCAAAGACATTTCTTATCATAAAACGCTGCACATCAATTTCAGTTTAATTAATTTTCTTTAGAAGTAAATTATCAATCCGTACGTTAAGAAGCTTTAATTTCACTTCTGGCTGTTTTACGGGATTCGTTATTAGTGCGTTCTTAATGTCATTTACAAACTTTAATGAAGGTTTGTGGAACTATTTTAGAGATCTGTACTAACTTTATGATGCATAAAACTTGCACAGAATGTAAATGATTTTTAAATTTTCATCTATTGTAATTGTAAATTTATGACGGTCTACCACGTGATTGACTATTTAAAGCTATAATTTCCCTTGTGTTGGGACAGTTAAGGAAATTATAACAATAATTAATGTCGATTTCGTTCTGAAAATAGTTAATTAAGTGTCGTAGTAAAAAAACGATTGCCGGTCTGGTATAGATCGTGCTTGCAAGTGTCGATCGCCGAATCAAGGCAATCTCCAAAATGAAGCCGAGATTATACACCAATGCGTAAACTTTACCCTAAAAATTGCAGAATTTCATAATGTCAACCACCTTAAAATTATATTGTTAGCAACTATATGCATAATACAAATATGTGATTAACATAACTCTTGGGGTATTTTTTTAAATACACCAATACGTAAAAATTAAATTTAGATAAACAATTTTATGATGTGTACCGTTTGCCACCTTACCATAGGTCGAATCGAAAGTACCGGGTGTCCCAAATTCGTTGTAATTGGGGTATCTCGGTTTATATAAAAGATAGAAACTTGCGGATGTCGCGAACCTTTGCTACTTTTTCATAAAACCTAAGAAGGCGTAATCAGATTTTTATAACTGTTTTAGTTTGGGAGATACAGGGCGATTTTGAAAAGTGTGTCGTTTTGGACCCCTCGATATCTCGGTTATCTTTAAAGATATCAAAAGATTTAAACGTTATCTTATACATTTTTTACGACAAGTTCAGTGGCGTACTCAATTTTTTTCGGGGTACCGTTTTTAAGATATGGGCCAAAATATAATTTTTAAATGGGACACCCTTTATTTTTAAGCTCAATAAATCCCATTTTGTTTTCTCATTTCAGTGATATATATCACTTGCCACTTTTTTATTAACCATATTGATAGTAAACATTTTAAAATATAACGACATATGGTTCTTAACTGAAACATTCTATATATTTCTTAATTAATTTTATCAATAAAGCTAGTTACTTACACAACACATTTATCTTACAACTCTTGGAACTTTATTATCTTATAACAAAATTAAACTAAACAACTTAAACTTAAATATTAAAACAACACTATATTCTAAATTGTTCAAAATGGTTCCCATTTTCTTCTACACATTTTGGCAAACCTTAAATATTCTATTTAAAGCACTTAATATATATAAGGGTTTATTTTGTAAATTTCTAAGGGTCTCGTGTGTAGCATTTTGTAATTGAAGGAGGGTATCATACCTCCTTGAATATATTTCGTTTTGAATATCCCCATAAAAAAAGTCTAAAATGGACAAGTCCGGTGACCTTGGAGGCAAATTTACAGGGCCACGTGTGCCTATCCACCGATTGGGAAAATGCTCATCTAGAAATGGTCTAATAATATATGCATTATGTGGGGGCCCCATCCTGCTGAAAATAAACATGATTTCTGTGGGCTAGTGGAACGTCTTCAAGTAATTCGGGCAACATATTTTCTAAAATTTGCTGATAGCGAATAGATGTCAAACCTCCGTCAAAAACTGATACCTTATTTTTGTTCCAAAACAAAGCACGTAACAGAGAACCCAAAACCACCTTGTTGTTGCTGTTGAAAAATTAAGTAATTGTTTTCTTTTGACCAATATCTTGAGTTGTGTCGATTAAAAATTCCTGCACTTGTTATGTGCGCCTCATCAGACCAAATTACTTGTCTTGCAAAATTAACATTTTCGCGTCACATTTGCAGGAACCAGTTGCAGAAATTCATGCGGCGTTCAAAATCGCCTGGAAGCAGTTGTTGAACTACATGATCTTTATAAGGGACAAAACTGTGCATTAGTTTTTGAAACCCCAACACTATCTTCGATTTTCCTGCAGGAAGTTCGAGGATTTACGGATACATGTGCCAAAACGTTAATTTCCTCATTTAGTTGATTTTCTTTTAAACTATACTTATGTTGTCTGGGTTTTATAAATGAACCAAAATTTAATAAATTATATGTAATTCGTAAAAAATTTCCTTGTTTGGCTGCCTTCTCAGGAAATCTAAAAGTATGATTCTTTAATATTGGTGTTATAATATTTACTTTATAACAATCTTACCGATTAAAATATAATTCGGAAGCCTCTTCTGAATTTTCATTACATGCTATATAACATTTAAGCATATCATACTTTTCATAATATTCAAAGGGTTGATTATCTGCCATAAATTAAAAAACGTTAGAGATAATAAATATGTAATTATTTAATAATGACATATACACTATGATAGGTATACTAGATTTAACTATCTTTTATTTCGATTGCCATAGCCACCTATTTTTTCTTATGAATTGATCAACACTTCCAAATTATAACAACCAGCAAAACCTAGCTTAGGTATATAAGTAAAGGGCAAGTAAGATACACATGATTTTATTTATTTAAATCTAATATACAAAATACAAATACATATAATAATAACCTGCACAATTATTGTTGTTTCGTTTTTTCACTACTAATAACTAATAATTAAACAGAAATAAAAGTCAATACATTAATAATTACTAAACATAGCAAGTGCTGGATCAATATAAGACTTTTATAGAATTGCAATACAATTTATTAAACTTAAAATATATATGGAGTGTTCCATTTAGGAATCACATCTCGTTATATTTTAAAATGTTTAAAAATGAAAAGTGGCAAGTGATCACTGAAATGAGGAAAAAAAGGGATTTATTGAGCTTAAAAATACAAGGTGTCCCATTTAAAAATTATAAGTTTGGCCCATATCTTAAAAACGGTACCCTGAAAAAGTTACACCTCACTATCCAACTAGTGCGCGTCAGATGAGTGTGTGGGTACAGGTTCGGTTGATGGTGTGGCTGTATGTGAGGACGCGAGTGAAGCAGCGGTTGGGGATATAAGGGCCAGTATTATAAAGCCTAGTTGACTGTCGCTTGAGTGTCAACCGAAGGTCAAACTACATTTTGGGTATTATAAACGCCAACCGGAGGTTGAATTGCCGATTGAGCGGCGGTTGACTCAACCATAGGATGAGAAGTTCGTAGACTTTCAACCCGAGTTTAAAAATATAACCTCAAAATTGAATAATTCTTCATTAACTTGATTTGGGGTCGTAAAACTATATACTTTGTTATAAAAATGGGTACAAAAATAAATTACTTTGGAGAGACAGTAGCGATAGTGATAGTTCTTCGGATTCTGATGAAAATGCATTTCGTGGAAGACATCCTAGAAATTTTCGAATTCGTTTAAATCATTTTAAAAGATGGAAAGATGAAGAATTCAGAATTAGGTTTCGTCTCAGAAAAGAGACAGTTGTGCTATTAGAACAAAGAATTGCATTAAATTGCTCCGAAAACTGAAAGGTGAGTTTATTCAAATAAATGAAGAGTTATATTTAAAAAGGTAAATTTCAGAAATCACCCATTAACAGCAATACAGCAAATTTTACTTGTGTTATGGTTTTGTGCCACAGGATGTATGCTATAAACAATTGGTGATTTCGCTGGGATACATAAGTCTACAGAGAGTCAAGTTATTAAAAAGTAATAGGCCAATTAGTTAGGATAGCACCTGAATACATAAATATGCCACTACAGCAAGAAATAGATGTATGTAACAAAAATTTTATGGAATTGCTAGAAAGAAATAAAATAATTTTTTATAATTAAATAACAAATATGCAATCTTTTATTTATTTATGCTTAATTTTAAGAGAAGACAATGCAGAATATTTTAGGAGCAGAAAAGGTTATGTTTCACTAAATGTGCAAGTGGTAGGCGAATTGGACCTGTCTATAAGAGATATTGTTGTTCGATGGCCTGGTTCTGCTCATGATCGGACGATATTTAATAACAGTAGAATAAAAGCTCGATTTGAAGCTGGAGAATTTGGAAATGGTATATTAGTCGCAGATTCAGGATACGCTTTAGAAAAATATTTAATTGCACCAATTCCTGCACAACCCTTCAATGAATCTCAGATTAGAAGTCGAAATCCAATTGAAAGATTGTTTGGTGTGTTAAAACGTAGGTTTCCCATTCTTTCACTTGGAATAAGACTGTCTGTTCATACAACGTAGTCAGTAATTATAGCATGTGCAGTACTACATAACATTGCGGTGAAACTAAATGAACCTGATCCCATTAATGATCCAAATGTAAACTATCAGGAGACACATCCAATGAATCCTAATCCTCCAATTAACCCTAATAATGATGATGCCCCTATTACTTTCAGAGATGAATTTCTTGTATATTTCGTGAATTTATTACAAAATAATGAATAAACAGTTTTAAAAGTTCTTAAGAAGTCGTTTCATTAATTTGAAGAATAATATGTTTCCAGTAAATACAAAATGTGCTGTTTTTACTTTTTATTCATCTAAATGTTTAATTTCTAATTCTAATTTAATGTTTTGTAATGTTTCGTTTACAATTTTTTTATTATATAACTCTTTTTCCTTCTTCATTCTCATCGTGTGAAATTCTTCATCTCTAGCAGCTTCTTTTTTTAACAGTTCAGCTTCAGCTGTGCTAGTTCTGTTTTAGAAAGTTTCAAATTATCTTCCTTCCTTTTCTGTACTTTCAAAAGTTTGTTCTTTTTATTTAATCATCTTAGGTGTATAACAGCCCAATCTGAAAACAAATCTTATTAATTTGTCAATAAGAAATCGGAAATGTTATAAACCTTACTTTCTTTTTCATTAAACACGTTATCTTCTAATGATTTTGAAGAATTTCCTTAATGGGCACCTGTGATGTACTGGGCAAAACAATAAGTGTAGTTTCTTTTAAATTATTATTTTCCATGGATTCACTGTTTGCTAAAATAAATAATTATTAAATAATATAATAAATAATTTGTCAACATACAACACTTGGGCTCCTGCAATGCACTGGACATAATAGCAGTTACAGCAATTTCCTTTAGAACGCTATTTCCTATGATTTCACGGTTTGCTAAAATCACAAATTCTGGTAATAATCATAAATATTATAGTAATAATATGTGAACATACAACTCTTTGTCACATCTGCTACTTTTACAGTCACCTTGCATAGGCTTTAATCCAATTATAGAAATGGAGCTAATTATCGATTTAATTTTTTCATAAAGCGCATTTGTAGAAACCTTCACCTATACCTCAAATAGTCCTCCACCAGTTCTATATAAATATTGCCTTCTTCGAGCCTCATACTTACGAACATCCTTCTTCAAATTATCGAATTTATTACGCAATTGTTCAGCCGTTCTGGGTTCTGTTGAACTAGCATTGTAACTCTCGGCAATTTTTTCCCAAGCAGCAGTCTTACGTAACATTTATGTTTTTATTTTAATACAGCTTTCATAAGTAAAAAAATGTACCTTTTGTTTACATGTCGTACTATCAGTTTTCTTGCTTTCTACAATATGCTGAAAATTATTTACTATATCTACAAGTCGATGGCAGTCTGATTCAGAGTAAAACACCCTCTTTGATTTAGAATTCATTATTAATGACTTATTAATAAATTTGTAATAACTCTGGTAAAACACGATGAACATAAGCACAAGTAAGGTTAAGTTACGCGCCACCAGAATATCACTCATTTGATTGGCTACAATTCAACCGACAGGGTAGCCAACAGCTAAAAATGTACCTCAACCACTGGTTGACCAACCGTTGTATACAGTTGTGTTTATAATACAGAATCGGTTTGAACCTTGGGTTGTGACTCAACGGAAGGTTGAGTAACCGAGAGTTGATTTGAATTTTATAATACCGGCCCTAAGTACGTGTGTGGGTATGAATGGGGAGCGAATGCGGATGCGAGTGCAGCAGCGAGCTCTGGTGAAGGTGCGTATGCGAATGTGGTGCGGGTAAACAATTTCCATCTCTAATCTTTTAATTACATTTATTTAATGGTTAGTTAACGTATGTTGTGTTGAGTAATTTAGTTATAACAATCACAGTGAATAAAAACTACTTGTAGCACCAAACAAACGTGATATAAATTGTCCTGCCCAAATTGTTGTTATAGCTCATCGAATTACATCTAAGCATCCGCGTGCCTTAGATCCTGATAATACAACAGAAAATTGACCTATAATATTTTCGTTCCAGAATAATCACAATCACGCATTTGAAAGTACTTATTCGTTCCATTTATAGTCTTATAATACAAGAGAAGATACTTGTACGTATTGGTTGCGCTAGATTAAGGCCTTCGGAAGGACGAGTTAGAAATCCTGTGTGCTACATACACATGCGTATGAGGGTACGTGTGCAAATATAAGTCCCGGTGTCTGTATCTATTCCAATGCCCCTGTGAAACACGGTGTCATTGTCGATGTTGGTATTCGTGTCTGTTTTGGTGCTAGTAGTACCCGAGCCGATTTCGGTGTGCAAGCGTTTGTGCCTGCATGAATATGTACGTATGTGTGGTTCCACTAGCTTTCATAGCGCTTACAAGCACTAGAAAGATTTACAGTTGTTCGCAGAAATAGGATTTGAAACCGTTCACTTGCCCAAAAACGTCCACCCGGCACACATATCCCATTTAGAAACTTCCGTTGCAAATAACCTCTTATCTGGCACTCAACAGTTCACCTACATCAAGCAACTAAACATTACATATTGACGGAAATCCTCGCTTAACTTATTTCCTAATATATTTATCAGGAAATGAAAACCGAATATAAAACTAATCACATAATTTCCGTAATACAAACAAGATACAAGGTAACTATTGTAGTATAACCTTTAGAGCGGTCCACACTCTAACCGAATGTATTTATGATAGCGACCTCGTCATTTATACTATTTTCAGCTTGATACCTGTGCGTGTATATATATATATATATATATATATCTGTGTGTGTGTGTGTGTGTGTGTGTGTGTGTGTGTGTGTGTTGTGTGTGTGTGTGTGTGTGTGTGTGTGTGTGTGTGTGTGTGTGTGTGTGTGTGTGTGTGTGTGTGTGTGTGTGTGTGTGTGATGTACTGCTGGTTTCTCGGTGTTGATCCGCATAGCTCTTCTGGTATCCAATAGACCGTTTGTTGCAGAACAACGTTTCGGAAAAGTCTTATTTGTCATCCTCAGGTTGGTTACTGTCTGCTCCTGCTTCGAGTTACTCGAACTGAACTAACTTCCTGTTGTGTGTGCTGTTGCTTATGCCTTCACTGATTTCACTGCTTTCACTGCTTCCACTGCTTTCACTGCTTTTACTGATTTCACTGCTTTCACAGTTTTCACTGCTTTCACTGCTTTCGCTGCTTTCACTGCTTTCACTGCTTCTACTGCTTTCACTGCTTTCACTACTTTTACTGCATTCACTACTTTCACTGCTTTAACTGCCTTCACTGCTTTCACTGCTTTCACTGATTTCACTGTTTGCTTCTCTGTTTTCACTTATTCCCTTGTTGGTTGTTTTAGGTGTTGTGGATTATAGTTGTCTAGGGATTAATGATGTTTTCCGTATTGATGGTAGTCTCAGAGCATCGTCTCTTGTGTTGAGATTATGTGGTTGTTTCTCAATCTCTACGGCTTCTCTGATAATTCTAGCTGTAAAGTGTGCGATGCTTGCCAAAGTTTTTGCGTCCTCAAATGTAATTTTGTTTCCGGTTACGTGTTGGGCCAAGGATGATGTCGCTTGAATTTTATTACCGAGTTTTTGCGTTCTTCTATCCTTGCACAGGCTCCACATGGAATCTCGTACGCCCTGAAAGTTGTATCGATTTTGTTTTTAATAATATCTTGTCCGTTGTCCCGTTGATGTAAGGTAGGTATGCCGTGGAAGTTGTAGGATCAGCTGTTTCTTTATCTTCTCTACTTGAAGGCCTCAAAGTCATTTGTATGTTGTGGTGGTGGAATCCATTCCTAATCAAAGCCTCTCCTATTTTTGTCATCTCTTCTTTGGTGTTGTCGGCGTCTGCCAATTTCTTCAATCGATTGATCAGCATCTTGATGACAGATTTGAGTTGACTTGGATGATGACGCGAATTGGCATTGATGTATCTGTCCTTGTGCGTAGGTTTCCTGCAGACCGTGTGGCCTAGGCATCCGTCTTTATTCTTCATAACTAGCACGTCCAGAAACGGTTATTGATCATTTTGTTCTATTTCCATTGTGAACTTGATATTTGTGTGCTCGTTGTTGAGGTGTTCCAAAATTACCCTCAGTTTTTCCTGTCCGTGGCTCCAGTTGACAAATGTGTCATCTACTTACCTCAACCATAGCGTCGGTTTATATGCTGCTGGGTGTAGTACTTTCTCTTCAAACTCTTGCATGAAGAGGTTTGCAATGGCTGAAAGTGGCCCCATTGGTGCTCCTGCTTTCTGCTTGTAACCGTATCCTTATTATATGGTCAGCTGGTTTATGTCTCCTTTGGATGGTCTCAAGTGCCTCGTCGACTGGTATATTTGTGAATAGTGATACTATATCGAAGCTGACTACGAGCTCTCCTGGTTTAATCGTGTGCTGTTGCACAAACTCAATGAAATGGTCGGCGTCTTTCACGTAAGATGTAGCCTTGTTAATGGGTGGCTGTAGTGACTTCGCAAGGTACTTAGCTAGCGCTTGTAGCGGTGATCCCACATAACTAACAATCAGCCGTAGTGTGGCACCGTCCTTGTGTATTTTAGGCAGTTCGTACATATTCAGGCATCGAGAAGACTTTTCTCTCGGTATCCATGTTTTCTGGGTTTCTTCATCAATTTGTGAATTCGTAATTTTCTTCTTCGTTGTTTTCTCCAGGTACGTCGTGGGATCGATGGCTATAAATTAGTATACTGCATTATCCAGTAACGCTGTCATCTTCAGGTTGTAGTCTTCGCTGTTCATTACTACTGTCATATTTACTTTGTTCGCCGATAAGATTATAATGTCCTGGTTCATTCGCAAGACCTGCAGGGCTGTATACTCTTCGTGACGTAAATTCCTCTTCGGATCCTGTGTTCTAAGCACGTGCAAAACCTGGTAACGTGTTATTTTGGCTGTAGTGTTGCCGAGTCTGGTTATAGATGCTTCTATTCCACATATTATTTCTTCGTTGGGTATACGTACTGGTGCTACTGCGAAGTTGAAATCCTTTGCTGGTACATATTGTTCTGCACTGCTTAATACGTAGTTCGACAGGTTCGTTACTACTTTACTGGGTTCTAAAGTTTCTCTTGCAGCCCTCTTCTTTTGTTTGGTATTTAGGAGGTCAGACTTCTTCTTCTGCTTCTGAGATGTTAGAAGCCGGTCGGTTTCGGATCGGAATTCGGCGAGTTGGTCTACACTTGCCCATAACGTTGGATGAATGGTGTTACTCGGTTGAAGATGTAACCACAGCAATTCCTTGTTGTTTTTATCCAACATGCGTCTAGTATCATGGATAGATTCCCGTATCAGTGCGAATCCGGTTCTTCTTAGTATGGCCTTTGTTTGATGGTTATTATTTTGAAATTTCACCTCCATACACTTCGTAATGATCTTCTCATCTCTTCAGCGTTGGAGAGATGTTCGATCGCTGAGTAACCTGGCTCTCTTTGATTTAAACTTTTCGTAGTTTCTCGTTCGTTGGAATAACTTCTCCCCGTAAAGATCAATAATCCTACAACTGCCAAGGCATACCTATCATACATCAAAGGGGCAACGGACAAGATTAGTCGTATTCTTAAAAAAACAGAATCGCTACAACTTTCACGGTGTATCGAAAAATTCATTCGATATGAAGAAATAATAAGGACAAGATCTCGTTGGAGAGCCAAGGAGTGTACGAGATTCCATATGGAGGCTGCGGGCTCTGTGCATTAAGTCTGCTATCGCTCATGGAACAACGTAGATCATTTTTTATTCTAGCCATCTTAGAGAATGCGCGTTCTGCACTGCAATTGCTAACTGGCAAGCATAGATATATCCTATAAGCAACGACGACATTTGGGAAAACCGATTCTAATTTTTTATTTTTGATCATTTTTACACAATCCTCTGGTGAAGCAATGTTTAAATCTTTCACGAGACCAGAAAATTGGATCACCTCGTTTGCAAACTGTTCATCAAAATCGTGTTTATAGTGTTTTGAAAGATTATTCACTGCCTGTAAAATGTCTTCGTGTTTCATGGATTTTAACTTAAACAGGATTTCAAATTTTTCTTCTAAATGTATATAGGCTTGAAGTCGATGTCCTAAACATGAACTCAATTTGTCAATGATAAGTAAAAATGTATTAATTTTAAAATCCTGAAGCTCACTGAATTCAACCTCACCTTCGCGAGCTTCGTCACTTGCCAGTTTTCGCTTTCAAATTCTTGAATATTCTTTATCAAATTTTTTATTAACAGTATTTGATAGCGCATGGGATCTATTTTCAAAATTGTCGAACATTTCTCGAAGAGTTGGGACAAATGATTTTAGAGATCGTATAAGTTGCACAGCTGTTCACAAATCTATTAACTTGGATTGTAGATTCAAGCTTGCAGAACTGAAGCGTTCAAGAACTTCATACCAAAATATTGTCATAAAGGCAATGTTTAGCATTATAATTTTTGTTTAAGTGTAGCTGCTTAATCCCGCGTGTTTCTTCTTTCTGCGTCAACATCAGATATTTTTGTTGATATAGCCCTTGCAGACCACCGACTACTGCTAAGGCTTTTGAGGATACGTTCCGTTCATTTGTGCAGGTTAGATTTGAGCATATGTGTTGCCATCTATGACTCGACGACGCCGAATTATACAGTTGTTGCGAGAAACTACAGAACTACAGAAGCCTAATGCATTCACTCCAACTAAGTTCAACGAATGTTCTGTACACGGAACATAATCCATATATTTATTAATATTTGTTAATAGTGCTTGTAGACCTTTGTATTTCCCTGACATATTCGATGCGTTGTCGTATGATTGACCGCGTCCATTTTTTACGTTGAGTTCTAATTGGTGAAGAATTTCTAGTACAGAATCATCCATAGATTCCCCTGAATGACCAACTGAACTTGTATGTGTAATAAAGCGTTCATGTACAGTGCCTTCATTATTCACATATCGTAGAACTATTGCCAATTGGTCACAACGGGACACATCTGGTGAGGTATCGAGGATTACTGAAAAGTATTTTGAGGTTTTCACTTCATATGCAATCACTTCCAGAACCTTTTTCCCCATGAATATTACAATTTCTTCGTAAATTGTGGAGGATTTATAAGAAATATTACCCCTCCCTTTATTGGTACGATTTTCTAAGTGTTTAGCCATAAATGGGTGAAAGTAAAAATTATAGAGACCCTAAAAAATTTTCATTTTGGAAATCTCCAATTATTTCCGTATCTCCTCTAGGGATAACCCCCTTCCACATAGAAATTTTAACTGTTCTACAACTCTCCGTGAAACATCCTCCAATAACCTTGTTCTTTTTCTAGTTCAATTTTTAATAAGGCGCCTATTTTGCCAATTTTCGCCGTTTGTCCTATCGAAGATTGTACGGCATTTGAATGATCACTATCTTTTTGATGTCTGATGAGTTACAAGATCCATTTATAAAATCATTATTTTTAGATTTTCCAAATTAAAACACAAAAAAAGCAATAAATATTTCCACTTGATTTAGAGTATATGAACTAGCCCCTGTTTACTTTTTCGCCATTTTTCAAATTAAAGCTAAAGTATGACAGATTGCAGTAACGTATAGTTCCGTCGCTTGCTACACGCTTTGAAGCTGAAAAGTCGTTGTTTTGAATATTTTGATTACAAAGTTATTGCTTTTGAATCCAATAATTACAAGCACGTTTGCCTTCTGGCCATTATGCCGGATCTGATGACAATTCTAATATACCTATTTCAGGCAAATTTTAATCCAAGTGCTATAAAGTATTATACCTTTAAGAAGCATTTTGTTAGTTAGAAAAAAAAAAACTTACCCCAGGTTCGAGTTCGACTTTGGTTTCTGTGCCAGGGCCAATTGTCACTTATGTTATTTATATCCATTTCTGACAAATCCACGAATTACCAGTGTCCTGTACCTGCAAAGTTTTATAATTTTACTTTTTGATAGTGGGTCTTATTCATGTGTATGAAAACACACTATATATATATATATATATATATATATATATATATATATATATATATATATATATATATATATATATATACCGGTGTGACAGGATCATGGTACACCCACTTTTCTCCTTTCGTTTTGAAGATAATTGATTGAAACTTGGGATATCCTATATACATAACAAGCGGCACTTTTGATATAATAACCGATTTTTTTCATTTCCGGTTTCGCCAGAAGTGACAATAACTTTCGATTTTTAGATGGAACACCCTGTATATCATTGAATTTTTGAATTCTGTCTGATTTTCTGAATTCAACTATATTAAATAAGTGACACTTCAAACGTCAATATTTTTATAATATAATTTTTAGTTTTCCATTTAAGTGTACCTTGACGGTTCCGATTTATTCTAAATGACGCGTGTAATGGTAGAAAAATCTAAATCCCGTCAAAAATACTAAATTACGTGATTTATGAGCAAGTAATGTTCATCAAAATGGTTTTTGGGCAAAACTCATTTTTTCCAATGGAACCATATGGGTACCGTGGTACCATTTATTAGTACTATACTGACTAACTTATTCATATGTCTTATTAAAATGTGCGATAAATACAAACAAAATTACAGCTAAAAGAAGATAAGAAAATACAATTTATTTATAATTATCTTGTTATACATAAGGTGGCTTTGGAATACAAAAATGAACACAAAGATTACAACAGTTGTTCAAAATGCTGCCCATTAGCTTCAATGCACTTCTGAACTCTTATCTCCGTTCATCCAAAATGTCCTCAATCTCATTTTGCAGGAATCTTAAGTATATGGCACCAGTCAGAAGTCCTTCAAATATTATTGGACCAATGATTCTACTACTGATTATTCCAAGCCAAACATTGATTTTCTTGTGATCAATATTTTGTATTTTGCCGGTTAAATAATCCCAAATTTGTAAACCTAGACTCGACCGAAAATAAAATCATTCCCAAAAATCATTGTTTGGCTGCACGTTATTCCGCAAAATCCTACTGCAATATTCTATCCTACGTTCGTAATCATTTTGTGCTGGTGCAATTGGTATTTAAAAGATTTGTAATGGTATTTGTGCAAAATTCGGCTTACCGTTTGGTGACAGATTTCCAACTCAAACCTAATTTTCCTTAAAGAAACACTCATATCAACTTCTAGTCGAGCCAAAATATTAATTTCCGTTCCTTCGTCAACAATGAAATTTTCTTCGGATCATTGTCGGCTCCTTCGAAATTGATTTTCAAGACGTTTAAAATAATTTCTCGCTGGACATTGTCTACTAGGATGTCGTTCGCCATAAAGATCTTTAGCTGCTACGGCATTTTATCTACATTCTCCGTAAATAATTAACATGTCCACTTTTTCATTTATTGTATAAATTGGCGTCGTTTTGAACACAATTAATAAGAATTTGAAACAATTTTTAAAGACACAATAAAGACAATGATAAACCAACAAATGTTTGACAAGCAAAATTTTCATTGTTTTCAAAGCCATATTCGTTACTTCTTATCTTCACTACTGAGAGTTGTAATATTTAATTATAAATAAATTGTATTCTCTGATTTTCTTTTAGCTGTAATTTTGTTTGTATTTATCGCACATTTTAATAAGACGTATAATACCTACCTATGAATAAGTTCCTTGGTAATAGTACTAAAACACGTAGGAGCTACGTGTAGTTGCGCAATTAATAGCATAACGGCCCAGCAATTGGCGAACGTTCTTCGGGAAATGGCGATACGAGTTCAGAAGTGCATTGACACTAATGGGTAGCATTTTGAACAACTCTTGTAATGTTCTGTCTTTTTTTGTATTCCAAAGCCACCTTATGTGTAACAAGGTAATTATAAATAAATTGTATTTTCTTATCTTCTTTTACCTGTAATTTTGTTTGTATTTATCGCACATTTTAATAAGACATATGAATAAGTTACTCAGTAATAGTACTAATAAATGGCACCACGGTACCAATATGGTTCCATTTGAAAAAATGAGTTTTGCCCCAAAAACCATTTTGATGAACCTTATTTGCTCACAAATCACGTAATTTAGTATTTTTGACGGGATTTCGATTTTCTACCATTACATGGGTCATTTAGAATAAATCGGAACCGTTATGACACACTTAAATGGAAAGCTAGAAATTGTATTATAAAAAATATTGACGTTTGAAGTGTTACTTATTTAATATCGTTGGATTCACAATAAATCGGAACCGTCATGGCACACTTAAATGGAAAACCGGAAATGAAAAAAATCGGTTCTAATGGCAAAAGTGCCGCTTATTATGTATATAGGATATCCCAAGTTTCAATCAATTACCTTCAAAACGAAAGGAGAAAAGTGGGTGTACCATGATCCTGTTACACCCGAGATATATATATATATATATATATATATATATATATATATATATATATATATATATATGGTGTAGTTTAATTATATTTTATTAATCAGTTATTGTTAAAGGATTTATGTATACCTATTATATTACCTTGTTTGACGTGTGAAAATACTTAGTGTATAAAGCACAAACATACATTATTATTATTATTATAACTGTCTCTCAGTAATTAAATTACATTCTTGAATTATTGCTTCTAAATTTGTGTGGCTTTTGAAATAAACTTTACTTTTAAGAGTTTCCCACAAAAAATCACAAGGAGTTAGGACCGTAGCTTTTGCAGATCTATTTATTTCCCTCGACCAATCCACCAATTAGGAAAGACAAAGTCGAAACTAACACTTAACCCAAAACGGGCCGGGCCCCCATCCTGCTGGAACCATATATCCTGATCTGGACTAACTGCATCTTCTAAGGTAGGAACAACATTATTCTGTAGAAGTTCCAAATATATATCTGAAATCAAATTTCTCACCATTTCAAATGGCCTTATTATTCTGTTGTTAAAAATTCCAACCCAAATATTAATTTTTTGGGGATATTGGGTATTTGCACAAACACGCAATCGGTGCTCATGCATGAGTATTTTGAACGTTTGGTTCATGATTTAAAGTAAAAATGCATTCATCTGTAAAACAAATAGATAAAAAGGAGTGCCGGTCCCGATTTGTGTTCTCTTGCATCATTTCACAAAAGAATGTGTTGATTCAAAATCCAATACGATAATTCTTGGTGGGTGTAAAGCTTGTAGGATTTATAACCACGTTTCTTTTTAATTTTAAAACTGTTGAATAGTGCAAACCACACTTATAAGCAATACGTTTTATGCCATACGAATAATTCTGATTTATCATAGCCTTCGTTCACAGCTACAAGTTTCGAAATCGTTGATAGACTAACCATTGGTTTGTTTTCATATTTTACAGAAAATACATCTCCTGTATTATTAGGCATTGAACAGATGATATTATTTACATATTGACAAATAAATAGTATACCAAACGGAATAAAGCTACAGTATGTGGTGTGAAGGTCATAAAGGACAATATCAGCCAAAATTGGGCTAAGGCTTGATCCCATAGGTGTGTCAAAAATTTGTGGGTCAAAAATATTATCAAATTGACAATAAGCGGTATCAAAGATAAACTTTATTTTGTAGATAAACTAATTTTTGTTAAAGCTGCAGTTGTTTTCTATTAAATTCCAGTTTTGTATCAACTTGGATACGAAATATATAGCCCAAAAATATAATAGTAGTTTTCCTTTACATAATATCAGTCATTATAGACCGAAATAACCGTACGAATAAAACTATTTGAGCTAATATTTTTTGTTTCTAAGTTGTAATAATTAACTGGATTTAGTTCATTAACAATTTAAATAGTATTAAATGGTTCCGAAAGATACCATTCTTTAACGCTTTCTACGGACGAAAGCTGGATATACTAAATGCCATTGTCAAAAAAATAAATGCAGTAAGTATATTTAATTGCATCATTACATACACCCAAAAACCTAGGCTAAGCAAAAGCTGGCAATAATATCTAACATTCTGCCTGTTTTTATTTTCAACATGCCAAAGCCTATTTACTAGAAGACTTTTTTTTGTACTGTTGCAGTCACTTATATTTCATTGCAAATGAACGTAATAATAAGTTTTGTCTCACGAACAGACCACACTAGGCGTAAGCAGGCTACAAAAATCAGAAATTGACAAAGATTAGGCCGGGGAAATGGTCATTAAGCCATATCACAATCGATAATCTCTTAATAGTCCTAGGCGAGTTCTTAAATTAATCCTACCCGACTGTGGCAGATAGGACTGTAGTCCGCTCGATAAAATAATACACAACTGCAATCTCAAACACTTAATGCACACGTAGACGTACACGCACACACGCACACGCACACGCACACGCACACGCACACGCACACGCACACGCACACGCACACGACACACGCACACGCACACGCACACGCACACGCACGCGCACGCGCACGCGCACGCAACGCAAACGCACACGCACACGAACACGCACACGCACACGCACACGACACGCACACGCATACGCACACGCACACGCACACGAACACGCACACGCACACGACACGCACATACGCACACGCACACGCACACGCACACGCACATGCACACGAACACGCACACGCATCGCACGCGCACGCACACGCGCACGAACACGCACACGAACACGCACACGCACACGCACACACACACACACACACACACACGTACACCACGTACTGCACACGCACACGCACACGCACACGCACACGCACCCGCACCCCGACACGGACACACACACGCACACGCACACGCATAGACTTGATGGCCGATCTTGGAGAAACTTGGCCAAACGTTGTAAAATGAGCTAATAAGTCGATTTAGTGACAGTGAAAAAAAAATCGATTGCATAACCTTCTATACCTACATATGTATAAGTAGATTGGAAGGTAAAAAAGCAATCTAAAGTAAAGGGCCTGGGCGTTTACACATAAGCAAAATCTCCTATATCTAGATTTTGCGGTAGTTCTGCTATATGCACTGATATCCTTAACCGCTCTCTTGTGAAGATTAGTTTCTTTAGTTACCACAGAATCCAATAATTATCTTAAAATTGGCAGCATTAATTGTGTACAACTACCAGCATTTGGATAAATTGTGATTGATCAAACGCAGTGTACTGAAAAATTTTAAAACATTTGTATTTAGTATTAAAACCAAATATGAAAATAAAATTATCCACTTAATAATAATTATTACGAAATCAAGCCCATAAATTAATTAACCGTTAAATACTGATAAGGAATTGCATAAGGGAATACAAATAATTAACCCGTAAAATTTAATGCAATGAATTGCGAAAGAAAAGTAATTTCAAATATGTTGTGATTGAAATATAGTTGTTTTCATGATAAACTTAAAAGATTATTACAAGATTACACTCTTAAATGTGGTGTCGATTTACTATTTTATTTTGTACCGTACATCTTGAATGAAACAGTTACAAACCAACCCTTTATATTAATTCAATTTTGGAAATAGATAAATTTCGATTCCAACAAATATAATTAGTCAATTATCAATTAGCAAAATAATTAAAATTTGCAACGTATATGCTTCTGAATTAATTTATGTTGTAAAAGTATATAATAGAAATTTAATTAACTAAATTTAGATATTCGTCATTTCTGTCAATTATGTAAAATTCTAAAATTCAACAGTAGACTTTTTGAGACCATTCATTATACCATTTGCACGTTATTGATACATTTATAACGCTTTCTACGGACGTAAGCTCGAGATACTAAATGCCATTGTAAAAAAAAATAAATGCAGTAAGTATATTTAATTGCATAATGACATAGATCCAAAAACCTAGGCTAAGCAAAAGCTGGCAATAATATTCTGCCCGTTTTTATTTTCAAGATGCCAAAGCCTATTTACTAGAAGACTTTTTTCTTGTACTGTTGTGGTCACTTTTATTTCATTGTAAATGAACGTACTAATAAGTTTTGTCTCACGAATAAACCACACTAGGCTTTGTGAGGTCTTGCCAAAGTAAGCGGGCTGCAAAAAATAGAAAATGACAAAGATTAGTCCGGGGAAATGGTCGTTAAGCCATACTACAATCGATAATCTCTCTGAGTTAATAGTCCTAGGCGAATTCTTGAATTAATCCTACACGACTGTGGAAGATAGGACTGTAGTCCACTCAATAAAATAATACACAACTGCAATCTCCAACACCTAACGCACACGTAGACGTACACGCACACACGCACACGCACACGCACACGCACACGCACACGCACAGACTTACAGAAATGATGGCCGATCTTGGAGAAACTTGGCGAAACGTTGTATAATGAGCTAATAAGTCGATTCCGCGATAGTGAAAAAAAAAGCGATTGCATAACCTTCTATACCTACATATGCAAGCAATCAAAAATAAAGGGCCTGGGTGTTTACACATAAACAAAATGTCCTATATCTAGATTTTGCGGTAGTTCTGCTATATGCACTGATATCCTTAACCGCTCTCTTGTGAAGATTAATTACTTTAGTTACCACAGAAGCTAATAATTATCATAAAATTGGTAGCATTAATTGTGTACAACTACCAGCATTTGGTATAAATTGTGATTGATCAAACGCAGTGTATTGAAAAATTTGAAAACATTTGTATTTAGTATTAAAACCAAATATGAAAATAAAATTATTCACTTAATAATAATTATTACGAAATCAAGTCCCTAAATTAATTAACCGTTAAATATTGATAAGGCATTGCATAAGGGAATACAAATAATTAACCCGTAAAATGTAATGCAATGAATTGCGAAAGAAAAGTAATTTCAAATATATTGTGTTTGAAATATAGTTGTTTTCATGATAAACTTAAAAGATTATTACAAGATTACACCCTTAAATGTGGGTCAATTTTCGTTTATTATTTCTCAATAAAAAATATGTGGAATGTCGGCTAATGATTACTATTTTAGTTTGTACCGTACATCTTGAATGAAACAGTTCAAACCAACCCTTTATATTAATTCAGTTTTGGAAATAGATACTAGTGTTTCTGAATTAATTTATATTGTAAAAGTATATAATAGAAATTTAATTAATTAAATTTAGTTATTCGTCATTTCTGTCAATTATATAAAATTCTAAAATTCAACAGTAGACTTTTTGAGATCATATCATTATAGCATTTGCAGGTTTTTGATACATTTTTAGTGACTGCTGATATTGAAACGTTTAAGGCTTGTACAATCTTGCCAAAAAAGGTGTAAGTATTTGAATTTGTTTACACGGATTCATTCACAGAATCTAACTTGAGTTCGTTTAATTATGTAAAATGTTAGACCGTAGTAAAGAAAGTGATGTAATTTCAAAGAACTTAAATTCAGAACGCATGCATAACTGGTGTGATATGTCATTAATTGTAACACTGCAATTTCATCAATTGGTTTAATTATGTAAGAACATTTCAAATGTGCCAGTGAATGAAAAACATTCAATTAATACAGCGCTTGTCTTTTATACAAATATTTAAAGTGTAACTTTCATATAATACACGAAACAGGAGATAAAAGAAATTTAGTAAGATGAAAAAGCGTGATAAAAGTTTATCAGATTTAGACCATCAACAACAAATATTATTCAGCAATTGAGATCCGACTAGAAGGAAATTTCAGAGATTTCATCTTTCTTTGTTCAGATTCGCTTTTCATTGTGGATATGAATTTCACTCTATTGAGGTTTTACACTCAGTATATAGTTCATGTTGCAGCCATCCTATAATTGACTTGTTAAAGAGTTCAGATAAAACTATATACATTTTATATTAGAAATTTCCGATAAACTTTAAATGTATCTATTTTATAAAGTAAGATTTGTATTAATTATGTAAATTAACTTCTAAAGCTACAAACTTTATGCTGAAGTACGCAAATTGCATTACCCATAGTTTGGAAACGGATTACATACACATCTACTATGCAAATGAATTGAAGAACGTAAGCCACATTAGCAGCATGTAATTTAATAAAATCTACAATTATTACCATTATTAGGTGTTTTCTTTGTCTCTAATTTCTTTAACCCCACGTTAAAACTGTATTTTTTAAGCGAATATATGATACATTTCATATATACGTCTTACTAAGTATTTCCAAACAAAATGTTTAAACTTTGACAGAAAAAAAAAGTTATTCACAAAAAGAATGACAAAGGAAATTAAGCTAATATCAGTAATAATCGTATGCTTAATCAATCACTCAAAATACGTAAAAATGAGCTGCAACAGAGACAAAATGAAAAAATATTTACACTCACAATTTTGTTACACAAGCACATATTTTATTATCTAAATGGATTACAATAGGGAATAATTTTAACTAAGAATGTTATGTTGGTTTAATTGTGTTTAACTACAATAACTAAAATTTTATAAAGCGAGCAAATAATGTTATGTGCTTAGGATCAAATTTAAAAGTAACTGAAAGAATATATTTTTAAGATGAGTGGTTAAACGTGTTATAATGCACTTATAGTTATTTCACTATTGTAACCTTCTTTGTGTTTTAACCCATTATATCCTAGCGCTGCACATACTAACGCTTACAGAGGTCTATATTCCTGACTCCTACGCCTAAACTTGAACAACTAGAGGATAGATGGCACCGTTGAATCATTAAGTAATAGTCATTTTAAGTTATTTTTAAGATACATTACCAGCTACTGTAACGGTTAGTGGATATTGTGTAAACAAAATACGAGAATTTATTCAAACAAGATGGATTACGGAATTACATTTGAGTAAGCGCAAATAAATAACGCTGTGTACAAATTCTGTAATATTAGGTGTAAGTATTTAAAAATAGTCAATTATTGATATTTTATGTAAATATAGGGCCTAACCTCAAACACTGTCAGTATGGATCGTTGTAAAGTTTAGCGTTACGTATATGTAACGCTAGGCTTTACGGGGTACATCTCCATAATTTTTGCTTATTACTTGCAGGAAGCTATCGAAATGACATATATAGTTTATTTGCTGCTGAGTGTCCGATATGGAATTGTCCCCTACAAGCCCTTGACCAATTTGTGTTTTCTTTCCGTCATAGTAAACCCAAAGACTCTAAGCTTGTGTTAAAGAGATATGTAAATAATGCGACGTTTAGTTAAATACCGACCGTTCGCAGTGTTCTGCAAAAATCAACCTTTAGTAAATAGTAAATAGTTTCGACAGTGAATCATATATTCTCTTAATGTCGGAACTAAGTTGCCTCTTACTTTGAGCAGTAGTTCGCAAACATTTATTCATACGTATAACGTTAGCTCACGCATTCAAATATTTTGTCATCGATTTTAGTTGGTAATAAAAAGTAATAATTATATATTTAGATTAAAAATGTACTTAGAATGTGAAAAAGTGTAGTTTATTTTAAGAAATACCAGATGTATACATTCGCAGGTATATAGTAATATTTTTATGGTACAAGTTAGAACAAAACGAAATAGAATATAAAACTTTCTCAAAATACATAATCTAAACACTTACTCGTATAAAAAATTGTATTTATTTCACCTATTACTATTTATAGTAACAGGTAATAATTATTTAACATGCAGATAAAAAATCTATCTATGATATGTAATAATGATTATTAAAAACTCTTGAGCATTAAATTTGCTTTATTTGAAAGTATTGTCAACGGCGTGTAAGAAGACGAGCCCGCCTATGCGCGAAAGACGACTTTATGATGTTGTTCAAATTCCCGCGTTCGTTTACCTCAGAGGCGTCACATGGTGCATAATGTATATTTTAATGGTATATTAAAAGCAATTCAAAGAACCATATTTTATGTAAATACGCAATTTATTATAATTAAAAGCTATACTGGAAGTAATACTATAATTAAATTTATAAACTAATATGCATATGTACCAAGAATCCGGATATCTATATATCAAACCTCTAATTGCTGTCATTGTGTTAACTGATTATAAATTTATTATTTAGATAAGTATGTTTTTCCCTCTAATCGTCTTTAAGACAATTTTCTAATGAGTACCCAATGCTTTCATTATTTCATTTTTATTAGTGTATATTAAAAATACATTCAAAATTACCTATTAGACAAATGGGAGAGATGCCTACATACTTTCAGGGATAGATGCCTATTATGCAAACATGAAAAACCAAATGTTAAAAAAAACGCGTCACCAATGGAAATATTGGAATTATTCATCTTCATACGCATTCTTCCAATATATATATATATATATATATATATATATATATATATATATATATATATATATATAATTAAACATACAAATGTGATACGCCACTGCTTAGTATTTTTATTATAATCGCCAACCGCCGTAGTTCTTCGCGATGCGCCGTCCTCGTCTTCTTACACGCCGGACTGTATACGCAAATACTTAAAATATTTAAAAATAGTTAGTTCAAGTAAAGACAACAATTACACCGAAGTATTTAAGGGTAATTATTAGAACAAACTATTTGAAACCCATTAAGTATTGGCTTAATTAACGAAAACTATGCACCGAGGAATGCGAAACTTCAAAACATTTACTATTATTTTTTCGTGTTGTTCTAACTTGTACCATAAAAATATTACTACATTTTTTCACATTCTAAGTATATTTTTAATCTAAATATATAATTATTACTTTTTATTAAGAATTAAAATCAATGACAAAATATTTGAATGGGTGAGCTAACGTTATATGTATGAATAAATGTTTGCGAACTACTGCTATAAGTAAGCGGAAACTTAGTTCCGACTTCATGGGAATATGATTCACTGTCGAAACTATTTACTAAAGTATTGCGGTTGATTTTTGCAGAACACTACGAACGGTCGGTATTTAACTAAATGTCGTATTATTTAGATTTCTCTTTAACACAAATTGGTCAAGGGCTTGTAGGGGATAATTCCATATCGGACACTCAGCAGCAAATAAACTATATCGATGATGCTGAACAAATTTTCATTGAACCTCCTGAAGTTAGTTAGTTAACTGACTAGGACTCTGGTGACGAAGTACTATAAATATTCTAACAGGCCGACAACCTTTATTTAAGGTTAAAGTTAGATTTGAAGGTAATGTTTGTCCTGCTAATGACTATGAAGAAAACGGACAGCAAGAAGATAACGATAATGAAAAAACACACACTATTAGTTTACCGAAGAAGATCGACACTAAGGATGTCATCAATTGGGTAGAAAATGGGGACATTGTTAAGCCTCAGTCAAGATCCTTTCCTAAAAGCGTTAATCAAGAAATTAGCGATCCTATTGACGTGTTTGAAAAGTTTATCGACAGTCACATTATTGACAATCTAGTTCAAGAAACGCATAAATATGCAATTTTCAAAAACTGTCCATATCCTCAGATTACAGGAGATGAAATTCGATGTTTTTTGGCTATTCTCATTTTAAGCGGATATGATTCAACACCCAGTAAGCGGAATTTTTGGGATTCGAACACAGATTTACGGATTGAGACTGTTCATAATCCAATGAGAAGAGAAAGATTTGACCAAATTAATCGGTTCATTCATTGCGCTGGCAATTCAAAAATTGATGTAACTGATAGACTATACAAGCTTCGTCCATTAGCCAATGTGCTGAAAAAATTTTCTAAAAATTTCCTCCGATAGAACCGTATGATGAGTCTATGGTTAAATATTTTGGCAAACATGACTTTAAGCAGTTCAAAAGAGGGAGGCCCATTAGATTTGGGTTTAAAATGTGGGTTCTATCAAGGAAATCAACCAAATACCAATAGATATATACTGAATATACCAATATATATATTGACAATCTATTTGCCAATATAAATATATTTAATCTTCTCAAGTCAAAAGATGACGGTCTAACGGGAACATTTAGAGATGACCGAATACCGAAAAGTTGTCAGCCAGCAATAGCGATTATATATTTGTTAATTGGGTTGATAATAATGTTGTTGCGGTGAATATATCGACATGCAGAATTGGGATTCTTACTTAGATGATAGATGCCAGTATCAGTAATACATGGGTAACATACAGAAAGTATAAAGATTAAAACATCTCTCAACTAGAATTTAGAAGACATATTGCCCAAAAGTACCTACAAAAACATGGAAAAACGGCGTAGATGCGCAGGTGAAGGGTGTTCAAATACCACCAGGCCAACCTGCTCAAGATATGATATTGGACTGTGTAGTGAGTGTGATTATCAGTTTCATGTAAACACTCATTAAAATTACATTTTATTCATTTCAATATAATATCTTCAAGCCATTTTCTTTTTTTCTTCGTATGGTTGCCTAACAGTCTAGCGTTGCATATATGTCATATGTATTTTTTGCAAAAATAATAGTTTATTTAAAAAAAAAATTGTTAAATTATCTTTCAACAATAAAGTTCTTAACGACACAACGTAGTTTTCTTGATAAGTTGAATAAAAAAACTGACGACATAATGGGATAGATAAGCATTTAACCTGTAGTAGTTAATTGTCACGAAAAACGTTCCCACCGTGGTTTATTTGAGTTGATTCAATAAAAAACGAGTAAATAAAAACTGTACGTTGCACTTGACGTGTCCAATTCGGCATGCAATAAACACTCACTTTCTGCATTTGTTTCATAAATAACTATGATTGACTTAAAAAAAGTGTACCTTTTTTAGATTTAAACTAGTATCCTACGAATATGATCGGTTTAACACTGAAATGACTATAACCAAATTTTGTTTTAAAATGTGCCTAGTATGAGACAATTTTATTAACCCCTGAACGCCTTGAATTATCATTTTTTTAAAAAAAGGTTTTATGCATCTTAAGTTTCGGTGTGGTCACCTACAAGGTTCTTAATAAAAAATTATTTTTTTGTTATAGTGGACTATTTTGGGGGAATGTATTAATTTGGATACTGTAGGCAATATTGTATTCAACAAATTGAATGCTTGTTACGGCATAGATTGACCTGACATTTAGAACAAAAACATTAGCTTGTCCTTTATACTTAGGTTTCTTACATCGTTGTCATTCATTTTTATGATAGGCCATTGATGAAATCCATCTACCCTTACATTTGTGGAAGGAATTGGTGCAGTTGGTCCCCTTTTCTTCTTTTTTCATACTCTTGCTGTATTGACGATATTTTCGTTTTCGGGCATTTAGGTCCTCCCTTTCCTTACACAAAGACGCTGCAATTTTTGTTATAAATGATGGGAGACCCATTTTGAATTTTTTTGCAACTCCTAAAGATTGACAGTGTCTGCCATTCAACAACCAGCAATTTACAATCATCAAATCTACAAAATGGAGAACTAGTCGGTGGTATCATTTTTTTGATCTAATGTGTATGCGATAATATGCGATCAAGGCAAAGTATAAGTTCTTACCATACTGAATTTCTAAACGTCGTTCCGATTTTTTATCCCATCTCTGAATAGGAGATGTTGATTGGGAACTAGAGAAAATACTTCCCAACACAACAGCGCGGTTACCAAACCATTTCGAACATCTTACCTCAATGTTTTCAACAACTATTCCTTTTTCATCGAAGTATCCTCTACCTTACTTTTTCAGAGCTCTATCGGTTGAAAAATCTAATCCGGCAAATCTAATTGTACCCAGGGCAAGAAATCTCATTTCTGAAAGTTCCAAATATAGCATTAGTGAAGAAAACCAGTTATCAAAATAGATTAAATGGTTGCTATCGATTCGCAAATTTTGTATCAGTTTCAAGACAATATTTGAACTTGAACTGAATTCGAGATGACCTTCAATTTATTCAATTTTACCAATAAATATGTGGAAATTGGGAACTAGCCCTTTGGTATCACATTTGAGAAAGATTTTATACCCCCATTTATAAGGTTTGTTGGGAAGGTATTATTTTAGTCCTGATTGGCCCTTGAAAGGTACCATCTGCTGATCAACACTGAGCATTTTTTCCTGTGGAATTTCTAGAAATGTTGAATGCCATTTATCGATATACGGTCTTATTTTATACAATTTATCTCGATTTGGATCCGTGCGCTCTGGCGACTTCGAATTATCATTCAAATGCAAGTTTTTTTTTTATTTTCTCCCACTTATCTAACATACGTTATCTAGGGAACCAAACATAGACATATACAGCACACATCCAAGAAACTGCTCTAGATCACTTTTTTCTAAATGTAGTGGCTTGTTAGGATTCGGTTGAATTGAATATAAATTGCTTTACTCCGTAATATTACCCAAGAGCTCGCCATCAAAAATTTCGCGAAAATATGGTAACTTCACTTCTTTTGAAACAGGAATGAATTTTAGGCAAGAAAGTACGTCTTTGAGAATATAACAGCGTACATATTTCCAGACATATTTTGGAACATTTATTTTACTGGTGACCTTAGAGTTACTTGGTTTAACTTTAGTGCCTTCGCTTTCCGATGATTCTACGCGGATCTTTGCGGATCTGTATCATGTGGTGCTTCACCTTCATTTGAAAGCTCCTCAGAAACATTCAGGTTAAAAGATGGGGGCTCATAACCAACGTCATCACCAGTATCACTAAGAAAACTGTTTTCTGGTATAATCTTAGTTTACGCAGAATTACTTTCCCCGTAAAAACACAGATGGATTCATTACCTGATATAGAAATACCAGCATTATATAATAAAAGGAAACAGAAAAATTTATGTTGTCAGATACTCTAACGACGAATGTATCAAATACGCAAAATACCCTTAACCTCAAATTCAAAGTAATAAAACAAAAGTAAATACTTATTCTAAAATGATATAACAGTTGTATACATATTCCATTATTCACAGCATTTTTTGTATAGTGTACCCACGCTTTACATTTTTCCACAAAAAATCAGAAACCTGTAACAACATGGAATTATGCAGAATACGTTACAAAGTTCATTTCAGTTGGAAACAAAATATACAGATGGCGCAAGCATTTATTTAGATAAGCATGTAACGAATGAGTGACAACCAGTAGACCTATGAAATTCAATTAATTTAAGGGGTTAATATAAAAATACTATGTGTGCATTATATAATGCAAATTAAATTATTTACTACCGTGACGGCTATCGTGTTTTACACTTCTTACCTTAGTTCGCCTCTATATTTAACCTAACATTTCTTGGTAAATAATTGCATTTGCGCGTCATTTTTAATAGACTCACATTTTACTATGTGCGCGTTACTTTTTATTTTTAGACTAGACCCTACCATATAGTTTTGCACCAGACCCTAAACGAAGATGATTTTGATCACATAATATAATTTTGTCAATGGATGTTAGGAATGATGCGTGAAAATAGGAATTTTTTGTCACAAATTCTATAGACAAAACAGGCTACTTTTAATAATGATGGTATGGTAAACATGAATAATATGCATTATTGGTCTGCTGAAAATCCATATTGGATACGAGAAGTTCAGCACCAAGGCCGCTGGAGACAAAACGTGTAGTGGGGCATTATTGGCGGCAGAATTGGCGATCCTTATTTTTTTGATCATGCGCTAACTGACAATCTCTTCTTAGAGTTTTTAATAAACGAGTTGACAGTCCTGTTAGATGTGACATTGTGGCACATCACGTCTCTACAATTGGACGGGTGTCAAGCACATTTTGCCTTAACGTGCGAAACCATATTAACGAATACTCTGAAGAACTCTGGATAGGAAGGGGAAGCCTATTTCCTTGGACGGTCAGGTCACCCGATTTGACGTGTCTCTACTTCTACTTATGGGGTCACTTGAAGGATATTGTATTCCAAACTCCACCGACAACAAGATTTGACGTGGAAAACAGAATTCGAGATGTAATTCGTAAACTACCAGCTGCAGAAAACGAAGCATCAGTTTTATACACCTGAGCAAGGTTGGAAGACTGTTGGGAATGTGATGGAAGGCAGTTTGAATATTTATCGAGTTATTAAATACCTAATATTTTTTGGTTTAAAATCGGATTTTTGATTTTATTTGACCTTTACAGCGCGAACCATGTTAAAATTAAGCTTTGGTTTCGCTATAACTCTAAAACTAACAGCAATGTTTAAATAAATCTTGAATCATTTTTGTGGCAAATTTAATTTACTTTTTGATTTTGATATAATAAATACCTACACCGTCACAATTAAAATTTTAATGAAAAATCGTAAAAACCTTACTTTTGCTTTGTTAACGCCACCTAACGACTGTGATAGGCATTAAAAATCACTGTTGGTCCATAATTCGATTAAAAACAACCATCTCTTTAATATGAGATCAACATTTATCAGATTCGGCTCTGCAAAACCAAACTCCGTCAATTAAAGTGCTAAAATATCTTCATTTCGCTATAACTTTAAAACGAACACAGATATCAACTTCTTGTTTTTTACGTTTTTCTTGAAAATTTAATTTACTTTTCGAATGCGATGTCAAAAATATACCATGTGATTTAAATTTTCGGAGTAAAATGAAAAAAAATGATATAACAAATTGCGCCCTCTATCACTTTTATTAGGAATTATTATGTAACAGTGGGAACGGCAATTTAAAATACCTGCATTTGTCTTCCAAAGAATCTCTATTTTACTAGAATTGATTAAGTGGTTTAGAATTGACAGCAATTTTAATAAATGTGCGTCTGAAATTGTTGGCAATTTCTGTGTTGACAACTGATTACAATTCTTCAGAAAGTTACCAACTTTTGTTTCCCTTTTGTACACACCAAATTAAAATAAGTTGTCAACAATTTGAGGAACATTTCAGTTGACAACTAGTTGTCTCCACTAGTTGACAAAATGTTGTCGAACGACGATGATATTATGCTAGCAGCCGCAGCGTTTATTATTTTAAGCAAAAAGAAAGGGAAGCATAAATATTGGGTACGACCAAGCCTCAAAGAAAGAAATACGCATGGAGGGATTGGGCTAATAAATGCTTTGAAAAGAGATGACTTGTTAGCAGGACGTATTGCAGATGGACAAATTAGAAACTTTCTTCGTATGGCTGACTCTGATTTTGAACGGGTGCTCAATCTTGTTGGACCAAAAATTAAAAAAATAGACACTAATTACAGAAAAGCAATCACACCTAGGGAACGTTTACTAATTACTTTAAGATTTTTGGTCACCGGGGATTCGTACACTTCATTAATGTATTTGTTTAGAATTTCAAAGCAAGCGATTTCAAAATTCGTACCTGAAGTTTGTGCAGCAATATGTGAAGCTCTAGAAGATCAAATTAAGGTAAGTATAATTTATTATTATTAGAAATATTTTTGACGGTCTCTTTGGACTAGCCACCCTGGTAAATAAAGATTTTCATTTCGGAGGTCCTCGGTTCGAATCGATTATAAAAATAACCAGAAACGCATTTAAAAACGTTTTATTCATTTAAAAAATTATTTTCGAACAAATCGTCACATAGTTTAATGAAATACAAAGTGATAAAGATTATTTCAACATAATATTTGCATTATTTAGAGCCTCAGACAGAATACTGTTCAGAGAATACGGTTCATGTATTGTTTGTAGTTCTGTGAGTGGTGCGTTATGTATTTCTTGTGATTCGAGTGATGTGTATTCTAATTGTGGTGAAGGTGATGATGGGTATTGTGGCGATGGATGATTTGTAGGTATTGAGTAACTTGAATTTGATGAATGTGTTGAAAATGGAGTCATTTGTCTAGCAGCAGGATAATCATATATTCCGATGCTGGCGTCAAATAAAATATTCGATATTAAATGCTCTACCACATTTTGAGCATAGCTTGATTTCAAAGCTTCTATCTTTGTTGACACATGTTCTCCAAAGATAGTGAACCTATTGCGAGACTTCTTAGCTTGAAGCTCTTTTAACACGTTATACGCCTTTTCCTGTCCTTTGTCATAACTTGAAATTTTTCTTTTTGAACCTTTTGTATTTTTTCGAATATCTGACATTCTTGAACAGCCTGGTTGTTGATCAGGTGGTTGTGGATCTGGTGGTGATTGGACTGTTGTATCATCTTCATTTGGTAATTGATTTTGAGAGATTTCTGCCTCAGAATCCTAAAATTAATTATTAATTAATATTATTAAATATTTATTTTTTACAGATGCCTGAAAGTGTAGAACAGTGGAACGTAGTGGCAACACAGTTCAACAATCTTTGGAATTTTCCACAATGTGTAGGAGTAATGGATGGAAAACATATTACGATTCAATCACCAGAACACAGTGGAAGGGATTTTTTCAATTATGAATCGTTTTTTAGCATTGTTCTTTTTATTGTTGCTAATGCAAATTACGAAGTGTTATACATGAATGTTGGCTGCCAAGGACGCATATCGGACGGCGGTGTTTTCGAAAATACTCGCTTCAAAAAGATGTTGTAAACTTAATTTACCTAACAATGAAAAGCTTCCTGGGAGAGCCATAGCTGTACCTTAATGTTTTCCTAGGTGACGATGCTTTTCCATTGTCACCAAATTTGATGAAACCTTATCCAGGTCCTCAAGAAAAAAGATCACTAGAGAGAATATTTAATTATAGATTGTCAAGAGCACGACGAGTATCAGAAAACGTGTTTGGAATATTATCAGCACGATATAGAGTCTTCAGGAAAATAATGTTACTTGACCCATCGAAAGCGCAGGCAATTGTAACTGCTTGTATTTGTTTACACAATTATTTGAGAAAAGATAAAAACTCAATGGCGACATACACTCCACCTGGAACGTTTGATTCTGAAGACAAAGACACTGGTAATATTACTTCTGGAACTTGGAGAAACGACATGCAAAACGATACACCATTTCACAATTTAGATAAGAGTGCTCGGAAATCAAGTATTGCAGCAAAAGACGTAAGAGAAGAATTTGCAGAATACTTTATGTCGCCAGAAGGGAAAGTTCCTTGGCAAAATAACTATTAGCAAATTATATACAATAAAAGTAAATTAAAAAATAAGTGTACTGAATAATAATAATAATAATATTGTTGCATACTTACATGTGTTTCATTTAATCCCTTTTCCACACATAACCGAGGTTCATTTCTGTCTGTTAAAAAAAGAAGCCGTTTGTAGGCAAACCACTTTGGAGTGTCGGATGCCGCAGCTCCAGATTTATTGTCCTCTTTAATTTTCTGTTTCTCTCTAAAAAATTGTGCAGTCAAATTTTTAATTTTCCTTTGTATTTCGAGTTTGTGTAGCCCCATAACATCAGTGATAGTTTTCCATGCATCCTTTTTTCTTATTTTTATTTTTATAACCTTCATCGGTTGAGTCCCATAGTACACTTTGGGCGCGATATAAATCAATTAACGTGTCGGTTAATTCGTTCGTCCATGTGATGACAGACATGTTTCTGTTTGCAACTAATGTTACCAACTTGAGCAAGCGTACACACAGAGCAGTTAAATATCTGCAACACGCGTATTCCTTTGATGTTTACCGACTAATACGGAAACACGAACCTCGACATTTGTTTACAACTTTTGTTGGCAACTCAAGGTAATTTTAGAAACTTTTATCACCAACACGTGTTGACAACACTAAAGTTGACAATTTTTCTTTGGTGGAGACCCGGCTTAATGATTACACTTTCAATAGCTTCCCCCACAGTTATTATGGTCAGTATGCCAATGAACCTTAAACCAAAATTATGTAGAATTGTGTAGACTTTCTAACGATGTATGCAAACGTATATCTTTATCTAGAAGTGTTGGGAGAAATTTAGAATTTTATTATTTAATGTATAATTGCGGCCCTTAGCGGTGAAATACTGAACTTCAAAATAATTTCCAGCATTTCCTCATGGACCGATTCATAATAAAAAAAATTTCCCATTATCGTCAAATTGACAGGTTATTTGATCACCTGATACACAGCATATAAACAGACATTTTATATTTTAATTAATACTTAAAGTCATTCCGCAATAATAGATTTTTCAATTCAACAAATTAAGGAAGGAAATGAAATAATTCCTTAAATTAGAAATTGGTAGCAAATTTGTATGTTAATAGATTCGCTTAGGATTAAATCCGTATTGTAATTACGATTCCGATTACACAGTAAGATTCAATAGTCTTATCGTGAAACTTATCGTTCTGTAATTGGTATTAAGATATTCGATATCTATCTAAACGTCGACAATCTATTTAAAACATGTAACTCTAAAGGTACAATCACGTACTTAAGGAGTTATGTAATTTACCATACGCATAGAGTGTATGCATATTGGTACTTATGCTAAACTTCATTAGAAGAGAATGTATGAAAGGCAATCAAATAAATAGTATTCTGGATATAGAATTAATTACGTTTCGTTTGTAAATTCACATTTCATGTATTAGGTTGATTAAATCTCTTGTGAAACTATGCTAAAAGTTTTCAAAGAGAGTCAAATTTTCGGTTAAGAAACTTTCACTCCGGGGACAAGAGTTTAGCAACTCATCTGCTAGAAATCTTATTAATGGGAGTTTGTTGTACAAAATGTAAAGAACACGCTTGACTAAAATGTATAAGATATAAAAGTAAAACTTAAAGTACAAAATATTTTAGATATAGAATATAAAGTTTAGTTTTAACAGATAAATTAATCGCAGTTGAAAATTACAAACTTTAAAATATCTGGTGTGGAACAACACACAACCTTGCAGTTACAACCTACAAAGTGGAAACTGAAACAATGAAATATTTTTTTTCGATAGTTATGTACAATAAATAATAATTATTTAAGACTAGCCGAACCCGTCGCACGTTGTTGTGATCTCAGAATGGGGGGGGATTAAAATTGTATGATACACGTGTCTCATAATTTTAATTGAAGAGTATGTTTACCAATTTTCGAGTCAATCGACCCATAGAATAGTTTCACAAAAAACTTAAACCATTTCACCCTCTTAGAGGGCGTGACCAACAAAAATGCGACCTATTTTTTAAATACATTCATAACGAAAGTTAGGCAACATTGCGAAAACAAAAACAATAATCTATGTCAGATGGACGTTTAAAGCTTCATTTCATATAGAGGTCAGATGCTAATTTAAAAAAATATATCAAAGCCGGGCGGCTTCTATACAATGTCAATAATACTGTTTACGCGCTTTCAATCTTATTTAATTAATTTTTAGATATGTTTGGCTGTATATTAAGAAACTTTACAAAGAAAAGTTATGTAAAATTAAATTTTCTTAAAGAAATATGTTCACACATTTTCCTACAAAGTTGATCGTTATACAGATATTGAACACTTAAATTCTCCCTTAAAACACAATTAGGGTAGACACGACAATCATTGGTACCGTTGCATTAGTTGGTATAATAGGCTTTAATATAAAATTACAATTGTTAGAAGTAAATTTCATTTCTCGGTAACTTTCCATTTATTAGGTTTGTATTTCTGCTATAAATTGAATGTTTCCTAAACTTGGTAAGAGTTAAAACACAATGTGTAGCTTTCGGGGCATTTCGCATTTCGGCAGCATGGATGATTTCGCGTACTAGATTTTGAATTCTTTGTTTGTTCTAGAGGTAAGCGAGTTTGGTACAGTATTTTTCATGAATATTGTGTTAAATATTATGTTTGTTACTTTTATAATTTCAAATAATTCATATGGACGGAATTATTTAATTGGAAGAGCCATTTTATTTCATTAACCCATTCCCTGCCGTGACCCCATTTAGGGATTTCATCATTTCTTACACATGATAACACTGGATTTATGCAGGTCCATTACTTTTAAGGTTAGGTGTACTTGAAACAATCGGTGTTGAGTGTGTGATCCAAACAGTTTTCATTTTATAAATATTTAAATATGAATATTCAGCATTAAAGTGAGATTTTTATGGTAAGTAACGATAGCTTACGTAGGTTAAATTGAAAATTGATTGGGTTGTCTCCTTTGTTAAGTATAATATTTTCATTTATAGGAGGTTACGTATCGATGTTCACGGATGACTGAAGTTATGTATTAGAATGGGTTTATCATTTCTTTAGCTACCATTTAACAAAAATATACGATCCCCAATTGGTTATCGCAGCAGATAAAATGTAAATTTATCTCGCTTTATTGTCTTTCAGTTCTATTATGGCAGCAGAAAGTTTTTAACATTGAAAGACTTAGAAGAACGAACGGTGAAGATAACTTGACAAATGACGAGTATGCAAATAATCCTATAGACATAATTGATCTACCGCCCGACAAAGTAGATGGTTTGTCAGATTTGGAAGACATTGAGGTAGACGTAGAAGGTACAGTTCCAAATGATGTTCCGGGTTCAATTAAAGTTCACGGAATTCCATCTAATGAACACGTCACAATTCCCTCAAGTAAATCAAAAGAACCTAAGAAGAAAAAATTTATATCTAAATGGCAGAAACAAGAGGCTCCGTTTACTATTCATACCCATGGTGCTGACGAATGTAAGCAACGCAGAGCAACTATAAAGGAACAGTTAGGAGGAAAAATAGAAGTTGAAGTCTTTGAAATGTTGCACACCGATGATATAATGAGTCATATTGTGAGATAAAGCGTAATTTATTTGGCACAAAATAATCGACACCATTTTCTTTTTCTAACGAATGCCTAAAAATTTTTTCACTACCCCAGGAACAAATGTACTGGTCAGAGGATGAAGACGTAGATGTTCAAATTGCACGAAAATGCATACTGAAAAATCGGAACATAAGTAGTTTTGAATAAAATCGAAACCATAGAACATCCAGAGGAGGATTGTTTCTATTTCGATCATTTTTTCACCAGTTTTGAACTAATAAAAAGACTAAGGGACAGTAATATTCGTGCAACAGGAACTGCAAGGTTTAATGAGATGAACAAATGTTCTATCAAGGGTGGTAAGGATATGAAAAAATAGTTTCGTGGAGCATTCGACTGCAGCTATGATAAATGCAGTGAATTATTTGGTCTTGTTTGGAAGGACAATCACCGTCAAAGTACTATCTATCTATCAAGAAGTATTGCCTTTGACACAAGTGTCCCGGTGGTCAAGAGCAGAGAAAAAGTAGGTTTCCATTCCTCAGCCAAACACTACAGCTAAATATAACAAGTATATGGGGACAGTAGACAACTTGGACTGAAACACTAAAAAATGTAGGATAAAGATTAGGGGAAAATGGTACTTCCCAATTTTCACAAATATGGTAGATATGGTTAACAGCAAAATACCGCTATTGGATTTTCGGCGAAATATTGCTAGAGCATACTCGAATATGCACTCTTATCCTAAAAATAGCGGAATACCATTCTATAGTGTGAATTCTCAAAAACGTGTTCGAGATAATTCGAAAAGATCCTCTTGGTCACTATTTAGGGAGAACATCTGAAGGTAAGCAAAGAAAATGTGCAGTCTGTAAGACAAACGTTCGGGAGCAATGTGTGAAGCTCGATGTTGGTCTACATGTGGAGTGTGTCATAACTTGGCACTCAAAATAATTAGTCACCTACTCAAATGACTTTATATTATTTAAAAAACGCCAAGGAACTGTAAATGTTACCTACAATGCCTTCTGTATATTAGTTTAACAAAAATATATTCTATTTTCGTATTTTTGTAATATTACATTGGATCTGGCGTGACATCCAACTGGTGATTTTTGAAAAAAATGATAAAAAATCTTATTTTCACAATATATGTCGTACTTTAATTTTAACACTACAATTAGTTAATTTTTAATACAATCAAATCGAAACAAAATTTGGCAGGTAATGGGTTAATAGCCTAAAAATATATGGGTGCCCAAGACCATGGTCGCATTTTACTTACATCTCAGTGATTGGCAGTGGGGCCAATGACTAATAGAACTGTATTTTGATGAGTTATAGTGATTGGCAGAGATATTTTTATCGGTTGTTATGAACGTCCCTGTCCAACTACTCATCTATTTTAAGCCCTTTTTTTGAGTTTTATATTATTTTTATACAGAAAAATGGCTGAAAGAGAAGAAAAGATTAAAGAAGCCCTAAAAGAAGAAAGTTGATTGTCTAAGGAGAAGGATTCCATGAAGTTTGGCATAGCGAGGTCAATACCGTACGGGAAATAAATTCAGAAAACCTGGGTATGGACCTGTGGCTTATCAAACAGAACATAAAGAGGCTAATTTAGTAAAGTGCAAAAATTATTCATTAATTTACTGTATGCTCATTTTTGTTTTTCTTCAATAATTTAGTTTGATTTTTACCTGTCAACGCAGAGGATTTACATGGGGTACTAAACACATACAAAAAAAGCGTTAAAAATTTCGTGAAAGAATCTAACAGAAAAACTCCATTTCCCAACGGGTTGCCAGAACAAAGGCTGGTATGGTGCTTTCTGCAAGAGACATCCTGAATTACGTCTAAGAACTTTGAGAGGCTGTGACACAGACGAGCACTTGTATAAGCGAATCTGACAAAAACATTTCATATTCATACAAAAAGAACTTGATGCTCTTGGGCACGCGAATGTAGTAGGGTTCCTCAACGGTGATGAAAAAAATTTTTTACTGTGTCCAAAACAGTAAAAAGTTGTTGCTATTAGAGGAGCACGGAATGTGTATGAAGTAGACAAAGCAACAGCAAAAACTTCCATAACTGTGATGTTTAGCATGGGTGCAACGGTACCCTCACCCTTCCAATAATAATTTACCCTCATAAACGCAAACCTCCAAATGTAACAATTGAAATCGTTCCCGAAAAATGGTTGGATGAACACAATCTGTTTTGTATGAATATATAGGTAATGTTTTCAATCGTTATCTCATTAAAAAAAAATAAAATAGAGAAACCGGTTATATTGTTTGTCGACGGGTATAGACTCACTTAACCTTTGCAGATAAACACATTATGTAACGATCTAGGTATAATAGCTCTGTACCCAAACGCAACGAGAATATTGCAACCTGCCGACCCACTAAAGAGCGGTTCGCAAAAAGGCAGGTACATTATTATAACACAAACATTCTAAAGAACTAACCTATTATAATACATATAAATTGAAACTTTTGAGCAACTAAACGTTTATTTGTCACTGAGTTATCTACATAACTTAAAATGCATTTTAAAATTAGTAGCATGATTATGTATTACCTATAAATACAAGACACATTAACATGATTTATTTGTTTTTGGAAACGTATGTCGCTAGTTTTACATGTCACCTTTCTCGCATATTTTTTTCTAAACACTCAGTTTCTTACGTACATTGTCTATCAACACTAAAGATCAAAAATTAGACCTGCTTTATTATGTTGTCCTGGATGCCCTATTAACCGGAAGCTCCATCATTTCTCTATTCGTTTCGAACAACTCTAAACCGAGTTAAAATTCTTTAGTTTTTTATTAATTACACCACCCTCTTCCTTCTCTCTTCTACACTTACTGTTTTTTTTGCTTTCACTTCGTATCATTCGTACTACTCCTGTCATTTCTGTTAATAAAAAGTTACCATTTACAGAATCAGGCGCACCCAAGGAAGTCTTTTATTATAAATCTGCATCCTCGAAACCAATAACCTTGAAAAAACACGTTTCATTTTCAGTTTAGACCACAACCATTCGTACTCCGATATTATATCTAAGACACTTAGACAGCCTTGACTGATTCAATCATTCAATACAGGAACCACTTAACAATGACCTATTTTTTGGCACAGGCAACAACCTGCCCTTCAAGGTAGTTCCCTACCGGCTCTATATGACTACTGATTTCGATTTTGATTCGATCGAATGACATTATTTATAATTTTATATTCAATGGGTTACAAAGACAAACGTGTCAATGGACAGAACATTTTATGTGAAATGACACACGCTGTTGTAGCAAAAATTAAGTTTTTGAGAAAATTTCTGCAGTTTAAAAATGCAGGCCAAGATGGCAGATTTGTAAATCTGGACGAAACGTGGATTTTATCGAAATGGTTATAACATATATCGTTAGGTATAAAAGTAATCCATCCAAAATTAAAAGTGACGGTAAAAAATATACCATTTTACAATTGGGTGTAATTCAGAGTTTTTGTAAAACTGCGATTATTCAGTCGATTCGGGAACGATGATCGAGGGTATCATACAACTATGAATCGAACCGGTCTCAAAATTGGCTTATTAAGCAGCTGATTCCTGCGTTGTCCAAAATACCAGAAAATTGTGTTGTGGTTATAAATAACGCAACGTTCGATGGAGTTAGACAAGCCACCCTTATTTTTCACAAAGGAAGGTCACAATAAGCAAATAAGTTCTGAACCTTCATCGAAAGATAGGGTTCAGAAATTATGGCTTGTGGCTTTTTAATATTCTTCACAATTTTTTGATTGACGATATCCCACCGGTTAATACAGCACTAGGAATATCCGATTCGGATTCAGATAGTAGTATGGATTGATATTCTTCTAGTGATATAATTAAGTTGGAATAAAACGACGCTGTCTTGTGGTCAATTCCATTTAGGTACGATTTAAATGCATACATTTCGGTTTATTTACGTCCATGTATACGTAACAGTCAAGAAAAGAACTACGCAGCAAATTATATTATGGACGCAAATCTTCACATTGGATTACCTATGAAAAAGCGAAAAAGCACTGTGGATTTCCTGGATAGGTTAAAATAAATGGGTACATGTTGATGTTCTGGTTACCTATAGACTTAGAGACCGAAGAACTAAATTTGCATATAAGCGACCTCTCCATCATGTTTAAAAGCCAAGAAAAGAAAAAGAAGTATGTAGCAGGTAAATTTTATCACCAAAGCCAGCTTCAGATTGGATTATTAATTGTGCTCTGAATTTTTTGCATCTCCCTTGTTTTAGATTTTGAAAGGATGAAAAAAAGGTGAAAGCATTCTTATTTGATTTTAGCTAGATTTGGGTTACAAAACATCTCATTGTATTAGATAAGACACAATGTTGTCATTTATGATCAATGTACATAATGTACAATTTTCGTTTTATCTAGGTAATAGACGTTCAAGGTCTGAATATTAAATAATTTTTTTAATAGATTACTCGAGATTCAACGATTTCCCGTAAATAAATTTAAAATTTTAAAAATATAACCTATAATTTTCAAAAGTCAAGCGACGGTACCAACTTTTTATACATTTAGCAGTGTTACCACACACCTGCTCAATTTATATGTGTTGTTCTAATGCAAAATAATATGGAACAGGGTAAAATTCATATTTTTTTTTAACTTTCACTTTCTACGCTATAATTGAAATACTCGAGGGACGATACATTGGAACGACTTTTATATTAATGTTTGTACTAAATTTACTCCTTTTGTATTAAATTAGAATCTGAGGTAGTTTAACTTGATACCAGCTTCTTATATGTATTCATTCACTATTTTAGATACAAATCAAATAATATCTCAGTGCACCCATCAATATAATGCAAATTTCACATAATAAAATCTCACATTGCTTTTAAAAACTAATATTAAACTGCTAACTAGAATATTAAACTTTTGTATAATATAATGGTTAAATAAATCCTCAACACAAGTAATTTATCGTGCATTTCATTATACAATATCACATCGTATATCCAGCATCTCTGAGAGTAATCTTGATTAAATCGTCATTATCTGTCAAAGGGTGTTATCTGATTCATTGCGAAATAGCTTTATCAGACTAAAGGGGATTTCATGAAATTGTGAATGTCGACTATATATTTTAATTAATGAGACATTAGTATCACTATAGAAAGCTTCCTAAGGATTTTGGGCCTTTCTGTTTAGTAGGAAATAGGGAAATGCATGTTATGAATAATTCTGTTTATTCATTTATTAAATGTTCAGCATGAACAAGAATAGTTTTCTCTGTTATTAATTATCTGATATAAAACTTATTTTCAATTATATGTAGTTAAACGTAACCAATATACAGGGTGTCCAAACGAGGAGGGGATGGAAGATTGTACAAAGATGAAATAAGTTAGAGAAATTATTTTTGGACCACGGGTAGATATCAATAAAATATTATTTTAAAAATATTTTTGATCATGTAGGGTGTTTCAAACTAAACTTATATTTTTTTTAATGAAACAACCTGTATGTTATTACATTTTTTGAAATCCCATAAAATACGCTTTCATTTGATACCAAATTGTATGGGTCTATCTCTTGTAGTTTTAGAGATATTCAATTGTCTTTCGAAAAAATTATCCCACTTGCGGTCGCCGCCACTGATTTGTTGGGCGACTTTTGTTTATTTTAAAATGATAAAACATTTTTGGTAGTCCTGTAGTATTTTGAAGTATCTTAATTTGAAATTTTTTAATAATGTACATTGTACAAGGCGTGTCACTGTTTGTAAAAACAACTTTTTAATTTTTTTAATGGCACCCTCCCATGTTGTTCATGTCATTTGATGTTTTGTTGGGTATTATTTATTTTTCAACAAGCATGTCTTTAATAATTTTCAAAATATTTTCAGTTTATTTGTGAAATTGCGATTGTAGTACAGAGGACTGAAAATTGAGATATTAAGTTGGCCATGGGATTGCAATTTCTTACAAAAAAAATGTTTCATCTAAAAACAAGAGTTAATATAACAATTACAAATTGAATTAATGAATTATTTTAAATTTAACACATTTTTTGAACGAAATTAATGCATAAAACACTTTTGCTTCTAGCCAAATTTAAATCAGTCCATAGTAAAATTTGTGAAGGACTCAATTTGATTGTGTTTAGATCAACGATTTCATTTTTTACGTCTTTTTGTAAATGTCCACGTATACAGATGTTAATGGAATTGTAGTTTCATGCTAAAGAATTACTTAATCAAGCTGTATTAATTTATAAAAAAAACGTTGGCATTCTTAAATATCTATCACTTACAAAGTTTTAAGATACTCTTAACTCTACCGTAAAAATTAGAATCTTCCAAAGTATTTTTAGTTTATTTTTTTTTATCTACTGGCATTACCAAATTTGCCTTAATATTCTCAATTAACTATGCATTGTTTTCAGTAAATTGGGCTGGTGAAAATAATTGTAAATATGTATTATTTTTATATGAAATTCTGTGTAATAAAATTAACAAATACAAATTACAAAAAAATAATAATAAAAAATCAATTTGTCATTAAATGCTTGAATACATTCATTAACACAAAATTATTTTTCACTAGCTCTAATGTCGGCTATGTGATATTTTGATCAGCGTTTTTGATTCGCATAACCTTTTACGTAACCCCACAAAAAAATGGAGTGTGGTCAGATCAGATGACCTCGGTGGCCAATGAATGGGTTCTCCCCGACCTATCCACAGATTTTCTTTCCAATGACTTAAAAATGTTCATACGTCTTCATAGTAGTGGGCGGGTGCACCATCATGCTGTAACCACATGTTTCCATTTTCATTAATATTTTGAAGAAGTTTAGGTAGCACAATTCTTAAATAATTTAGATGCACCTCACCGCTTAGAGTATTTTCAAAGTAATAAGGAGCTGTAACGTGGTACCAAATAATTCCCCCCCCCCCCCACACACACACACACATTTAGTGACCACCGATTTTGTTGATCAACATGCCTGATCCTATGAGGATTTTCAGTGCTATAATAATTCATGTTATGTCTGTTCACGAAATCATTACCTTGAAGGTAGCTTCGTCACTAAATAATATATAATTGAGAAAATTAGGAACTTCTGTAATTTTTTGCAGAAACCAGTTGCAAAAATTAATTCTTTATTCAAAATCTTGACCATGCAGTTGTTGATGAAGTTCTATATGATATCCATAGTATTTATAGGCATATGTGATATCTGTGAAGTACTTAGATGAGAGTTTTCTTGGATTGCAAGTAAAACTGTAAGTTGGTTTTCATCATTTGTCACTGCTTTATTAGCTACTTTCCGTTTTTTAAATTTAACACTTCCTTAGGTGGCGGCTTTTTTCAACATCCGGATATCTTACTGCATAAATTCTATTTCCCAGTAAGCAATTTTTTTGACATTTTCAAAGAATAAAAATAATTAAAACGATTTCCTGAATATTTAGTCATTTCCCAACACTTTGAGTATATTAAAACACAAATTAGGTGCATACTGAATATCTCCAATTGTTACAAACCATTTTTCTTTTTTCAACGCAATATTGTCATGGCACTCTTGATTTTTAATTGCGAGTTTAAACATTAATTCCAAATAGTCTGTGTTATTTGATTAACAACCTATTTAAATTTACAAAAAGACGAAGAAAATCGAAAAGTTGATTTGAACATAATCAAATTGAGTACTTCAGAAAATGCTGTTAAAGGACCCTGCACCCAAGTAATGGAAATATGGCGACCGGTTAAATTTTCTAAAACTTTGGTATGTTGTTGTACTCGATTTAGTAACGGAAAGTGTCAATGGGCCCAACTCAATCCTATGAGTAGTTTCGAGATACAGGGTGTTAAAGTTGAAAAATGCACAGTTTTTCGGAATTTGTATTTTCAAACTTAAGAGCTAGATTACATTTCTGTTGCATAAATACGTTTACTGCATATTTAGGTAATATATTAGTAAATACATACAATTCAAAATATTTATAACTACAGGGTGATTCACAAATACATGAAGGTGGTTTTTTTGCAGAAACTCACTATTTTCAGTATAACTTTAGGGAACCAATTTTTTCAAAAGGTACTATCCAATATGGTATTTTGACGATAAAATATTATACAACAAATTTTTATTATACAGGGTGTTTTACAGAACGAGGCACAATATACAATTATTTTTTTATGACCTAATTCAAAACGGTGTATTTCCAAATTAATTGTTGAGAAGGTTTGTTTGTTAAAAGTTATTGTATTTTTAGAAAAGTACATAAACCATGAATACCCAGTATTGAAAAATTTCCTCTGTTAAATGTAACCATTTTTTCCATTATACATTATCTGTAGTAGCCTCTTAAGGGTCGTGAATTTTAAATCCCATACTATGACCAGTTTTCGAGATACAAGGCGTAAACGTAAAAGAAATGTTGAATTTATTAGTTTTCTTATTTAAACTGAATGTCTAAATTGATTTTATGTTACCTATATAAGTATAATGCAAGCTTAGTTGTACATTATGTACATGTACATTAAAAGTTTCGCAAAAAATATTTACTGTTATAGGGTGACCCACGAACTATTTACAATAGATTTTTGCAAACACTTAATATCTGTAGAATTTTGCTATATATATTTTATTTCTTAAAGTTTATATCTACCCACTCACAATTTCGCAATGTACACTGTTCATACAGGATGAACCATAAAGGCATACTGTCAGCCACCAAAAATAAATAGGTTTTGAAATTATTACAACGATACCTTGTATTTCGTGTGTGACTTTTATGTTAATTTCATAACATTAAGTACGCATGAACATAATATATACAGGGTGATTTGGTTGTTTTATAATTACCTACATAATATATCACACCGTGTTCCGATATACGTGACAAGTTTTTATACACTAGGCAATATAGATGTCTATGTCAACTCGAGGATGTGCAATTTGTCTTCTAAGAGATGCAACTTGTAGAAAATCAATATTTTCTTCCCTATTTAAAATGTGTATCACATGCATAACAGGTTAACCGGTTTGCGAAAGCCATTTTCAATGAAAATAAACACACTCAAAGTTGAAAATGATAATTAACAACACAACTACAAACTTTAAAACACAACACAACTACATACAGAGTTAAACAGCATAAAATAATGAAAAACTTATTGATTTAATTAGGGAATGCATCTGTTTTATTGTTAAATCAGATGCAATTTGTGTAAAATATTTTATGGTCAACTGCAAGGTGTTGCAAATAGTAGTATCATCTTAAACTAATTTTTTAAGGAGATTTTTTGATTTGTTTATTGATATATAAACCTTTCATGTGACTATTTTAGTTAAAAAATACGTCGGCAAAGTAAGAGAAACCCTATAATTTGTTAATCAAATGCTGAATAAAGTATCTGGTGTGGAACACCACACGACCTTCCCACTTACAAAATGGAAATTAAAAGAAATGTAACAATTTTAATAACATTGTTTTAAGATAATTATGCAACATCTTTTGTATTAAGTTAATACGACAATAGGCAACAGCGTAAAAACAAAAACATTGAGCCATGCCAAACAGACGTTTAAAAATGCATTCAAAAATGAAATAACTGTAATCATAATTTTTTTGTGTTACTATTCAACCTCTTTCATACCTTCATAAGGAAAACAGGCAACATTGTAAAAACAAAAATTTCATTCCAAAAATTCCGAAGTCGCTTCTGAAATAAGATATCAATAGCACAGTTTAAACATTTTCATTCAGATATAATTATTTTTTAGACTTACCTGGCATTATATTCAGAAAAGTTATGTAAAATTAAATTTTCTTTAAAAATATGTGTCCACTCTTTCTTGTAAAATTAATCGTTATTATCAGATATTGAAAAAATACATAAATTCTACCTTTGTGTTTTTGTGCCGCTAAATAACGCGTCGTATCAAACACACGCACATACGCACACACGTACACACGCACACACGCACACACGCACACACGCACACACGCACACACGCACACACGCACACACGCACACACGCACACAGCACACACGCACACACGCACACACACACACGCACACACGCACACACGACACGACATGCACACACGCACACAGCACACACGCACACAGCACACACGCACACACCACACACGCACCAATCACACGCACACGCGCACGCACGCAAACACGCACACACGCACACGTACACACGCACACGCGCACACACCCACACACAAACACACGCACACATGCACACACGCACACACGCACACACGCACACTCGCACACGCGCACACGCAATATACACTGGAAAAATGGTTACATTTAACCGAGGAAATTTTTAAATACAAGGTATTCACTGTTTTTGTACTTTTCTTAAAATACAATAACTTTTAATAAATATGTTACCCTGTATATATTGAAACTTATATATACAAATATATTAATAGTATCAACTTTCTCAAAAATCACTTCGAAACTACAACGTTTTGAATTAAGTCATAAATAAAAACTGTATACTGTGGCTCATTCTGTAAAATACCCTGTATAATAAATATTTGTTGTGCAACATTTTCTCGTTAAAATACCATATTGGATAGTACCTTTTGGGGAAATGGTTCCCTGAAGTTTTGCTGAAAATAGTGAGTTTCTGCAAAAAACTACCTTCATATATTTGTGAATCACCCTGTAGTTATAAATATTTTGAATTGTATGTATTTACTAATGTATTAGTTAAATATGCAGTAAACGTACTTATTGAACAGAAATGTAATCTAGCCCTTAAGTTTGAAAATACAAATTCCTATACACCGGACATTTTTCATCTTTAACACCCTGTACCTCGAAAACTCGCCATAAGATTGAGTTGGGCCCATCGGCACTTTTGGTTACTAAATTGAGTACAACAATATACCAAAGTGTCAGAAAATTTAACCGATCGCCATTTTTCTATTACTTGGGTCCCTTAGAATAATTTAATTCAGTCAATTTGTAGTTGTTATATTAACTTTTCTTTTTACTAGGAAAAATTGTTTGGCATGAATGAGAACACCACAGTTTCTTTTATAAACTAATACAACTTAAAAAATTCTTTAGCATGCAACTACAATACCATGACCATCTTTACACGTTTACATTTACAAAAGACGTAAAAACATGAAATCGTTGATCTGAACTTAATCAAATTGGGTACTTCAGAAATTTTACAAAGGTCTGATTTAAGTTTTCCTAGAAGCAACAGTGTTTTATGCATTAGAGTTGTTCAAAAAAGTCTGCTAAATTTAAAATCATTCATCAAATCAATTTGTAATTGTTATATTAATTCTTGTTTTCAGTTGAAAAATTTATTTAGTAAGAAACCACAATGCCATGGCCAACTTAATACCTATATTTTCAGTCTTTTGTGTTACAATCGTAATTTCACAAATAAACTGAAAATATTTTGAAAAAAAAAAGGTGTATTTACAACCAGTGACACGCCCTGTATATTATTAAAAAAAATCTGAAAATTAAGAAATTTCAAAATACCACAGGACCACACACAACTTTCTGCCATTTTAAAATAAAGTCGCCTAACAAATCAGTGGCGGAGTCCGAAACTGGGATATTTTTCTTGAAAAACAATTAAATATAGCTGAAACCAAACGAGATACAATTTGGTATTAAATAAAAGCATATTTTATGGGCTTTCCAAATATGTAATAATATATAGGGTGTTCCATTTAAAAAAGTTTAAGTTCAGTTTGCTGCAATAACATGAAACACCCTGTATGATCAAAAATGTTTTTAAAATGTGTTACCTATTGATATCTACCCCTGGTCCAATAATCATGTCTCTAACTTATTTCGTCTTTATACAATCTTCCACCCAGTGCTAATTTATATATATATATATATATATATATATATATATATATACAGTATCGGATCAATTAATTATTTTCGAAATCGTTAATTTGTGGTGAAAATCCTGCAACACGTCGATTTTTTATTTTGATTTCGGACTTTATGCTGTGTCGCACATGTAGATGGCGCTGCGCACTTTCCGGATATGACGTGAAAGTTCATATTTTTAAATGGCAACCCTGTATGTTCTTCGCGGAAATAGATGCAACTCTTTCTCCTGAGTTCAAAAATGCCCTATTTATTGGGATTATTTGAAACAATATGCGCCATATTAATTATTAAATGTGGCATAATTCGAAAAGTGGTGCAGTGTTAGTCACGAACGAAACTGGTGCGATTGAAATGTAGGTTTTTGTCAAAACAACAAGCAACTAGGTAACTCGACATGGAGTTTATTTTATTATTTTCAAACGGCCGAAAACCGCATAATTATGTATCGTTATAGGTAGACCTGAAGTACGTATTTCTGTCATCGGAAGACAAAAACGTATCAAATTACAACGTTACCTAAGTAATTTTAATCAAAGATTATACATGTATACTCTGTTTTTGCAAAACACCAATGTCGTGTTGGTCAACTATCCACCAGTAAAATCTACTGTATATTTGAGGTGCTCCTTTACAAAACGCAACAAAGCACAAAAGTGTAATTCTAAGCAGTGGCATAACTGGTCTTCTTCATTATATTATTCATTATAAGTAACATGGTCATTTAGAACTTCAAAATAAAAATTCCATTGATCGTCCCGTATCCAACTTTCCACCAAACGTTTTTTTAGTAAAACAGCAAAGGCCTTTCTTTTACCCTGCGAAATTCCTCTCGCAGAATCCAGTAACGGTAATTCAACACTCAACTTAAGTTTTTATGGCATTTTACTAGAGTTATAAAAGGCTTCGAACTATCTTGGAATCTGTAGTTCATCTCGGAGTTAAATTTAACTTGACTTGCATTGGATTGACTTGTAAATTCCTTGAAAAATAACCTTTTTGTTAGTCGTTCAACTTTCTTAAAAGTATCTAGCAAAGATTTCATGTCATAAGCTTGCTAATCTGTTGCTAATATGTGCACTTATCCAATAAATCTATAAATTCCTTGGTAATCTTCAGGTAAAAGGACTCTTTTCAAATCTTCCGAAGACCATATCCGCTGGGAGTTACGAATGCTTGTTAAAGCCACCAGTGCAATACGGTTGATTTTATTTTTCCCAATACAACCGTCGGCAAACAATCTAATCTTTTACACACCATCCCAATCACTATTATTTAAAGATGTAAAATTGCCAAACAACTTGCATCTGAGCCTCCGCCGCATTGATGTTCAACCCATGCGTAAAAGTGAGGTGACGATTTCGAGATAATTCATTTCTAACTTTTAAACAAGCTGGTAATGGCGTTTTGTGCATTAGCCGTTCGCAGAAACTGCAAACATCAGTTGCTGTTCTGGCATCCCTAAATTATATCTTGTTGAAAATATTTTGTGGAAGACCGAATAGTTTACTTGAAGATCTTGGTCTACAGCGTCGTTGCATTTTAAATATTTTGCTTGGGTTGTTAAGCATAGAACTCAAGAATAATCTCTTGGACTTGACCCTATTGGAATGGCTCTCAACACATTTAAACTTTTATATAAACTATATAACGCATTGCCTTGACAGTTTATTTTTCCACCGATCACCACCTCTATTTTCTATTTTCTTTGCATAAGATTCTACGATAGCGTACCTTAAAAGTCTTTCAAAAAAACTTTACAGACCGAGAATGCTTGCTATCTTGTGAAGATCTATAAGACTAAGAACGCTAAATATACTGCTGCATAATCATAACAAGATAATTCTGTACTTTGTATCTTATCTGGAAGTGGTGAGGCTTACTGATAGCGGAGTTTTCAATTTATCGATATCTTTTTGGATAATGAACTCCTAGTAAATAGGATAATCGTACATCCTGCTGTAGTTTATCCTTACCTTTATAAACGTTTTTTTAGTGTTTATTAATATTTGTTTTGGAATATCGTTACATTGAAGTTTTGTATATTTTGGATGCACTCATTTGAAATTCCACATTTCTAGATGTAGGTCTTTTGGTTCGTATCTTAAATAAATTAAATCTACAGTTAAAACGTACAAAAATGAATTAACAATGGAATTTGTCCTGTTTTCTTCTATTTTAACCTCTCTTCTTCTGTAGTACGTGGTGTCTTCTACTGCCGTTAGCAGTCACGTCACTCAGTATTACACCATCCATTGTTGCCGCAAGGAATAATTCCGTCAACCCTCTTCGTGGATTGTTTTTTTGCCATTGAAAACCGATTTTACTTCCTCAAAAATTTGTTTAACTTGAACTGTCTAATGGGCAGATGTGAGAGTTACATATCCCTCTTAAATTATATTTAGTTAAACGAAATACAACAATGACACTTTCAATCTTACCATTGTATCTCGTAAATAACGTTGCGAATGGAGGCAATATTTATTCAACTTACATCAAAAACTTTCTTACTACGATCACGTGGAGGCGTCATAAGAGCAGTATTGCTTTTAACAGCTTGTGAAAATTGGCTAACTGTTCCAATACTAAGTTTCAATGCTTCCGCAAAACGCTGGAATAAATTTTTATGTAATTACAATGTTTACCTACCTCTCGCAGAGCTGATGAAGGCAGGGGCCACGATTGTCACGTTCTCTCTCGAAGTATTCGATTAAATGCGCTACAAGTTCTTTCGCTTTACTGTGTAACGGCTTCGGCATTTCGACAATTAAATATAAAACATGAACTGAAATTTTGTTCTGAAAAGAACAGATTTTTTATATGTAGGAAGAAATAGTAATTCGAACGGTAAAATAGACTAAATAAGCAATACAAATGAAAATACCATCATTTGACGAGACCAGCAAAAGTGACAAACGAGACGAAAAAAGGTTTGGCATCAAGGCGGAACTAGTATTCGGTTCGGTCAACTTACTGCAACTGACAGAAACTATTACTTAATGCATTTCCTAATAAATAAAGCTAGAATTACATTGGTACGTCATTTTGTTCACGTTACGACGTGCAACCAAACTTATCTGAAATTTACTATACCTTATTCAAGTCACCAGCCGTTGCACGTCATTAGTTATATACCAATCTATAATTATAATTTACTGTAAAACTTTAATAAAATTTTCGCTAAAGCCAAAATGTCTTGGTAAATACAGTTGGTATTAAAAGTCATTAATCGTGTAGGGTTACCAACCATATTTTATCCTTGTCGCACACTTTTCAGTACGTATTTACAACTTAAAACGTAGTGAGAATATAAACTCATAAAACATCTGGACGTTGTCACGTCAAGATTGGTCTGGTTCTAGCAATGCATAACAAAACGTATCACGGTTATTGATATTCTCGAAATGATTTTTTATATTAGTAGGTATGCAATGTCAAAGCGGGTCAAAGGAAAACAATTTAGAAAAGTACAAGAATATCGTTTCTCTACACCAAATTGTTACGTATAATAGGTATACAGTATCTACATATTTGTTCTTAAGCTAAAAATATGTATAAACAACCAGTCTGACAAGAGACGTATACTTGACAACGCTGATAACCACGTCATTGATGTAGTAAGTTTTAAGTGATGACGTACAACGGCTGGTGGCTTGAATAGTATATATATATATATATATATATATATATATATATATATATAAAAGTAATTCAGCGAAAAAATCGATGCACGTCATAAAGTTATTTAGTTACTTCCAACTAATTATTCATGTTACTATTTCGTATGTCAACATAACTCAAAAAGATAGAAATAATCTAGAACTACTGACTTAAATTAATTGCCTATATCTCTCTTAACTTCTATCTGACATGATGGTTTAAAATTATCTCTTTCAAAACTTACTATTGTTGTTTCACAGCGCATTCTAAGTGTGAACGGTTTACAAAGGTAGCTTGCATAATTATCCTAGAAGCGTATTGTTTCATTTCTTTTAATTTCCACTTTGTAAGTTGGAAGGAGGTCATGTTGTGTTCCACACCAGATATTTGCTTTTGTATTTTGAAAATTAAATAAATTTAAATTGTTTTATTAAAATTAATTCCAAAAGGTTGTAACTTTATAACATGCACCTACCACTTTTTAGTACAGAGTCAAAAACTGTTATCATAACAAGTTAAGTTTAGAAGAATAAACAATAAATTGTAACACTCGCGTCTATTTCACCATTGATATCAAATTGAAATTAATACAAGCAATACGAGTTTGATATGTATATGACTCGTATGAGGAGTTGATATAGGTATAAGTGTAAAACAACGTACATCGATATCTCTACATACGTTATCAAATAAAAATGTCCTATTTTAAAAAAGGAAACAAATCAACACACTAATTTAAGGAAAGCATAAATTAAGCTATTTACCGAATAAATTAAAAAGAAAATATTTAACTGCAGTTAAAATCATTAGAGTTTAACCATATATAATTTAATTACTACATTAGATACACATTGTAAACAATTCTAATAAGTAAAATAATTAAAATAAAGTTAAGAGCCTGAGTGATAAAATTAGAATTGGTTTATCTTTGAAGTTGAAGATGTAAGGACAGTGACAAGTGTCAGAATAGTTAAACATAATTAGTAAAGTTGGTAGTAATTGTTGTATCGAGGAATAAGTAATTACTTGAATTCCATACCTAGCATTTCGGTGTTTCAAAGACTGTAAAACAAGTTCTTAAATGTTCAACCTAACTCTACATAAAAAGCTTTATCTACACGTTTACAACGCCACATCAATTTACCACTACTTGTATACAATAGCATGTTATATTGTTAGAAACTGGAGTAATAATTATACTGTGTAATGGGCTTGTTTGTGAGACTGTTATAATACCGTAGCAGCACTACCCAACAAAATCTCCTCCTACGAGGACCCTGACAAATTATGTAAAAGAATAGGTCTTATAATTAAAGAAAATAAACTTAATCTTAATTAACGCTTTATTTGGGAAAAATGGTATAATTATTTACATATTTATTTATTCGCAAGTTTTCAGATATGTACTCTATCCTTCGTCAGGCATAATATGAAAGTGACAAATATTCACAATGTAACATAAAAATAAGATAACTAGGAATTAAAAATAATTCACTGTTGTATATCTTTTTGTTATTGAAAATAGATACCCAGGTATCGGAGAGTTCATATCCTTAATCTATTACATACATGTGGTGATTACGAAGTAACATGTTCTTGTGGTAAAGTCTACGTTGGTGAAACTGGAAAAAGCATTGACCCCAGCTTAACAGAACATAAAAGGCATTTAAATTTACTTCATTCTACTAAATCATCCATTTCTCAACATTCGTTAAGCACTCTGCACAATATAAAATTTGAAAACACAAGTGTTCTGGCTAATGATAGGAATTGGTACAAGTAAGGTTCGAGAAGCTATTGAAATTCTGAAACAGCCTAAAAACAGAGGTAATGGATATAAACGTTTTACGTGTGTCGACATTCAACAAAGTGTTAAATCAGGATTTATGCTATCCTCTGGATATCTTACGATGAGTGAGGAGTTAGGAAAGCGGTTTCAGGACTTCTACTAAGGAGTAAGCTTCAAACGAAACTTATTTTAAGCGGTTAATTACGTTAGCTGAGATGGAAATTTAATATTCACTGCTGTACGTAATTTCTTCGTAATTGACGAAACTGGGTGACCGAAATGTGGTCTAGTTTCTGGCGGCTTGTTATTTTCTATCTTCCGGCTTCCTGCACGTCGGTTTTTAATTGTTTTGACTGGTGTAGGCGTTTTTATGTAAGTTTGTGTAGGGTATACAGAATAGCAACTAAAAGATTCTGGGCCTAGACCCGTTGCGCTATTTAATGGTTATCCTGGGCATTGGCAGAATTTAGGCAAATACCTTTCTATCCAATTGCGTAAGTCGGGAATATTCCCCGGCGTCGCGGCGTTTACTGGCGTCAGTGTAATGTATAATTAACTTACATGCAGGTGATAACAGATTTAAACCGCAGTAAACCCTGGTGTATTAAAATAAGTTCAGGTGGGCTGAGTCGAGTTGACTCAACAGAATGCGGGTGAACGGAACGGAACGTGGTAGAAAAATAAGTTAATCAGGTCGGTCTGGGCTCTCGAAGTATACGTGTTTCAATTCCTCCCCAAGGGGGGTGGGGGGTTGCTTGAGCTTTCCAAACTTCTTCAGCCACCGTCATGGATTTCCAACGTACATACATTAATTATATATGCATGGTGTGATTAAGGATAGGTGCGGCCACGATAGGATCGGTAGGAACGGAGTTAGAGTTTTGAGGAGGAAATAATACCCCAGCATTCGCCTAAATAGACGCACATGTGTGCGAATACGCAGTGATCATGCCGCTGCATGTGTATGAGGAAAACCCCCTAAAAAAACCTCATACAGGGTGGGCGGTCACGGGAATCGAACCATTACCTCCCTCATGCGGTTTTATTTAAAATCCGCGGAGGGCGTAGGCGGTGTCTGGAATGATTGGAATGCCGGGATTGGTGGATGGTCTGTAGGGGACTCTGACGTAGAAAACTCTCAACGTTTTTAAAAATAACGTCGGGGGGGGATGTAAATTCATTATTTGATGATTTCAGTAAATTTCGTTAAATCAAAATAATTACCTAATAATTAATACAAAACATTTTGTAAAGGATGCTGGTTCTTTACACGTTTAGGTGTTCCTCGGTGTTTTAGCTCGTAGGCCTCACTTAGCCTCTCCAGAATCACAATTGCTAAAAAAATTAGAAAAGAAATTGATTCATGGAAGATAAGAAATAGGGAAAATAGACTGAAAGGAGCAAGTAAAGGAAGACCTTAAAAAGAAAGAGCGAGTGAATCAGGAAGTTGCACAAGACAGAAGAAGATGCAGATTGTTTTTAAAAGCAGTGTTACAAATAAAAATCTATTACAAAATTCACTGCAATTAATAATTGTACTAATTGAGCAGTTATTACACTCAGATGGTACGCACCTATAAATTCAACAAACTATACCTGTAAAAAAATGTAGATATATTACTTATAAAATGTTTTTATATAAATGTAAATCCTTATTTGAAAAACCTTTCGTGTCGAAGATATTACTAATTAGCGTCTCCTGAATTTGCAAGTGTGAATTTTTATGAAGAGAAGAACCCATTTACGGAAAACAAGTAATACTGAAATTGAAACTTCATTTAATAATAATGAAAATTTTATATGCAGTTTTAAGTTCATACCTTGGGCACATTCGGTCTATAAAACCAGTACATAAATTGTTCGGGTAAAAGGAAGTCCAAACCTAGTTAGCATATCTAGCGAGCAACTTTGCTATATCTATGCAGAGAAATAAAGCTTTGAAAACGTCAGTTGACACCCTTTTAACGAATTTAAGGTACATTGTAAATGTAAATTAGTAGATGAATCAGGAGCAGTAAGTTTTAAGCGATTCTTATTCTAATTAGTACAAAGCAGCCTTAAAGTATTATAGTATACGTACACCTCGTTAGAAAATGACACAAATTTTAATTAGCTATACGTACTGGCAGTTGAAATTAATTCGAAATACTATTGTGTTTAAACTGTACAGAGAATGACGTTAATGGAATTTTTAGTAATAATAGTAATTAAATAGTTAATCGACAATTTTCAACATAGATTTGTTTCATTCGGTGCCAGTTAAGCAAATTTGAAAATTATGAGTAATTTCATAATACATCTGCTCAATGTATTGTTTATATATGTATTTTTATATAATCCCTACAAATGCAGTAACGTATATTTAATTACTACTCGTATCTGCAATTCCCTTTGTAGCATTGCCAGCTAATGGTTGACAGATCATTTCGTGAAGCGTGACACTTTTCTCATTACTTTACGAAACTGAATATGAGATTCTGTCCGCACAAATTAAATAACGGCGTTTCGGTATAAAGACTAGACATATTTATTCAATTACAAATATTAACCTTAAATTACGTTTTTTTTTCGAGTGTTGCTAATGGTTTGACTGTGTTATCGTTTTTTGGAGCTTTCAGTATGTATTACTTATGTATATTTTGAAGCTAAAAAGACATATTTACTTGTTAATGTGTTTGTTTCAAAATTTTTTTTACTGTGACGGTAACATGTTGTAGATTCTGTTTATTCTAGTTTGATGTATAATTAAATTTTGAGGGTGCTCCGCAATAGTACTTTTTAATAATAGTTTTTTAATTTACGATACGATAGCTACTATATTAGTATTTTGAACTAATACCAGCAATAAACTCGAATATTAGGCAGTAGTGCTATGTAGCTTTGGTGACACGTTTGCTTCTAAAAGACACTTGGTCGTCTTTCCGAATAAAACAAAGGTTTACTACTACTATGAGCACCACTAAAATTCATTGTTTTATTATTATTAATATGAAACATTTCAAGAAAACGCCTCTTATTGTAGTTATTACATGGTATAGAATAAATTCGTTAGATTTAAATTCTGTTCGCAACATATATAAATTATTACTCCAATAATCCTTTCTTTATGGAAAAAAAATCATTTTAGGTTTAAAAACTATAATTATTAACATTGTACCTATCTACGTTAGTAATATTCTTGTCAATAATAGTTATCCAAAAAACTTAGCTAATAGATTACTTTTTCACCATAATATAAGTAATACTGGAAATGAGGTAGTTGATCGCATAGGTCCTAACCCAATAAAATATAAAAAAATTTTCTTAGTACCACAAATTAGTAATCGAATAATCAAAATTTTTGCAGAATTCAAAAACATAAAAATAGTTTTTTACAATATTAATACAATTAATAATTTTCTTAAAGATACCAGCAGAATTTAAATCTAACGTAATTTATTCTATACAAAACAAGTAACTGCAATTTGTGTTACATAAGACATACAAGCAATTGGCTTAAAACTAGATTAACGCTACTTAAAAGTGATTGTAAATTTCAAAGACAAAGATGTGCTCTGGCAGTCCACAGTAACCATTTGAACCATATGATTAAATTTAATGAGGTAAAAATTATTAACAAAACTGACAACTACAATGAGAGGCTCTTTCTTGAAACGTTTCATATTAATAATAATAAAATAATAAATTTTAGATTAAACTGTAATAATTTAAACACTAGTTATGGCGGTCTTTCCTTAATTTACAAAAACTTGAGATTATATCATCCTCTACATCAAAATAAAGTAGAATCACCACTCATATAGTTATAAGCTTACATACTTGTTGGATGCTTGATCTAAGAATGTCCTTTTTTAATATAATTTAGTTATCATAGTTTACATTCTAATTGACATATTGTTTTTAGTAACCGGTCGTTTACACGTCATGATTATTTATTTTTACAACTATAAATCAAAATTTACCCTTAGATGGAAGTACATTAAGTTTTAATTAAGCCTTTATTATAATTTAATAATTTTGTTATGCTTATTTGTATTCTGAAGAAGCTTGTAAACATGGGCGAAAATTTTAGTATATGAGGAGTTTTTCTAAGATTTTGTAGCCGATACGCAATATTTTGATTTATTAATTATATATATATATATATATATATATATATATATATATATATATATATATATATATATATATATATATATATCTGTGTGTGTGTGTGTGTGTGTGTGTGTGTGTGTGTGTGTGTGTGTGGTGGTGTGGTGTGTGGTGTGTGCGTGTGTCGTGTGGTGCGTGGTGTGTGGTGCGTGGTGTGCGTGGTGCGTGGTGCGTGTGCGTGCGTGCGTGCGTGCGTGCGTGCGTGCGTGCGTGGTGGTGCGTGGTGTGCGTGCTGTGCGTGCGTGGTGTGTGGTGTGCGTGTGTGCGTGTGTGTGTGTGGGTGCGGTGCGTGGTGCGTGTGTGCGTGGTGCGTGTGCGTGCGTGGGTGGCGTGCGTGTGGGTGGTGCTGTGCGTGGTGCGTGCGTGGTGCGTGGTGGTGTGCGTGGGTGCGTGGTGCGTGCGTGCGTGCGTGTGCGTGTGTGCGTGCGTGCGTGCGTGCTGTGCTGTGCGTGCGTGCGTGCGTGCGTGCGTGCGTGTGTGCGTGCGTGGTCGTGCGTGCGTGCGTGCGTGTGTGTGGTGTGTGTGCGTGTGTGCGTGTGTGCGTGTGTGCGTGCGTGTGCGTGTGTGCGTGTGCGTGTGTGCGTGTGTGTGTGGTGTGTGTGTCGTGTGGTGGTGGGTGCGTGGGTGTGGTGCGTGGGTGCGTGGGTGCGTGTGGTTCGTGCGTGCGTGCGTGTGCGTGCGTGCGTGGTGCGTGCGTGCGTGCGTGCGTGCGTGCGTGCGTGCGTGCGTTGTCGTGGTGTGCGTGCGTGCGTGCGTGCGTGCGTGCGTGTGCGTCGTGCGTGTGGTCGTGTGTGCGTGTGTCGTGTGTGCTGTGCTGTGTGTGTGCGTGTGTGCGTGTGTCGGTGTGGTGTGTGTGTGCGTGTGGTGTGCTGTTATGTGCGTGCGTGTGTGCAGTGGTGGTGAATGCGTGGTGCAATGGTCTGGTGTGGTCGTGGGTGCGGTGCATGTGCGTGCGTGCGTGCGTGCAGTGTGCGTGCGTGCGTGCGTGCGTGCGTGCAGTGCGTGCGTGCGTGCGTGCGTGTGTGTGTGTGTATGTACAGGTATGGGAAAATATTCTTGCGGGTCTGACTTATAATAAGTAAAACAAAGACAATACAACCAGTTCACGTGCTAAGTGAGATAGAATACACAACAAACTAAAAGCGCTGATGCCACAAATGCGTCTTTTGAGTAGGCTAGTATTAATGACACAGTTAATTGCTACTGTCAACGATAAAATCAAAGTTTTTGCAAATCTGACACATGTATTCCACTGAAGAAAAAATAGAGATTATTAAGTGGTATTATTGAGGAAGCACTGCACAAGAAATAATGGGCAGGTTTGCCAAAAATCAGATTACGAGTCATTTACATTGACACTTATATAGACTACCGAGTCATACACGTGACACTGGTACAGGAGAACTGTATTATATTTCAATGAAGTCTACAGCAACACTGCAATGATCCAAATATCCTTCCTAATTGATTTTTCTATTAAAGCTTATTTCGCGATTTCGAAACCAAACGTTGCAACATTATTAATCCTGTCTGACTAGTTTTGCTTTTTTTCATAATACGTGTACCTGTTATTAACTGAAGGACGATATCCCTCCTCCAATTTCAGGGGAATTTATATCCATGGTTTGTAACTTCCTGAATTCTAAGGGATTTCCCTATGTAGTTATCCTATTCACCCCCTCCTACTTCCAGCTCTCTTATAAAATTATTCACAAAAATAAAAATATAATAACAATAAATTTCACCACCACGACCGTCAAGAAAATCATTAATCCTACATACCCTCCTCTACATGTCATCTCCTCCTGCGTACTCCAGTCAGATCCTATTCATCCACCCGGATCACTGGCTCCACCAACACCACCAACGCCGTCTATTTTCACACCATTTTTCTGCCACCGTCATACTATTGCATGTGCACAAGACGTACACGACCAATTCCTGGTGGTGTAAAACCTCCGTATTAAAAATGTTTCATTATACAAAACACATTTCAATTATTGATAATTTATCACAACCACGCGCATCCTAATTACAATCTAATTAATCGACGCATTGACGGATTAAATTATTAATTATCCCTAAGTATAGTTTAATGCACTTAAATATTATTCCTTACAATTTTGAAATATATAGTCATTCAAAATTAATGCTAAATTATTTATGTGCAACCCCGATTAACCACGTTATAAAGGAACGTAATCTGTCACTTGTAATATGAATTTCGTAAATCCGATATAGTATTAACAACACAATTAACGCCCACTTTGGTCTAGATCTCCTATATTTTGTTTAATTATCCTTACTATTCTACACGGCACCTTTATTAATTTTAAACACCACCCGGAGTTTCAAACTCAGGGAGAAAGCTGAAGCCAACCCCAACTTAACCGATCCCATATTTAAATTACTGTTTTGATAGGATTAATTATTATTAATTCTCTGCACAATGAGAGTTCTAAATTTATTTTAAGCAATAAAACTGTTAATTTGTAAGTTCTCTTTATTTAGGTAGGACACACACGCGTGCGCGCGCACGCATGCTCGCATGCACATACGCACGCACGCATGCACGCACGCTCGCACGTACTCACGTACCCACGAACACACGCACATACACGCATACACGCATACACGCATGCACTCACGCGCCGGCATACGAACGCACGCACTCACGCGCCGGCATACGAACGCACGCACGCACACACACACACACACACACACACACACACATACCACAAGCAGTGATCCTTAATCCCTCTGTACCTAAACCTATATAACTATTTATTTAATTATTTAATAGTATTAGGCTGATGCATGAGTAATGGTGTTTTTTTTTAAATTTAAAGGTTGGTTCTGAAATAACAAAATTTTGATTACTCAATATTCAGCTTGTCAGATAATTAGTAGTTCTGTCATATAATGTATTTGCTTTTGTATTTCGTTCTTAATTGTTAAAGTTTAACCTTATTATAATGGAATGTCTAGTCGACAAAAACCAACATTACCGACATTATCTTCTTTCTGGGTTTAATCGAGGTGCCAAAGTCAATGAAGCTTTTGCGATGTTTACGGTGAAGATGCAATGCCCGTTAGGATGGCGCTAAACTGGTTTAAACGTTTCAAAAGCGGAATTTTCGACCTCAATGATAGGTTCGATAAAGAGCGATTGAATCAACTTCTTCATGAAAATTCACGCCAATCAACTAGGGAGTTGGCCTAGGAAATGGAATGTTACCAATCAACTATATGTCGACATCTGAAATCCTTAGGGAAAGTTCAGAAACTTGGTCTAGAGCGAAACACGATCTTCCCCTTCGAAAGACGATGTTTTGCGTTTGGTGGGACTGGGAGTTGCTCATGCATAACCAAACAGTCAAGGCAGAGCTATATGATAAACAAATGCATCACCTCTACGAAGCTATTTGGAAAAAACGACCCCATCGGCAGCATGACCTTCTTCTTCATCACGACAACGCTCGTCCTCACATTGCTAATATAACAAAGAGAGCAATTTAAACGCTTGGTTGGGAAGTATTGCCGCACCCTCCATATTTTCCTGATTTGGTTCCGTCCGATTTTCACCTATTTCGATCACTTTCGAACAGTGTGCGGGGTGTTTCGATCAATAATGATGTGTACTTACGGACTTTATCATTTTTTTGGCTCAAGGCCTAACGATTTTTACGGTAGAGGTATCGAGAAACTTGTTGAACGCTGGGAGGAAGTCGTTAATAATAACCGAGAATATATAATTGATTAATATGTTGTAAATTTTTGTAGTAAAAAATATTTTTTTTAAAATGAAAAATGCATCAACCTGATATTATTCTTGTACAAAAGCAGAGGAATAGCATAACAGCATCTATATTATCCATAGCGTTAGATGCCAATAAATGAAGGCCTCCTTTTCAAGCTGTGCACGCCGGATGGTTTTGCTTTAAGTGTTATGATATATCCAGTAAAAAGAACAGTTCAGCATGTACAACAAAGATATGTGTTCATAGTCGTTCGCAACCTGATGCAACTTTACCTAGAAAGTGCTTTATGTAGATAATTTTTACACAACCGTGCAACTTGATGAACATTTGCTACGAAACTAGACACATTTAGCTGTCACTCTTCACAGCAACTGAAACTGTAACATAGCTCAAGCAACAGGAATTTAAAAAATGTGAATTATACCTATGAGAAACGAAATAATGTGTTTGTGGGAAAACAGAGAGACATGTTCTATTGTGTTGAGTGTGATCATTTCTACTTTCCATCAATTTGAGCTTACACTATGATGAAAAGCAATGACTATAACTATACCGGTTCATGTATGAGCGGACCAAATGCTCTTATATTACTCTATATCTAGAAGATCTATCATGTGGAACTTGAAACTTTTTTCATTTATTATATATTGGTTGTATAAAAAAATTACTTCGAAAACTATCGGTTACCTACAATTTAGAAATCAACCTGTTACGGCCCTATTAGTAAATCAAACTGTAGGAGCTAGAACGACGCGACGCCACAAACTGCTCATATTCTGAAAAAAATAGACAAGAGGGTTTGATACAGGGTATGTAGTCAGAACTAAAACTGAAAATCGGACACAAACACGGCACGTTTGTAACAAATGAACAGGTCATATAAAGAAACCAGTAGATCCATGTTTTCCTAAACATCACAATATAACCAAGTTGAAAACTCCATTAACATTTTCCTATAAAGCACAATACCTATAAAACAATATTATTATTAATTTTATTAAATACATAAATAAAAAGCTTACCTCGAATAGGATTTGAACCTACAACATGTACTTTGCTAAAGTACCGTACTAATCAACTGAGCTATCGAGATTCAAGCCCCAATCCACGTAAATTTTGTTTTAGGTATGTAGAACTGATGTAAATTCTAGATATAATGAGATTACAGTCAAATTACTAATATTAATGGAATGTGAGCCTGCAACATCGCAAGGATTCACACAAACCAAAGCAACTTGGCTAATATTAAATTACTATTAATATAAGTTAACTTTGTTTCTAATACAGTTTTAAAAAAAATAATGCGTCTCGTGTAAGATATCTAGTCTTTGATAATAAGTGTCTATTTAATGAACTACTTACAGACCCATGCCCCACATATGGGTTATTTGCAAAAAAAAATAGAAATTATGTGTTTTTAGATAAAAAACACTTACCTAGGAATTATTTTTGAAAATATTGTACGGTAATAAGTCTTTGGTCTTTGTGATAGGGTACGTTAATACATGGTGGTAGCGAATATGTTAAACACAATTAATATTTTGTACATTTTTCATTATTTTATTAACACACTCCTTCTTATTTCATGTATGCGTACAATTAGGGTTTCTAAACTGCAGAACTTATCAGCAATTTGTATAAACATAATTTCCATTCTAACCATCAGAGATCATCTAACTTCAGTGCACTAAGATACCTCAGGGGAGTATTAGCTACTACAGTTGTATCAGTTTATTGTTTGTCGACAAAGAACTCGCTATATAAAATTACCCAGTGAATCCAGAGGACCGACTTCACTTCAAAGGTTTGGAAGTATCATCGTCACTAGTCATGGTTCATTGTACATATTCATCGTTATTAGTATAAGTTTTTGAGTATTTTATTGAATTATTAGAATATAATGATTGTGATTAAGCCGAAATCAAGTATTGTAGCTTCTTCGGTTAATTGGTTGCACATTTCATTAAGTGTGGTGCTAATTATATTAAAATCATTAAGAATGACATAACCTAATGCTAATAACCAATTTCACAAACAATATTGTGGCATATTAATTAATTACGCACAGTAATAATCGAACTCACATGTGACAGGTACTGTTTATGTCAAATTTTAGCCAGAAGCTTATTATGTAACAAATGCCTAAGACCTAACAAATATCAACCATATACAATTAATTTAGCTTGCGAAGCGGCTATCAGCTTTGCGAATCCTTCAACGAACCCATTTGATAATTCTAAGTTGGACTTTGGAGCCTGATCTTTAATTCTGGAATAGTCAAGTAGTATAAACATTTAAAATTAAATTACTATAACAACTTGCCCATCTCAGTCATTATAAGTCTGTAATGCTACTTTGGAACTGTGAATTATGTAGAAAGAGTTAACAGCGTTAAGATGATTATTGATTGTTTTACTGAAACTACCCGTATCATTAGTATTTATTAAAATTCCCTAAAAGTTTATGGAAAATTCGTCAGTACGGTTCTGTACTCAGTAGATCTTTAGTTTTTAGCATAGTATCTTTCTCTATCCCCATTTGAAGCAGTTTTTTGATATATGTTCAGTTTAGTGGGTTCTGGTGATAGCAATTTTTTGTGGTAATCTTACCTACGAGATTGTTGATACGTACCACTGGGGCTCAAATTTTAAGATCTGTCGTGTTCGGGAACCCAAGTCTCTATCTTAAATCTGTCGGTCAGAGGGACACCTGCACACGTCCGGACTTTTCATAGTTCGAATTTCCTTGTAGAGCACAGCTTTTACGACCGTTACACATAGAAAAAAATCACTTGAGTAATCAAAGAAACCAAATCAAAACTACTGTTAATTGATTGAGGCGCGAAACCATAAATCGTTCAATATTTAGTAATGAGTAGTTTTAGATGAAATAAATTTATGAACATTTTACCAACTTGAGAAATCCTTAACATTGGCTACAAGAGACAAAAACAAGCATTTTCAAAGTATTTAGGTATCGCAATGACACACCTGATACCTGTCCTTAATATGTGAATTAGTTACATGATTCAAAGAACAGAAGTAAAAAATAAAAAACATTTTTGAACAATTGAGTGTAGGGGTATGGGGTTACTTCAATCGGTACAGGTAATATTTGTATCATTATCTTTTGTTGAAGCACAAACTGCGGCACGCTTGGTCTGTCCAGATCTCTCCGTGGAAGTTCCTGGTTCATCTTCAAGAGCAGTTGTCTGTACGTTCTTCACAGGTCTATAGTCTCTTCTGTCCGTAGCATATACTGTCTAGAGGAGATGTGGCACCTGACGAATGTTTTATCTAGGTTAAGGGTTGATGAAAGTGTAAAAGGTAAATGCATTGCATACGGCGATATCCAAAATGCTATTAAATATAATCATTACCCAATGGGTGAACATTTAACTAGAATTTTGCACCAAATTGTTGCAGGCTAAATACGCACTACAGCATCCCGCCCATAAAAGCAATTTGGGCCACGGCATAGCTCAGTGGTGTGGGCGGGGTTCTTAGTTAAGAAATGCAAAATGGCACTCATTAAAACTCCAAAATCTTCCAAATCAGGTAAAATTTGTCAAAAAGGCGCCACCTGTTAAACACATTTATAGCGGGAAAACGTCATGAACAGATCTTAGATTGGTCTAACATGAAATCAAAACGTTCACTCAAAAATAAGCTACTCTACTACTTAAAATTCCACCTCAAAAATATTAACGCTAAGTTCATCTAAATTCCAATAAAGTTTTAAGCTTAAAATATGAAATATTAAATATAAAACCTAGAACTCACTAAATATTTCGATAAACCTACGTCAAAAATTATTAGCTCAACTAACCCAAAAATAACTAGTCAATACGGTAATATAATCATTCAACTAAAAATGAAAAATACCAACCACAAAGCTAAACAAACGCAATCAAAAATCTATGAAGTACTAAAATCTATCAAACGTCGATATCGGGATGTAAAACCTAAATTCGTCGAAAAATACAGCTCATCTTCAAACAAATAACAAACTGCTTACCTTTGGCAAATCAGCAAAGTCTGAAATCGGTGGGTCGATACCTATAAAAATACTTCAAAAGAGGGCGACTATTCGTGACACCGTCGTATGCACAAAATACATTCACTTGTTCGCTCAACGACTGGCTCACTACATAAATTTTCATTATTTATAATTTAAAATCTCTTAATAAATCTGCACTGCAGTATAATTATTCTTCTTCCAAAAAAAGTCACTTTAATTCATTTACAACCATTCTCAATTATCTCAATCAATCCAGTATAGAATATGCTCAAATTCAAAAACAAAGTATTGCATCATACCTTTAAAAGTTACGTTCGAATGTAATTACTTTACTCTAAATAAACATAACCATAAAGACGTTAATTTCATGATCCACATAAAAAACAAGCACTCCAATACGCGTATTATGATGCTGTACAATAAATGGGTTTACACTTAAAAAAAACACAATAAGTACGTTACCATGAAGATATACATATATTGAATAATAATAAGAAAACATCATCATCTAAAGGTCACACAATTGTTACATAAATCAAGTCCTTTAGATAAATAAAATCTAGTTTACTTAAGAGGCTGTGAAGCTAGCTAACGACAGTATGGGCCTTACTAGAATTATTGTAAATTTGAAATAAAAACCAAAATAACAAAGATTATAACCAATAAGCTGCGATCGGTTGGAACGCATAACCACAGTTAATTTTGATACAAATCGTCAGGATCATAATTAAAAGAAACACTCAGATAAATTTAGAATTATCTCACAAATGGATATGCTAGCATTACAATTTAATAGATACAAAAAAAAACGTGAATATCAACAGGTAACGTATTCAAACGTTAGCACACAAAACAAATAAATACACCAGAATTTATTAAAATTTGTCAGCCACAGCAAAACAAAATGCACAAAAGGGTTTACCTTATATTTGTTATACTGACACCTTTGCTACCTAGAGATAATACTGCACTAGGTTATTCCAGCATGGCTTAAATGCTTTCAATACATTTGATTGATATTGCAATTGGTTGTAATTGCACTAATACTTAAACTTCCATAAGATTCGAGTACCTTACTCTACTATAAACAAGTTCTAACACTTTCTAATTTAAAATCTCAAAAGAACGAAAACATTTTGTTTTAAAGCAGTTAGTATTATTTGTTCGAAGTCGGCAGTATACGCAAAAGTTATCATTTAATCCAGGAACTCGATACTTTAATCCGCAATAAAAAAACCCAAATTACGACACAGCAGGTCCATACAAAATGGCGAAGCACTTAAAAAAAACACAAAAACCCCATGTTTCTATGTCCACATATATCACTATGACAAAACGGTAAAATAACCCGAGAGTGTATGAATCTAAATATAATCCCAAGTGGAACCGGAGATCTACTACTCAAACGATAGTTCTGTACACCCACGGTAAGCATAACTATTCCATCAACCCCTTCTGCGTGCAATTATAAAAAAAGGATTACTTAGATTTTAAATTGCGCCAAACACGAATAGAACTCAAAAGCCGACGAAAAGAGTACGCCACCCACGGTTATCCAAACCAACAAAATGCAAACTATTAAGTTTCAAATGGCGTAAACATGCTACTTCCAAGAACTGATAATCCCACGGCTTAATTAAAACGGAACATAGTGCCTCTAGCTTACGTCATCAAAGAAACAATTTTATACTCACATCTACTAAAATTCTCAAATTAGATTTGTTTAATCGACATGCAAATTTACTCTTTTAAAACTACGACTATGTATTGAAGAAAGAATGCACTTCGTTATTAATTCAATAAACTATATTTAATACTGCTCAAAATGACTAGGAATATTGTTAAAAACCTTCAATTTATTAACACAATGAAGCTGAAAGAAAAATACCTATTTAATTCTCCCAAAATTAAAATACCAAATATTATTCGTAATAAAGACCAGCTATCCTCAAGTACGTAAAAATGTTACTTAAATGAAAGTTTCCAAAATTTATATTTTTATATTTAATTTTAAACAACTCAAAACAAAACAAAATATCTTCAGTTTGTTTTGTTTGTTCGGAATTCGAAGAAAAAACAGAAGGACCAAACTATCTACCGTGTGTTGCTTAAAATTTTCATACAGAATAACAACAGTTGAATAACCAGTAACTTAATGTGAGCGGGCGAAATTGTAAAAACGGTTAAGTTTCGTAGCTTTGTGGTTTGCATTAAACTCATAAACCAAGAAAAGAAATCAATTAAGAAACTATGATAATCCGCAACATAACAAAAACAACGTATAAATTCTTTTACTGCTATTAATTGAAAAACAAAATAAGGAATACCAGACCAAATCCAGAATTAAGGTTTTAGAAGTAATCAGAATTCGGCCCTGATATGAGAATGTATTCACAAGGTCATAAAAATTAAAGCTTTTACTGGTTTAAGTCGTAAACAACTGACTAGCATACTGAACTAAATAGGAGGTATCGAGTAATGTACTTAAGAGGCTACTTCCACAGTCACAGATTAAAATCGAAATTAAAAGTTTACTCGCATATATTAACAATCCTCTGAGACTTATACAGTTAGAATTGATCTAACCGGAAGTAACACGATAGGTATGCTAGTTTCACTTATTAGCACTCGTCTTACACACGGTTAGATACATTTTTAATTGTATCAGTGTTTGTGGGTTATAAATGTATGTAGTTTTATTTATTAACTCTTATTTTAATCTGTGATTGAGGAGGGAGGCTCTTACTTTTAATTATAAATCAGGTTGCCTCATCGTTAGTTGAATATGATAGTCGCTGTTTACAACTTAATATAATAGTGTGGAAAGCTTTAATTGTTATTGACCTTCTGAAGAAGCCCTCAAAGAAGCACGAAACGTTAAGGGAGTAATAAAGCGGATATTCTGAATACTTCTAGAACCTGAATCTTTCCTAGTTCACAAAATAAACAAAATGCACTGGTTACTAACATAGTCTACATTTGCAGTCATTGGTTTATGTCTACGCCTTTGTACATAGACATAGAATCACTATATATTTTTTCTGGTTTCGTTTACACACGAACCCCAATTTCAATGGTTCCCCTTTAACGGATTGATAATAGCTTTGATGGTTCACTGCGTTAGTTGGCATCAAAGGTTCAATTAACCTTCAAGAAATACCTTAAGTTGTTGGGCAGTTCTTTAATTTGCTAATGCCATCTATTTTCTTGGTGACGGATGTTATGGTATTTGAAGTAATTACTAGCTCTTAGTAAACTCAAACCAAATGTAATCCGAAAACATCAACGGTGCAGGAAGATACTTTTCCAACGGTCAGTCCAACCTTTTCTTGACGTATTATGGAGTGACTGCACTCAGCCCAATTAGACAATTTTGGAATTCCAACCCTCGGCACAAACCCGTCATCTTTGGTTCACCTACGTACAGCCGCACAGCTTGCACAAAATGCCCACATATACGTCCATAACGTCAGATGACAAAATGAGTTAGTGGACTTAGTTGTAATTGCCTAATGCCAACCTCGTGTCCTCCTTTTCATCGTGGAAGCTTCACCTTGGATATAAAATTAGGACCCATCGTGTAGGACTCCACTGAGCCTCCACAACTGGTCCCATAGCCTTAACCCTATTGCAGGGCCTTCGCGTATTTGTATTGCGACGTCATCTAATAGTGAACTTTTAAAATCTAAGGAAGTTTTCTGTAATAGCGACTGATCGTGGTTCCATCTAGCGGTACATTTGAAAGACATTTGAAGTTGTTATGGCGGGGAGGGCTAAAATTTGAAATTGCATTCCGACATTAAGGTTCCATACCATCTCCTAGAGCTTAGCAACTTGCCACAGAGTCTTAGCCCTAATGCAGGACCTCCGTCGCTTAGCCGCTCAGCTCAAAAATAGATGGGCCAGGCCCCCAATTTCTAAAGTTGGGCCTATTGACTAACTTACTTGAGCCTTTTTGGTTGTATACCACCTTGATTCCGCGTGTCTTTTCATTCATCACCTTTTTTCCGCATTTATTTTCGAATTTAAGCCATATTATTTGTGTCATCTTGTTTTCATGTACCTCCTTCCCATCTTCAGTGGATTCCGTCAAAACTCCTTTATTCAGCAATAGGATTCGCTTTGTATTCTGATTGGTTGTTGGATTGCTTCGCTGTGCTAATGTCTAGTGGGTTACTTTAAAAACAAGTGGTAGTTTCCTGTAATTGGGTTAGCATCTACATAATGACTGAGGCACCATTTCTAGTAGAGGGGGTCCTTAAGAGCCTCCATTTCCATCAGCAGTTTGGGTTAGTTGGCTATCAAAAGGTTCATGTAACCCGTCAACAGAAATAGCCGTTAAGTGTGGTACTTCTTACTTTTAATTTATAATAGCAACTATTGTTTATGACCATAAGGGAACTGTATGTATTCGAAGGTAATTACTAGCGATCAAGTAAACGCTCAAACACAAAGCATGTAAGTCTGAAAACATCAACGGTGCAGGAGATTCTTCTCCAGGTCGGAGCCACAGTTGGTAGAGATGGGGGAGGGGGTGACCTGACACTCAGCAAATTATTGACTAGTTTTTTGTACGAATTGAGAACCCACGCACACATTCACACACGCACACACGCAACCACGTACACACGCACACACGCACACTTGCACAAACACACACACGCACACACATATATGGATAAACTTTGTCAGATGACAAAATGAGGTAACGTGGGGACTTAGTGTTAGTAATTGCCTAATGCCTAACCTTCTATACCTACATGTATAGTTTGGAAGGTAGAATTTAGATAAGTAAGATACATATTTGTTTTTTGGTAGTAAGTTTCAAGCTCTTAATTTATCAACAACATAGGTGAGCTTGCCCTATTATGAAGAAGTATTTATTATTCATTAACAACAGCACTGTACAAGTGCGAGACATGGGCACTCAACCAAAGGGCAAAAGAAGGTAAACACATGGGTTTCTTTTAATGATGGAATAAGTTTCTTAGGCTCGCGGTGTCCTACAACATGGTTTGGGCTGCTGCAGAGCTCGATCTGCTGAAAAAAGGGTGCCCAAGGTATCGCTAAGGTAGTACAGCAGTGTGGCACAGTGGACTAAGAAGTATTGAACGACCTACCAGAAAAAGAAACAAGCTGGGTGTGGCGTGGTAATAGATATTAATATTATATTCATATTCTTCAAGGTGACGAACGTTGTTTGTGTTAAGGTCACACGTTCCCTGAATCAGGGTTAAATGGGTATATAGGAGGATGCTCTTCAAGGTCACGAGTTACACTCTTTGTGTTCACAGTCAAAGTCATCACATTGTCTACGTCTAAGTACATGGTTTTCAAGGTTGCTCACATTGACTACCTATCCTTCAAGGTCATAGTACACATTACCTGCGTACACGGTCACTTTACCTATGTCAAGGTTTTCAAGGGCCCAATGTACACGCTGCCTGTGTACATTCTTCCAGGTATAGGGACACACATTCCCTACGTCGAATTTAACGGTTTTAACGTCATCATATAAATTGCCTAAATCAAAGTGTATTCCTCAAGGTCATTGAAGTAACCAGATTTGGAAAAAGTCTCTAGAACAGTCACCAGATTGGTTTTCAAGGTCAAGGTCACCTACTCATTTCAAACATCAAAGCCCATTAGAATTTTCAAGGTCAAGGTCCCTCACATTGCTTGCATATTCTTCAAGGTAATCCTTGCCCGTACGCGCCCCCGCTTCAAGGTCGAAGCGTCCAAGTACATGGTTTTCAAGGTCAAGGTCATTATGCACATCCATACATCGAAGTAAGTCATTGAAATAACTAGATTTGAAAAAGGCACTAGAAAAGTTATTAGTTTAGTTTTCAAGGTCATTGACGCTCCCCGTACAGATTGTCCACGTCAAGGTCACATGATAGGAAATGATCGCTTTCATTGTCAAGGTTCTTACCGTACACATACCCCGTTTCAAGGTCAAATCTTATTCGTAGGATTTCAAGGTTACGTGATCAACCTTCTCGTTTGACAAGGTCAGACGTTCAGGGTTCCATTGGTGGTGTATAGGAGGGTTCTCGTTAAGGTCGATTTTAAATTTTGATGGGAACTTTCAAGGCCAACGTTCATTAATCTTCCCAAGATCACGCCCCATAAATTTTAGGAAGTTCATTGACCTTTCTTAAGCCCTGAGGTGTTATTACAATTACCAAGGTAAGATTGTCGTCTATGCTAAGCATGCTTCAAGATCATCAAGCAAATCTTGGAAGTTTACTTTTCAAGCTCACGCCCCTAGCAAAGTTCATTAACCTCAAGTGGGGTCCGTTTCCCAAATACAGACAGACGTTTCAGAAATACAGATACAATTTTCAAGGTCACACCACTGAGAAAAGAACAATTGCGATACATTGTTCTGGCTGAGTTAAAGTCATAATTCCTAAAAACAGATTATTAGCTCTAGGTCAATTTCCAGCTACCCCCATCATTTCACGCTCAATTCTAAGAAACTAGTTTTCAAGAACAAAGGCGATGTTCAAGCAATTCAGTCGACGCTTCAAATTCTATGCTTATAATTTTCAAGGTCATACCTCTGGGAAAATAACAAAGGCGATTCATTGATCTCACCGGGTTAGGGTCATAATTCCTAAAAAACAGATCAATTTCTAGCTACCCCCACCATTGCAGGCTCAATTCTGAGAAATCAATTTTCAAGAACAAAGGCGATGTTCAAGCAATTGATCTTTTAAGTCCAAGGCTAGTCAATTTAGGTATAAAAAGGGCCGAAATTTTAGGTACAGTCCTAATTTATGTTTTTGGAGAGGCTGAACATGAATATGAGGTGTGAAATATCTACATTTAGTAAATCTCTTTAGGTTTTGGGCTAAATCTCGATAATTATACATTTTTTCAGAAAGGCTATGCTTTGCGAGAAATCAATTTAAATCTCCTTTATATAAACCAAAATCATTGTATTTTTTCATTATAAATAATAATTGAATTTTTAGAAAGTTAGCATAAATGATTAATAAAATTTATAGTTCAGGAACCTTCCCCCAAGAGTGGTTGAAATCAATATTCATACCAATACCAAAAAAAAATGCAGCAAAAAAGTGCTCTGACTTCAGACTGATTAGCCTAATGAGTCATACTTTGAAAATTGTGTTAAAATCATACATCGGCGTATCTACCTGAAATGCGAACAAATCATAAGTCATGAGCAATTCATTTAGACTAGGACTTGGAACTAGAAGCACTTTTCGGATTAACAGTACTGCTTGAAAATGTAGAGACCAAAGAAAAGACGTATACCTCTGTTTCATCGATTATGAAAAGGCCTTTGATCGGATAAAACACACAACATTGATACAATTATTACAAGAACAGGGCCTAGATCACGAAGATGTTAAATTGATAAAAACTTTATTGAACAAACTGGTTTTTGCTCGAATGACACTAACTTAGACACAATAAACGAGGAGTAAACAGCTGATTTTTTAACATCTATTCAATCTATTAGCAATTAGAAACATTGAATTTGGAATCAAAGTAAATGGCGAAATAGTTAACAATATACGATACGCCGATGACACCGTCATCTTCAGATACCTCAGAAGGTTACAACAATTATTAAGTAATATTGCGGACTCAGGAGATCAATATGGCTTAAAAATAAATACATCAAAACAAAGGTAATGGTTATCAGCAGGAACTCAAATCTACGAGCCAATATACGATTACATGATACTCAAATACAAGAGGTGAGAAAATTCATACCTTGGATCTTGGATAACCCATAACCTAGATCCTGACGTGGAAATTCGAACACGAATTGAAAATGCAAGAGCCACGTTCATAAGAATGAAAACTATTAACAAATTCCACATTGTCACTAGATACTGATACCGTTTCGTGAAAACATACATATATTCTATTCTACTGTATGGAATGGAATCCTGGACAATGCGAAAGAGAATAATGCAGCGATTAGAAGCATTTGAAATGTGGGTTTTCCGTAGACTTCTAAAGATTCCATGGACAAGACGAATGACAAATGAGAATGTCATCAGAATGATGGAGCAGACAGAGAACTAATACAACATGTGAAACGACGCAAAACAAGTTATCTGGGACACATATACAGAGGAAAAATATCAATTCTTGAGATTGCTCATGGAAGGAAGAATAGAGGCAGAAGCCCTGGCAGAAGAAAATGTTCATGGCTAAAAAATATAAGAGAATGGACAAGACTGGACACACACCCTATTGAGAACGGCAACAAATAGAGAAGAGTTTGAAGATATTGTCGCCAACCTTCAGTAATGAAGAAGGCACCTAAAGAAGAAGAAGCATAAATGCCATTTGCCAATTTATTAAACTCTGTCACTGTTTGTTCTTTTCCAATATATCTGTATACTTTTCTTTTATACGTCGTATATTGTCCAATTTCGCCTCTTTAAAGCCGGTTCCAACGTACGTCAGCTTGGGAAAGGGGCCCTACTTCCTTATGGGAGATTACATTAGTTGTGGTAACGTGACCATTTATTGGTTCCCTGAAAATCCATACATAAGATTCCCTAGAACTAATTCCTATCAAACCATATTTCCTAGTTCAGTGTTTCGATAGCTTAAAGTACATAATATGTATCACCTTCCCATCTGGAGGAAGAAGGTTGATGTCGGATAATATCCTAGGACGGTTGTATTCTGTACTAATGACTAGACGTTTGTCAAAAAGTTCCCACGTCCAAACATAGGTATGCAGAGCCAATAAGGAACCGTTTAGCCTTGATGGGTTGACTGCACGAAGACAGAATACTACCGAAAAACTTGTACTGCAGAAGCTTTTTGACATTTGTCAGCAATAAACACATTCTTTGTAAAATGATTATAGTTAAATCATGTTTACAAATGGTGGGTACACTACTGCATTTGTTGGTTTCTGACTGCACCCAAACTACTCATGAACACATGCTTCGTATTTAGCAGCGTTTTAAATTTTCTGCTTTGAAATACTCGTAAAAGCGCTGAGGTAATGCACATTTAAGCTCCTCCGTTTCTAACACTATACGTTCACCATACTTCTCAACGTTTCATGCTTCTACTTTACCACACTATTTTTACATATTCTTATCGCCAATACACAGCTTCACCATTTTCTATTTTCATTATATAACATTCTAAATCGAGTTTTATTCGGTTTATTAACGACTCCAATGCTCACTCCTCCGCACTTAAGTCATTCTCATCGAAACGGTTTAGAATTTGCTAAAAACTACCCATGCACGATAACCCTGTTGACTTACTTCAGCATCTATTGGAAAAGCTAGCTTTAAAAAAGAGTAGGTGATTTAAGCGAATTATTCAGCTTTTCTATAATATACAAACTGTCTTCTATTTGTACCTTGATCTATTTTCAGATTTCTGAGAATTCCGGCAAAAGTTGACTCGATTTAGACACCACTTAACCTTTTTATCATAAACAACAACCTTCCCATGAGTTGATTTTTAAGAATATTATATCCTTCGAGCCAATGAACTTTAACCCCCTCAGATCAATAAACTTTACCCCTGCACGGCCTGATTCAATTTGTTTTCTGTGGGGGAAACGACTACTGTTTCTGGATTATCTGTGTTGGGAAACGACTATCTGTATTTGAGAAACGGTTATCTGTCTTAACGAAACTACCTCCTGTTGGTGGTTAGGACAGTAAAATACTGTAAACATAATATTTAACCAATACAGGAACCTCGATGTTCGTTTAGCATAGACAACCCTCTTGTTTCCACGATCTGATTCTATTGTTAGAATTGAGCAACTTCGAAATAAAGTCAAGAAACGCCCAAAAACATTAAAAAACCGTTGTAAAACGTCGCAAACACCAAAACATAAATACATGGATATGTAGATATACACAGAACTAATAAAAACACCGTTTAACCTTAGGAATTATAAGAAGCGCGTACGTGCACGGCGGATTAACTAACCTTCAATTCGTATACTGTGGGCTAGGATCGGTCCTATATCCTAACTTAATCACCCACATGTAGAACTCAGCGTCCAATCAGACGACCGAAAACGTCAGGACACGTCTATCTGTATTTGGGAAACGGATCAAGTTCTTGAGGGAAACGGGTCAGCTGCAGGTTAGGACATTAGTATTATGAATCCACATGTTCTTTTATTATTATAAACAATCTGTAAATATGTAAATACTCCATGCCAGCCGGGGAGGTACCACCACCCTTACCATGGGCTCCTTAATATTGGGTCTCCGATTTTCTGAGCTCGGTAAGGGCTGCCGGTTACCTTTTCCTTCATCCTTAATCTATGCTCATCCTTATTCTTCCTTCTCGCCCTCACTATCTTCCTATCGGATTAAAAGTCCGAAATTAAAGAATAAGATGGCTGTGGTTTCTAGGGTAATAAATTCCGGACGTAAAATCTTGCCCCACTCGGATGTCCGGGAGGGCAGGGCCCAAGCGACCTCGGTCATCGAAAGTATCAACTTTCTGATTCACTACTGCAACATCCGCGGTATCAGATCTAATCTTAATGCTATTCGCCAACATCTTGAACAATTACAACCTGGTATTTTGTTTCTATCTGAAACACAAGTCTCCTCTGAAAGTGCCGAGTCACCCGACTTGCAATTTCCTCAATACCACCTTCACTCTAACTTTCGATATAAAGGAGGTGTATGTGCCTACATCAAGGACAGAATTGCTTGCAAGAGGGTTTCTTCCTTAGAAAATAAAAATTTTGACGTGATTTGGTTTAAACATTCTGGTCCTAATTTTGTGAAATTCTACTGTTGTATTTATAGGTCGCCTAATGACAGGAACTTTCAAGGTTTCTTCGATTACCTTAGTATGAAAGTTGACGATCTCCTGTCTCAGTTTCCATCTTGCGATATCTCAATTGTAGGCGATTTCAATGTTCATAACTCTAATTGGCTTCAGTTTTTATCTACTACAAATTCTGCTGATTACAGTGCAGCAACATTTGTTATTTCATGTGATCTCACACAAATGATTTCTGAACCCACAAGAATCCCTGATAACCCTAACCATACTCCACATCTTCTAGATGTCTTTCTTACATTAAACCCTCTTGTTTATAAAATTTCCGTTCTTTCGCCTTTAGGTCTTTCCGAGCATTGTCTAATAGAAATCATTTCTACTGTACCTAATTCCACTGTTGTTCGCAAAACCGATAGAACCTTGTGGTGTTTTAAGTCGGTTCGATGGAGTAATTTACGAGATTTCTTTGCAACCTTTCCATGGCGTGAATATTGTTTTAAGTCGTCCTCTTCTTCGGACATCGCTATTTCAGTATCTGAAGTCATCCTCCATAGGAATGGAGTTATACATTCCCAAAAAACAGTACCGTATAGGTCATTCACGTTCCGAACCCTGGTTCAATAAGGCTTGTGCCGATGCAATATCTTTAAAAAATAAATATTACATTAAATGGAAATCTAATAAATCGGTCGACAGTCATGTAGAATACGTTGGTGCTGGAAATATCTGCAAAAGTGTCATCACTAAAACTAAAAAGTTGTTCGAACAACGAAAATGCAATGAACTAGCTACATCTACTTTAGGCAGTCGTAAAGTTTGGTCTTTAGCTAAAGCCGTTAGTAAAAACTTTGGAACGTCTTCATTTCTCCCCCTGACATCTATTGGCGGATCGGTAGATGCTGATTATGTACACAAAGCCAATGTTTATGTGGATTTGTTTGCATCAAACTCGTGTCTCAATGATTCTGGAATAGATGCGCCCCTAGTCAACTCTTCTTCATACGCTATGAAACCAATTCATTTTCGGTACAAGCTCTTGGAATCGATCATCAGTAGGCTTGATTTCAATACGGGGACTGGCCCAGACGGTATACTAGCTATTGTCTTAAAGGAATGTTCCCCCGAACTAGTACCAGTCCTATCTATGCTCTGTACGATCTCTATGCCTTCCGGGGAATTCCCTTCATCATGGAAGTTAGCAAATGTTCAACCTATTCCCAAAAAAGGCGATAAGACCGATCCCTCAAACTAACGACCAATTGCCATCACTCCCATTTTTTCTAAAATCATGAAAAAAGCCATCAATCAGCAACTGCTACGTTCCTTGAAACTAACAAACTCCTTAGTGACCACCAATATGGGGTTAGGCAAAGTCGTTCAACAGGTGATCTTCTTTCATATGTGACCCAAATTTGGAACAATACTGTAGAGCAGTCCGGTGAAACAGTTGTAGTCGCTTTAGATATCTCAAAGGTATTTTATCAAGTTTGGCATAAGTGTTTACTTGCCAAACTCACCGCGTTTGGGTTAAATGATACGCTCATCAACTGGGTTTCTAGTTTCCTTGATTAAAGACGAATACGTGTCGTAGTAGATGGCTTTTTTTCAAAAGAAGCTAGCGTTAACGCGGGCGTACCACAGGGATCCGTTATAGCGCCTACACTTTTTCTGCTGTACATAAATGACCTTATTTCTTCAACAACTAACCCCATCCATTGCTTTGCTGAAGATAGCACTCTTCACTGAAGTTCATCTCAGTCTACTCATAATGATAATCCACCTTCTATGTCGAATCAAGAAATTAAAGCTGAAACGGCAAATTCAATCAACAAAGACATTCGACGTATTCTCGAATGGGGAAGCAATAATCTAGTTAAATTTAATGTAACAAAACTCTGTGTTGCCTTGTGTCCGCCAAAAAGATCTATTATTTCCTGTTGTAAGTATGAATGGCTCAGTTCTTAAGCTTTCAGACTCTATTACTCTGTTGGGTATGACTGTATCTTCAAATCTCTCATGGGTTGACCATCTTCTGTCAGCTACCAAAACAGCTGCTCGTAAAATAGGCTTTTTGTACAGATCTAACCAGTACTTTACCTCTCGACAACTCCTTCTGCTGTATTCGGCCTCATCCGGAATATAATTCTCACCTCTGGGTTAGTGCTCCCCAATACGCTCTAGATATCGTACTCAAAAGAGAGCGATTAGGCTTATAAATGACCCGTCCTTAACTTCTCACATACAGTTCCTTGAACATAGAAGGATGGTTTCAGTTCTTTCTTTGTATTATCGTTATTACAACGGTTCTGAATTATATTCTTTGATACCTTCTCGGGCTATCTTTGCGAGAAACACTCGGTTCGCTCATTCACATTATCAGTATGTAGTACAAATCTCCACTTGTCGTACCAAACGGCGCAATCCACATATTTCTACACGGCTTCCAAACTCTGGAATGATCTCCCTAGTTCCTGCTTTCCTCTCACTTATGATATGAGAAAATTTAAGGTAGCTGTTCATAGGCATCTATTGGCAATTCATTATCCCTCTATCCATCATCCTAAGTGTTCCTGAGTGCTTTAGCACGATAGGCCAAATTTAGCCTGTTCAGGTCTACAATCATAAAAAAAATTTAGCCAATACGGGAACCATTTAACCTACCTTTTAGCATGGACAACATCATTCTTCAACAACAACCTGTCTCCATAAACCGTTTAGAATTGGTCCTGAATGTTGATTTAATAACTGATTTAAAACCTTGACTCGACTAAATTTCATGGTGACCTTGAAAAATTTCGATCGGATAAGGTCGGATAAGATCGGGTAAGATCGGGATAGCCTGCAGGTTAACTCGTATGGTCTTGAGAATCAAATTTCTTGGAGACCTTGAAAATTTCCAACCACACAACCATTTAACCTTGAGCTATTTATTAGCATAAACAACATGTTATCCTTCATATGCCTGCGGGTAGAATTGCAAATGCCGACCACGAAATTTGATTTGACATGTCTCGCTCGACTTGAATGGGAAGTGACCTTGACCTTGACAAATTCCCGCATGCGCACACAACGCCAAAAAAACGTCAAGAAAACCTTAAAAAGGTCAGAAAACCTCAAAGAAACGTCAAAATGCCAATAAAACGTCAAAAAACGTTAGGAATCGTCAAGAAACCATCAAAAAAACGTCAACAAACATGAGGAGAACGTCAAAATATAGATACACACAGAGCCAATAAAAGAATCGCTAAACCTTGGCCTATAACATAAACAACATCTGCCCGCGAACTGATTGTAATAAGATACCAATAAATTGTAACCTTGAATAGGTCAATTTGAGAAATATAAGAACCATTTAACCTACCTTTTAGCATAGACGACAATATGTCTCAACTGCAATACCCCCCTGACCTTAAAAATTGATTTCTCAGAATTGAACTTGAAATGGTGTGGGCACTTTTGACCTTGAGAATAGATTTCTAAGAATTGTAATAAGACTTACGCAAAAGTCACTGATTGGTTGTGATTTCTGGAATACCCTGCACACCATCTTGAGAATTGTAATAGCTGAATTAACACCTCGACTCAGCTAAGAAGAGCCTGCTTGAGAGCAATTTGAACATTTCCCGACATATGATCTCTACCTGAAAATAGAATCCCCACACCTACAACTTGATAGTCTATTTAATATCTCAGACCTTGAGAATTCCAAGAATTAGCACCTCGACTTAACCAAGAATTGCTTGGTGCCCTTGAATAATATACTTTACACGGTGTACCAGAGGACCTTGAAAACCATGTACTTGGACGCAGTCAATGAGATGACCTTGAAAAACCATATACTTTGATATAGGTAATGTGTACAATGACCATAACCTTGAAAACCCAAGTACTTGGACGTGAACAATCTGGACCTTGAGGAATATACGTATGCAATGTGCGGAAATTGATACCAATACGTTTTGGGTGTTGACCTAGATAACAATCTATTCTTTGATTTCTAGGAATTATGACCCCGACTCGGCCAGAATAAAATTTTCAATCGGAGAAGGTTGGGTAAGATCGGGACACCCCTGCAGGTTAATACATGACATTGACTAAGTCGTGAATTGCTTGATTGAAAGCCACGTGGCGTTATTGATTAGGAATGCTGCTAAATCTGACTTCCCGACATATAGTCTCAACCAGTTTGGTGACCTAACCCTGAAAAGTAGAATCGCCCGCACCTTGAAAAGTCTATTTAAATACCCCATGAAGCTGATTTCTATGAATTATGAGCCGACCAGAATTGCTTGAACATCTCCTTTGTCCTTGAAAATTGATTTCTCAGAGGTGTGATCTAGCAGGGAAAGTATACGTGACCTAATGCACTTGCGGGTTTTCCTTAATAAATTAATGAGTAGATCACTATACGTGACCTTGAAGAATATATACAGCAATGTGTGTACGCAATGACCTTGAAACCGAGAAAGTGGATCCTATAGTGTACGTGAGCTTGAAGAACATCCTCCTATGTACCTTTATCGGCCATGTATTGGGATACCCCTACGGGTTGATTTCTATGACTCCCCTGTTTTTGGAAACGGCTATCTGTCTTTGGGAACTGGGTCCGGTTCTTAGGAAAACTATCTCATCGTGATGGTTTAGGACAGTAGTATTATGAATCCACCTACCGTAAGCATAATCTTTTTATTACAATTTAGCCAATACAGGAACTTTTGGTAACATTTTAGCATAGACAACGAGAACCTGTATGATACCCCCAACCTTGAGAATTAACGTCTTGACTCAGCCAAGAGTTGCTTGGGTGACCCTGAAAGGTAGAATCCCTCACACCTTGAAAAGTCCACTTAATACCCCTGAGAATGGATTTACAAGAATTAACACCTCAGCCAAGAATTGCTGTGTGACCTTGAGGAATATACGTAGGCAAAATGTATGATGGCCTTGAGCACAAAAACTTTGACCTTTAAGCGTCGGTTGAATTGCTTGAACATCGCCTTTGTTCTTGAAAATTAATTTCTCAGAAATGAGCCTGAAATGGTGGGGTATCGAGATAACAATCTACTTTTAGGAATTATGACCGTAACTCAGCCAGAACAATAGATCGCCTTTGTTCTTTTGGCAGAGGTGTGACCTGGAAAATTGTAAGCATAGAATTTAAAGCGTCGGTTTGAACAATGGATCGCCTTAGTACTTGAAAATTGATTTCTCAGAATTGAGTCTGAAATAGTGGGGGTAGCTAGAAATTGATCTATTTTTTAGGCATTATGACCCTCACTCAGTCAGATTAATGGATCGCCTTTGTTCTTTTCTCAGAGGTATGACATTGAAAATAGTAAGCATACACTTTGAACCGTCGGCTAAATTACTTGAAATATCGCCTTTGTTCTTGAAAATTGATTTCTCAGAATTGAGCCTGAAATGGTGGGCGTAGCTGGAAATTGACCTAGATAACAATCTGTTTTTAGGAATGATGACCTTAACTCACCCAGAACAATGTATTGCCTTTGTTCTTTTCTCAGTGATGTGACCTTGAAAATTGTGTCTGTATTTCTGAAACGTCTAGCTGTATTTGAGAAACGGACCCCACTTGAGGACAATGCACTTTAATGGGGGCGTAAGCTTGAAAAGTAAACTTCCAAGAATTGCTTGATGACCTTGAAGCATGCTTAGCATAGATAACAATCTGTATGATACCCCTAACCTTGATAATTGTAATAACACCTCAGGGCTTGAGACAGGTCAACGAACTTCCTTGAATTGATGGGGGCGTGACCTTGTAAAGATTAATGAACGTTGGCCCTGAAATTTCCCATCAAAATTTGATTTAAAATCAACCTTGAAGAGAATCCTCCTATATACCACCAATAGAACGCTGAACGTGTGACCTTGACAAACGATAAGGTCGATCACGTAACCTTTAAATTCTGAGAGTAAACTTTGACCTTGAAGCGGGGTGTGTACGTTAATAACCTTGGCCATGAGAGCGACCATTGCCTACCACTTGACTTGAGGAATGTACTTCGATGTATGGAATGTGTATAATGACCTTGACCTGGAAAACCACGTACATGGACGCTTCGACCTTGAAGCGGGGGGCGCGTACGTGCAAGGATTACCCTGAAGAATATGCAATCAAAGTGAGCGACCTTGACCTTTAAAATTCTAATTTCCTTTGATGTTTGAACTGTATAGGTGAGCATGACCTTGGAAACCAATCTGGTGACTTTTCTAGAGACTTTTTTCAACTCTGGTTACTTCAATGGCCTTGAGAAATACACTTTGATGTTGGCAATTTATATGATGACGTTAAAACCGTTAAATTCGACGTAGGGAATGTGAGTCCCTATACCTGGAGGAATATATAAACAGGCAGCGTGTACTATGTGCCCTTTGAAAACCATGACATAGATAAAGTGACCGTGTACGCAGGTAATGTGTACGATGACCTTGAAGGATAGATAGTCAATGTGAGCGACCTTCAAAACCATGTACTTAGACGTAGACAATATGATGACCTTGAAGAGCATACTTAGATACGGGAACAGTGATGACCTTGACTGTGAACACAAACAGTGTAACTCTCGTGACCTTGAAGATCATCCTCCTATATACATTTATATACACATGACCTTGAAGTGGGGTAATTTAACCTCACTTTTTGAGACGTTGCAGCACGGTAAAGTGAGCTACAACTGAGGTATCTATAATGCTTAAATCCGTCATAAATAAACCATCAAGAGGCTGAAAATGACGCCGGAAATTAAACTGGTTGCTTACCCCCCAGGGAGCTGACTGACATAAAGGTACTAACTAGTGCCAAAACGGCTTTCATTACGGATTATAAATACCAAAGGAGTTATAAATAGTGAAAAAAGGGCCCTAATTAGTGGTTAAATCTGACAAGGGGGCCATAAATAGGCTATTATCGTGTTAAAATGACGCCGGAAGAGAATCCGAAAAGGGGCTACAGTAGACAGCCCGATCCAAAGATTTTGGTGAATAACTTTATCCACGTCATTGGGTAAATTCAGAGACAAATTCATCTCTTACAACATAAAAACGTATCTAAAGCATATTATGTACATTGCTTGCAACAATATACCTTTGCTTATATTAGTAGGCATCGACCTTACCACTTTGAATTAATCTATTGCAAATTATAGATTATTATTTTGTCTGATGTACTGTCTAGGTAACAGTACCAAAAGAAGTAAATCACATGACTTGTACCTAATGTACTGTGTAACTGAAATTATTATTAATTTTATTAAATACATAAATAAAAATTTACCTCGAATAGGATTTGAACCTACGACATCTACTTTGCTAGAGTATCTCTCTAACCAACTGAACTATAGCGATTCAACCTCAATCGATGTAAATTTTGTCTATATGTATGTAGAACTCATGTAAATTAATAATAATTTTTAATTACATATTTACTTTCGAACTTATTCATTCTTTTTTTGTTTTACAATACGTATTTGAGATGTTTATAGTTTCCGAACCAATTTTTAATGAATGTCGGTCTACAATTACATTTTGTAAAGGTTTTACAGTCAACAATCACTACAAAACTATAATTTGTCCTGTTTGAAAGCTAAACCGCATTAGTATTCAAACAACAAAATCCTTTGAAATTAATGATACTGCAATTAATTAAATTTAAATTAAAGCTCAACTGTTACATTATGTATCTTACAAAAAATACGGAATCGTAATTTATACTAGCGTGGATTACATTAAGACAACTTAGCGTTGGATTAAAACTGAAGGAAAAAAAAATAAAAGCTTAAATGAAATAAAAGTGATAAAACTACAGTGGCGTTAAACATTTTATTACTTCATCTAAGCCGTCTGTGTATTTCAAAATTAGCACCGTTAATATAGAAACTCATTACAAACATGTTTTATTGTTGCATCACAGAATTTAGTATTTTTAATTGTTTATGTAGGATGTTTATGAACGCAGTACACAGATGATAATTGTCCAACAGTGCTGAGTGCAAGAATATAAAAATGATAAAAATAAAAATGTTTAAATATCCTAACGAAGCAATCTTGAAAAAGGTCGAGTGCTTTTTGTGTGACAATTAGGAAACTTTTGATAATTAAAGCAAGTACGGACACTGAACATTTTATTATACCTATTACGAAACATTTACTAACTTTTCTACTAATTAAGGAATTTGTAATTGGCGTTACAATTCCTATTGTTTTGTTCATAATTCAAGTTTAAGAATTAATCTCTCCCGTTTTATAAAATAAGACTTGATTTGTTTGCACACTTATCTTCTTTACCTAATGATTAATTTCCATTTTTAATGACTCACACCTTCCTTCTCATTATTCAATTTCCAACGTATTCTAATTTGGGTTATGAAATAAGTAAGATTCATTCATACATATATTGAGAACATAAAAAACAACTCAATTTACGCATACATACATAGTTACCTACATAATTTTAAATCAACGTAATAAAAGGAACTGTTCATACCCACACTTCTTAGACACTTAAATAGAATTGAGTGCACGACATTTATAATAGGACGGTGTGCTTCAAATATTGCCATTTTCATATCATCTCTGTTGCTATGACGAGTTTGATAACTTTCTAAATCCCCACAATTGAAAATGTAACTTGAAAAACCTAGAAAACTGGACCTGTAGCAGGATCTCTAACAAACAAAATTCACCCACATGCCACATAAAAATTAGGTAACATAGATAAGCTATCATCATCAGCGGTCTACTAGGACGAACTAAGGAAATTTCTAATGTACACACATACAGCGTTGTTTATCTGATGGATGTGAAAATTGTGAAAGTTTAATGAGTACTAAGTTGCCTAAAGTTGCTTGATCGTCGTTACTCATTATAATTTGTTTGTTTTTGAAGCATTCATAGCATTCATGTTCGTACTTATTTCTAATATGTTTGTTAAAGATACCTTATCTACTACATGATTTTTATCAAACATATGTAGTGCTACGGTAGATTTGTCCAAACATTTGTATTTTGATATGATCTTAATGTCATTTAAAGCGTATCTTGATAAGTCGTTTACTTTGCCCTACATATATTTATTTGTTTGTAACTTTTGCAATTAATTTTATAAATTCCCAACCTATCCTGCGCGAAATCACCACTGATAATTTTTTTACCAGTGTGTCGCTAGCCAATTAGCTTTTAACGTAGAAACCTACCTCATTTGGCACTGTTCGAATACACCAGATACGCCATAGTTACTAAATGTTACATCCTGGCCTTTACAATGTTCATTATTGACATTTACCAAAGACCTCTCAATGGCATCATTTGTTCTAAAATAAATTTTGTTCAATGAAAATAATAACGACATTGTCGAAAAAGATGAAAGTGGTAAGCCACAGATGATTTTAAACTATACTAACACCAAAGGTGGTGTCGACCAACACCAATAAGCTTGTACATAAATATTGTTGTAGTAGAACAACTGCTTGATGACCCTGCAAACTATTTATGAACATTAAAGACATTTTTCTTACTAATAGTATTCCTAAACAGGCTAAGTCTGTCCTAACGTGCCAAAGCACTCTGGAAAACTAGGAAGGGGTTAGGGCTAATGTTAGGCAGCCAAGAAATGTTTATGAACGGCTACCTTAAATTTACTTTAGTCGAAGTTTGGAGAACGACAGGAACTGAGCAGTGCATTCTACAATTTAGTGGCCGTGTGAAAAAATATAGATTGCGCCCGTTTAGTGTGACAAGATAGAATTATGAGTGCGTAGTCATGGTATAAGTGGGCAAACCGAGTATTCCTAGCGAAGATGGCGTGCGAAGGTATAAAGGAGTGCATTACGGAGGCACATTTTCCATTATAATACCGATAGAACAAGGAAAAGACTGAAACTATGCTTCTATGCTCAAGAAACTATAGGTCAGAAGTTAAAGTCTTATAGCTCTTTTTTGGATGCGGTTTAAGGGCGCATTGGGGAGCAGTGACCCAGAGATGGGAATTAAATTCCAGATGAGGCTCAATTTTGAGCCTTGTCCAGTAAAACGAGTTGTTTCGATGTGAAGTACTGTTTAGATCTGTACAGAAAGCCAGTTTACGGGCAACTGTTTTACTCGCTGACAAAATGAGGTCAACCCATGAATGTTTGATTATACGGGCATCCTAAATATAGAAATAGTTTGAAAACTTGAGTCTAAGCCATTCGTATTTACAACAGGAAATGATCGATCTTTCTTAGCGGATACAAGGCAACACTGGATTTTGTCGTCGTTGAACGTGAGTAGATTATCTGTTTCCCATTCAAGGATGCGTTCATTTCAACGTCCTGATTGGGCCTATTCTTGTGGGAAAGAACTACAATGAAGAGTGCTGTTGTCTGCAAAGCAATAGATCGGATTAGTTGTTGAGGAAATGAGAATATTAATGTATAACAGGAAAAGTGTGGAAGCTATCACTGATCCTTGGGGTACGTCCGCGTTAATAGTAGATTTTTTCGAAAAGAATCCATCGACGACAACATGTATACTTCATTTATCAAGAAAGCTGGAGATCCAATTGATGAGTGTATTGGATAAAGCAAACTAGGTGAGCTTGGCAAATAGACACTTGTGCCAAATATGGTCAAAAGCCTTTGAAATATCTTAAGCTACTACAACTGTTTCACCGGACTTTTCTAACGTGTTATTCCAAAGTTTGGTGACATGTGAGATCATCCGTTGAACGACTCTGGCTGAACCCATACTGGTGGTCGCTGAGTTTATTGGATTCAAGGAACGAAAGTAGTTAATGGTTGATGACTTTTTCCATGATTTTCATTAGAATGGAAGTGATAGCGATAATTTGAGGGATCTATTTTATCGCCCTTTTCAGGAATAGGTTAGAAATTTGACAACTTTCATGATGACTGAGACTGTCCAGATAACAGGAATATTGAAAAATGTTTGGACAATACAGGTACTAGTTCGGGGAACATTTTTTAAGGACGATAGCTGAAATATCGCCAGGGCCAGTGGCCTTGTTTGAGTTTACTGATAATTAATTCTAGCAGTTTGTATCGAAAGTGGATAAGCTTCATATCGTATGGGGCAGAGTTGAGCGACTGTACAATTTTACCAGAACATGAATTTGATGAAAGTAATCGACAAAAAGGTTTGCTTTGTCAGCAGGATCAGCTACTACAGATCAGTGACGAGACGTCATGGTGAGAAAGGAAGATTTACTAAAGTTTTTACTAATGGCTACTAAAGGACATGAGACTAATCCTTTGCTTGTCGTTTTTCAAACATCTTACTGGATTTGGTGGCGACGATTTTCCAACCATGTCTTGCGGCAAAATAGTCGGCGTGATTTACGACAGATATATTTGCTTTCCAATTGGTATAGAGTTTATGCTTTTGCGATAATGCATCAGTGCAAGCCCTATTAAACCACGATTGGGAACGGGAATGACTTACCCGATTATGCATTTTGAGAATGTATAACTCCATACCCATCAAGATAACTTCTGTTATTGAAAGAGTAATGTTTGAAGAGGAGGACCGTTTACCGAAATACTCACGCCAAAGGAAGGTTGCAAGAAAATCTTGCAGTTCGCTCCAGTTAGCTGATTTAAAACACCAAACAGTTCTATATGCTTTCCGAATAACAGTGGGATTTGGTGCAGAAGAAGTTATTGCGATTAGGCAATGGTCACCAAGTGGGGAAAGGATTCTTGCTTTATAGACAAGTGGGTTTGATGTAAGGGATAGCTTCAGGAGGTATGGAGTATAGTTAGGGTTGTCAGGAATTCTGGTGGGTTAGCAAATCATTTTAGTGAATCACGGGATATGTAAATGGTTCTGCACTATGACCTGTGGGATTAGTAGTAGATGATAATTGCAGCCAATTGGAGTTGTGGACATTACAATCCACTAAGATATCTCAAGATGAAAACTGTAATAAAAGATAGTCTATTTTCAGACTAAGATAATCAAAAAGATCTTGGAAGTTATTATCATTGGGAGACTTACATAAACAACAGTAGAATTTCACAAATGGAGGCCTAGAATGTTTGAACCAAATCGCGTCGAATTTGTTGTTTTCCAAAGTAGACATCCGATTATAACCTACGTTGTCCTTTGTATACGCACATATACCGTCTGTTAGAGGAAAGTTAGAGTGGAGGTAGTATTTGGGAAATTGTAGGTCAGGCGAATCTGTGCTTCCAGGCGGGACTTGTGTTTCTGACAGAAACAGAATGTCCAGTTGTTTTTCTTTTTACTAGATTAATGGATCCAATTGAATTAAAAAGTCTCATTTTAAAAATGAAGTAAGTCCTTCTCGTTATTTGTGCGCTATTGTTACATAAATATATAGATTAGCAAGTATTTCAGATTTAATTAAAAGGTTGGATCAATAAATGTGTAAATGTAAATATTGTGAACTAACGCGAATATTACATAAAGCCATTTTAAACTAAATCTACAGTCATTAACTCCATTTTGATACTCTGGTGGTCTGTTAGCACTTCGTCTAGGGATATGAGGGAAACTAAACTAGGATCGGGTAGAAATCGGGTATTCTAGTTATTATCACAGTCGTATCTAAACAAGTGAGTAATATTGTTTGAATTGATGTGAACATATGAGCTAATGAGCTAATGAAAGTTTCGTCTATTAATACATTGCAGAATGCATACATATAATGAGAAGTTTTAAAATATTATTAATTTTAGTTAGAATTTATGCCATTAGGTCTTTATGAAAATTAACCACACCATAATATAGTTTACAAAATGCTTTTAGAGCGTACAACCGCTTTTGTTACAGTATTAGATTTCTTTTTTAATGATAAACTAATGTAAAATGTTGTCATGGTATATAAAGTATGGTTAATGCAACTACCACTCCATTATGAACGTTTATTAATATGCAAATCTATTTTACAGTATTTTCAAAACGTGGTTTAACTGTTTAATTTTTATGATCAAATTCATTTGGAAAATAAAATACACACAAAATTGTAATGGAAAAATAGGATTGTAATCGAATTCTCAGGTAGGGATGTATAAAAGCGGTGTAAAATTAGCATTTGCTGCAAATGCTATTAAGGAGATTAAACGAGGATAAGAATAATGTAATCGGATTTAAAGGATAAAACTACATTTAACCTTATGGTGGCATTTTATCAATTTCTTCCATATATTATAGCTAACGATATGTAATTTCGTATATTGTCTATCAATTGCATTTAGACGAATTATGTAAATTAACAGTAAATTTTTTAATTTTTCACGTTGAAAACGATTCAAGAATGGGATATGTTTTTTAGACTAAAAGCAAACATTCAAATCTACATTAATTATACTTCTATAATGTTTATGTGGAGTAAACATTAATCCTAACCAAATAATTCAAATTTTATTCATTGATTTGTCATGTTAAGAAATAAAAAACGATTCGTCACAAAAAGAAAAATAATCGGTGATATCGAGTAAGTGAGTGAATCCTAAATGAGATGCTTATTATTTTTGCAATGTACGAACGTATGTAAGGCCCTAATAGGCTATATTTATTTTCATTATGCTGATATTATTCCGCTTATTGATTGCTACATGGGGTTACACTGAAAAATAAACAGAAAAAGGTTTTATACGTATATTGGCCTATAACTTCACAATATGTACACTTAATCTAAGATAAGACAATAAGAACAAATTACTCTATTCAAACAAAAAATATATGGACGCTCGTTGGCACGGGCACTCGAGCGGCTTCCAACCCACTCGGGAACTAGACTGTGCTCTCCTTATGGTGGCTGTGAAAATAATCCTTTGTTGCCTGCCTGGTTTCACAGTGAAACCACAAATATATGAATTTATTTTCACTCTCCTATTGGTTTCGAAGTGACGATTTTTCATTGTTATTAGTGTTTATCCATAATGTGGGGTAAGTAAATTGTAACGGTATAAACGGGTGGTAGAACGGGATTACAGATAAATTGGCCTTTTTACCCCGACTAGCCAGCGTATGGGTGTAGGTCAGATGTTAAAAAAAAATTGCACATCCAGAATAGTAAATCTTACGTAAGTCACATTAGGGGATGGAGACCAAATCAATTCGGTTTGGGCGCCAGAATGTTTGGTAGTCAAAATAAGGGTCGTCGTGCCAAAATTACGAGTACATAGCGTGTCTAAACATACAAAAAACATACGCTTACCTATCCGCAATCAATCCCAGGTGTGCTGGACAGCAACTCAGCAAACTACCTGAAATCGGGCTTCAAAAAAACACTACACGCTTGTCAAATAAAAGCGTGATAAACACTCAATAACGTTACGTTACTACACCTCAGTGTAATAAATTAGGCATTAAATAATAATCAAAACAAAACAACAAAAAAAATAATAAGCTATAGAATGAACTCTAAACTGAATTAATACTCAACTAAAAATCAAATAAAATACTAAATATTAAGAACGCTATTACTCAATAAAGCAAAAAAAAACTAACCTCGTTACGTTAAAAACTAAAACACCGGTAACTTGCAATTTGCAAAAAAAAACTCTTATGTAACACAAAAGGGTTTCCACATAATTAAAACACATTTGTAAAACCTAACAAAACTATAATGAAATAATAATAAAAGGATAAATATAAACATACGATAATGCGTATAAACAAAAGAATAAATGCTTAAAAGGCGACAGGATGTCTGATCAGAATACTGCTTTTACGCCAGTCTAAATCGTTTAACCTATATTTATAATTCGTGGATAATATACCCACACTACAATAGGGTCGATTGCCCTTTAATACCAAAATAAAAAAGTGTGAAGGCGGAGCGTCAAAACCATAATTAATTACGCTAAACAATTTCAAACAACAACTTACTTTATCAAAAAAAAAAGTGACCCCCGCTTTCAAACTTTCATAAACACAAAAAAAATAAATCGAAACACAAAAATCTTCAAAATTTTCAATAAAAAAACACAATATTATATTACCTTAAAGGTCTAGAATTACACCTCTTCTGTGTTACAATATAAGTGGAAGATAACCAGGTGGTCGGTTACGGCTATGACAGAAAGGAAATCTCCCGGGTCTGGCAAAATGATGAATGAAATGTTGACTATTGTTCTATGATACACAAACAATTCTTGGATTGATTCGCGTTAAATTGTTATTGCATAAATTCAAAACTTCTTTTAAAATAAAAATAATTTGAGCGTTCACAATTACTTGATAACTTTTAGCTTTTAATTGGTTTTATTTCCACTAATAATCCAAAATGTTAATAACTTGATTTAATTAAATATAATTTTTAATACATTGCGAAAGTTTCTTTATCTTTAAATACGCTTTGTACGGTAAATAAGAGGCACTTGGAAGAACGATGATTTTAAAATCCGCAGAAGCGATATGAACCAAAGTGGTCACTGAAGCACTATACAACACGACGATGTCCTCTAGGTAACTTTACGTAAAACCGAAATCGGCACTAGGTATAATCCTTTGGTGATGAACAATTTTAATAAATCCCTTTCACAGGTAATCTTCAGGAGTAGCTAAACTACCCTTACTACACAAAAAAAGTACGTTCGTTAAACACCACAAGGTCCAAAATTTCAACGTTCTAAACCACCCCTTAAAGCGTAACACTAAACGGCAACGTATACTACTCGAAAGCCCGATCAGTTTCAGAATCCCAAAAATTATTCACAAAAATCCATCTTTGAATTTTTAATCCCACTAATCTTATCTACTTTAATTCCACCAATTAAAAAAACGGAAGGGGAAAATAAGGTACCCCGATACACAAATTCGTTTCCGTCCGTAAGGACTCGGTAAATTTTCAAAAACTCAAACGTCAGCCAAAGTATCCTGTACAGCCTCTCTATGTTTACCTTAAAGTACGAACAATAAGGCCCACATGAAATCTCTATGACTCAAAACCAGCATATTCACTATTACACTGAACAACTATACTTAAGCGTCTCTATGTCGCTAACATGACATCATAAACATATAAACCAACACTATTTATTTAAATTACTTAATCTTCTATTATATTTTACGGAAATCAAACGAAATGAACGTTAATTAAACTTATAGACAACTATTTACAAATAAGCGTTAATCAAACTTCTATAAACGAGGAATAATAAGGAAAAAACAACATAAATTTCGGAATAATAATTCACAAACAAAGAATCTAAAGCTCACCATACACCTACCATCCCTAAAGGTCGCTACACACGTTAAAACAAATTTACTATAAAACATAATTTGACAACAAAAAAAAATGTATATACGGAATCTAACTAAGTGCATAAAACTATAAACAAAATTACCCAATACGTATACAGGGTGTTCAAAATACCCTGACAAAATATTGTGAACAATTTAGCATAAACCCTAATAATAGCGACAAACTTAAAGTATTTATAAAAAACTAAACAAATGCCACATTTACGGTTACAAAATGTTCAGCTTTATTATAAAACCAGAAGGAAAATGGGCTGCATTTTTTTTCTCTTTCAGAAGAAAATCGCAAGTTTAAGTTTGCAGATCGGGAGAAGCTCAGTTCAGAAGCTTTATTTGAGGGCATAGAAGAAATTTCTTCTGATATTGAAACAGAATCAGATGACGTAAGTTATGAGGAGGAGAGAGAAGAATTTGTGGTGATAGAAGTTTTATTTGACTATAAAGCAATGCTTATAGTATTTCAGGACGCAACAGAGGACAGTAACGATTAGGATGACAAAAGTTTGGTAGCTGTGACTGTAATTACACAAAATGAGTTAGCAAGATCTCTGAAGGAACCGAAACACTTAAACATGTATTCTTACAATTGTTTCCAATGAGCTTCATTGAACACATTGTCTTTCAGACAAATTTGTATGCTTTGCGGAAGTATGGGAATACTCTACAAATGTAAGGGAAATGGAAACGTTTTTGGTAGAAACTATTGTGACGGAGCTGAAAAATTAGAGACTACTGGTCTTCTCAATTATCAATAAGACACGCATGTTTATTAGCTCTACAATATCAAGGGATCGCTTCGTTTGATTGCTAAGCCATATTCACCTGAACGATAACCATCTAACTCCCCAAATTTCGACAAAATGTATAAAACACGACCAGTGATCCACGACCTTTTGCAGACTTTCTGAAGTCACATCAGCCCTCCAAAAATCAGTCAATGGACGAATCCATGATCCGATTTAAAGGTCGTAGCAGCCTAAAACAATTTATGCCCCTCAAGCCAACAAAAAGAGGCTAAAAAGTAGGGGTACGTGCTGAAGAGGCTGGTTATGTCTGTCAGTTCCAGATTTACACAGTTAAAATTGGTAATATTACAGAGAAGAACCTTCGGTGTCGTGTTGTTGAAGACTTGACAAAACCTTTAGTAGGGATAGGTCATCAAGTCTTCTTTGATAATTGTTTAATTCTGTGTACCTATAAAAGCAGCTGCAATCAGAAATGATTTACGCAATTGAAACTGTAAAAAGAATGAGAAAGAATTTGCCAGATGACAAGAAACTTAGAAAGGGAGCTTCAGACTGGTAACTGAGCCAAGACAGTTTAGTATACATAAAATATAAAAATCGAAAATTAGTTACTTTCCTCGCAAATTATTCCGATCTAACCAGGATGTGAACTACTTCTACAATAGAACACGGCGGATCTTCAAAAATGATAAACTATTCGGAAATAATTGTTAAATATAAGAAGCATATGGGATATCTCTATAAATTTGACATGCTGAAATCGATTTATGAAATAAAAAGAATATCGAAGAAATGGTGGCATAGAATATTCTGGTACCTACTAGACAGAGGTGAATGAATACCTGATTTTTTTAAAATAGGATACAAGCAGTAAATACACTATATCAGTTATGAACAGCACTTTCGATAGGCCTTGCTGGTGCAGAACAAGGCACTCGTAAAAGAAGCCGCCAATCAGGAATTCTTCCTGGAAACCACTTAAAGGTCACGGTGCCCTGTGAAATTAGATACGATGCATACAGCCATATGGTGATACATAGAAACTCCAGAAGACGTGCTCAATGTACCACTCACCCAGAACCACACAGAACCAGATGGATGTACCCTTGGTACCTAAACGTAGCCTGTAAGACATTGCCTTCCTAATTATTTTTTTTCAGGTGTAATGGGGTCTATGCTTATATGATAAAAGAAACCGCTTTTTTAAATTTCATCAAAAATGAAGGATTACAATAAATACAATTAAATACGCCAACACGCATATTTATTATAGTTGCATTTTAATTTACAAGTTAGTCCTAGTGGTTTCGTGGCGAGACCACAATGTTTTTTCAGAACCAAAAGTGTAAAAATATTTTTGAGAATAAAAATGCGTTTTTCTAGACCTTTTAAACAACTTTCTTTAAATTTATACTGGTATCTAGAAAATAAATGAATCCGGCAACAAAGGGTGAAAGTAATGCATTTACACGATAACCTAACTCAAAATATGTGAAAGTAGTCAAAGAAAATCAAACGAAAATTTAAATACTGACTGGTAGCTTAAATAGGAGTATTAAATTTTTACTGTTAAGTAATGCTGCGCGATAACGTTTTATTGCTCATTGAAATATTTTCAAAGGGATGAAAGGATAGAAGTCTATACGGGATATAGCAGGTCAGTGTGTAAGAAAAACGATATTTTTATGTTTGAATCACTGTTTCCATTTGAATAGCTTTATATATTATTATTCACCAGTAATTAGACTTCTCTAATATGGCTACCATTCCACTATGGACAACAACCAATTACCAAATTACTAAGATGCTATAAGTGTAACATTGTCATGAAAGTTGGGTACACTGAACCGAATTTTCCATCCTTTTCTACAACATTACAATAGCAAAGACAAATATAATAACAAATACGACCTTCAAACGTCTTAAAATATTATTTGTCGACTCAGTAGCGTATCACGCGGAGAGGTTAGTAAAATGGAAAATTTTACAATTAAATTAATTATTGGAAGAAATGAACATTATTAAAATAAAAGAATGATCGAAGTAAATATTATTATTGCTAAGAATTTCAGAAAATTTATCGTTGCCAATCGGTAATTAATGTTGAAACTGCACACTCCATTAGCATAATGTGAATTAGGAATCTCTAATGCCCATTTGCTTTACTTATAAATGTCGAATCAGTTTTCTATTTTGTCATTATACTGTAAATAACTATTTGTAACCGTTATAGTGATTGACGAGAACTTCATTCAAAGTTTGGACAGTTATACTGCAGCTTTGGTCAGATTATGCAATATTTTATTCATTTACATCTATTTTAATTGTTACTCCAGCGTAGATCATATATATATATATATATATATATATATATATATATATATATATATATATATATATATATATATAGAAATTGGTTTAGTGAACGAACAGAAGTTCAATTTAATAATCATTAATTGTATTGTATTTAAAATTAACTTTTAAAGTACATACAGTAAAAGATTCACTCGAGTGGGACTTGAACTCACGACCTCCAGTTTGCTAGAGTGGGGTTCTTCCATCTGAGCTATCGAGGAGGCAAGTCACAATCGATTCAAACCCGAGTTAATCCGTAATTAGAACAGACAAGCGGCCCGGCAGCTGAGGTGGTGGTAGAAATTTGTGACTTCTGCATTTGCTAGTTTTTCATAGGGGAAATTTGATGATGGCTGTTTGTGCGTGTTGTTGTATTGAATGATTATATATGGGAACGATTTATTCTTTTACAGTTTATGGTGATGTTGGATGAAATAAGTGTTACCGGGTGATAAATTAAACGTTTGATACTCTGCGCATTACGAATGATGACAGGTAGACTACAGCGACTCGTGGTTAAGAGTTTGGTGCGTAGGGGGCGCCTACCTTTCGATTTATCCCCATAAGCATGGCTAATTTCCAAGAAGGCAGGATAAGGAGTTGGACATAGCTTGGCAGGTATTACTGTAGTAGTTGAAAACAAAGAAAAACAAAACTAATATGTAACTGATTAAAAATTAACAACTACAATCTGCATTTAGTAGGATGGCGGGGGCGGCGTATACATGTGTTGTGTGTAAATTTGTAGGAAGCATTTAGCAGTAGACTTGGGGTCGCCAAAATTTAGGCAAACAGCCCTTCTGTCGGACTGTGGAAGTAGACAATCACACCGGGAAATATTGCGTTGTTTTGATTTTATTTGAATAGTTAAGTTATTCGGTTTAGATGTGTGCGTGTAGTTAGCTAGGTCTAGCGTGATGTGTGTAGTTGATAGAATCTAGTTTACCGGGTATCATTGCGTGGTTGTCATAGAATGGACGGAGGGATGCTGATGGTATATGGAGTATTGTCCAGGGATTCTTCTTTCTCCCCAGGGAGGTCGACAAGGAGCTGTGTTAGATTACATTTAAGTTTGGTTTTTTTGCGTGGAAATGGAGGATTCGGTAGCTATGGGGGTGGGGTAAGGATCTCTCTGGTTGGGATTGTGTCGCCAAAAGTTTTGTGGGCAAAGTTTCTCTGTAATGTTTGTATCCCGTTTATGATGGTATGTTTGCGTGTTGTATTGTGAGGTCGTTAGGGTTCACGTGAAGCGAAAGAAGAGAAAGTTGATTATAGTTTATGTTGTTTATGTATGGGTGCTCGGAAATTCATAACTGGGCGTATACATGTTTTTTTTTGGAAGTGTTGTAATGTATGCTAGATGAATACTGTTGTGTGGGGGTACGTGAAATAAGGCAAGTGTTGCTAGTGGTAGTGGAATTGTGTAATGATATAATGATTTGTAACTTTATTTATTGCTATCAAGGATGGTCCCGTACAGTTTGTAGAGTGCAACCTGGGATAAAAGTACCCTGGAGGTGGAGGGAGAGAGGAAAGGGATGTTTACCTTCACGAGAGAAGTTTTCTGAAGAAGCGCGGCGTATACTTTTTCTTAACCTTCGGAGCCAAAGCCCACGTTAGTGAAGCATTATTATACAGGTTGTCCGCTGGGGAACTACGAAGAATTCGTATACGTATCCTTTGAACAGTTTTAAGCAAAATTGATTATGTGCAATTTTTCCCAACTCCTAACCCCTAAGGAGTTATGGGCGGTTGAAGAAAAATGTAAAATTAAGGAAAGAGCATACACAACAGCTGATTAAGTCTTAAAATTATCATGAAACAAAACTTTTAATAACAATTTTCATTTAACAAATTAACAAGAACGCAACATAGTACAAAAATGCACATAATATAACGAGGTGACAAACAAAAATGGTTACAGTTGTACAAAATAAGATCCACACTGTAAAAATCCTAAGATAAATTTTGGTTACCTAGCAAGTATTACCGCAATAAACTGAGAAAATGTGTCTTATCTGACGTTACGTGTCATTTGTATCAAACATTATTTGAATGTAAATACAATGTATCATCTGCTTTGTAACAATTAGAATCAATTTAATAACAATTAAATCATGCCTTATCAATTTTCAAATGACGAATGCAGTCATATGGTATTCATGTACGGCTTGTTTACCGGTAATTGTTATGCAGCAGCAGCAGAGTACAAAAATCGTTTTCCAAATCGTCGTGCTCCTACTGACAAAACGATAGCCTGTATTTTTAACTGCCTTCGAGAAACAGGAAGGTTTCTTACACATCAAAGTGATCGAGAGTCTCCACGACATGCATTTGCAGAAGAGGTGCTGAGAGAAATTGAAATCGATAGCCGAATGAGAATTGGACGAATAAAAGCAGCCACTGGTAGAAGCAGGACTACGATTTCGAAAATTCTTCACGAAAATGGAATGCATCCGTATCACCTTCAACCCGTTCAGCACCTGATTTCAACATCGATTCACGGTAAATGTTTGGGTCGGGATTATCGGAGACAGTCTCATTGAACCCCACATTTTTAATGCGCACTTAAACTCCAAAATGTGCAAACAATTCTTGGAAGAAGATTTACCAGCATTGATTGAAGATGTTCCCTTAATTGTACGTCAAAACATGTAGTATTTGAAAGAGACCTGCGAAGGCGTGTGGTATTATGTGTCGAGGTTGTTGGATCCTATTTTCAACAACTATAACCATTTTTGTTTGCCACCTCGTTATTTTATGTGAATTTTTGTGCTGTGTTGTGTTCTTGTTAGTTTGTTAATGAAAATTGTTATTAAAAGTATTGTTTTATGATCATTTTAAGAATTAAGCAGATGTTAAGACCGCCCATATCTCCCTAGGGGTTAGGAGTTTAGAAAAATAGCACATAATCGTTTTTGCTTAAAATTGTTCAAAGAATACGTACCTATATGAATTCTTGGTAGTTCCACCGCAGGCACCATGTATATTCTTCGAGTATTTACACCGAATAAATATATTAGTAACTGTTTTTAAGTTCACTAATTTAGGGATAGGATAGTAATGGTGTACGGCTGGATTACTGGCAGGAATCGCGGAATAAATAACAGGTACAGGTATCACGATGTAAAGTAAAATTGGATTGGCAGGATTAACAATTAGGACACAGGTAAAATAAATATTCGTAGGATTGCAGGTAGCAGGTTTAAGGATAACTGACTAGTAAAAGCGCAGGTAAAAATTTAAGTGTACGTATGAGCACAAGTATAAGAATAAAAGTGAATGTGTGCTTGGAGAGTTTTTTTTTTTTTTGTTAGTATGCTCATGCCTCTGTGTTAGTAATTACTTATTATTTGCATATATATATATATATATATATATATATATATATATATATATATATATATATATATATATATATATATATATATATATATATATATATATTTAGTGTGTATACATATCTTATTGTGGACTGTTCACGAGTCCTCCTCTTCAGCCCTGGTCATTCCTTGTTGTTGTGTTGCGTTGTTTGGTGTTATTGTATAGTGCACAATCATGAGGTGTGGTTATTTTTGGGTTAAAAAAAAGGACTTGGTATTAATTGAGTAATGAGTGTTACTGGGTTAAGTGTGCGTGTTATATGTGGTGTGTGTGGCGTGGTTGGTGTTCTTATCTGCGTTGGCCGGTATCTTGCTAGGGTCGTCATCCAATAAACGTGGGGATGCGGAGGGGATAAGGGATGTTATCAAGGGATTCTTCTATCTCCTCGGGGAGGTCGTCGAGGAGTTGAGTAAGGATAGCGGGAGGATGTTTAAATTTTAATTTGGGTTTCCTTCGTGGGAATTGGGGAAATCGGTGGTTATAAGGAGTGGTCAGGATCTCTTTGGTTGGGATGGTGTCGCCGAAAATTCTTTTATGCGTGAAATTTCTCTGAAGGTATGGATTCTATGGGTAAGCGGTGTATACGTCGAAAAATTCGGGGTTCACAGGAAGCTATAGAGGAAATGTGTTTGGAGTTCATGTTAGTGTATATGGGAGCTCGGAAATCCACAACAGGGCGGATGTAGGTTTTATAAGTGTGCATGAGTGTTTTGGGGTGACAACCTCTGATTTTACCCCGGAGGGCACCCAGTAGGTTTTCGCGGTTCCTAATCTTATTGAGGGTTTTCTGAACATCAGGGAGCCAATTGAGTGTTGTCGTGAAAAGGATTCCAAGGTAGGTGATTTTATCTTGGAGAGGGAGTCTTTCTTGATTCAAAGTGAGGAACACATTTTTGGAGGCAAGCTTGGGGAACTTATCTTCGGTGTAATGAGGATGGCGGAATAGGATCGCTTGGGTCTTGGTAGGATTGACGGAGACTCTCCACCGGTTAGCCCGATTGGAGAAGTTTCGTAGGGTTTTGGATATGAGGAGTGAGGCCGTTTTACTGTTCCGATTAACCGTCCAGAAGGCGGTGTCATCTGCGAACTGTGGTACGACTACTCCGGGTTGGGTGACTTCGGGAATATCGGAAGAGAAGATAGTGTAGAGGATCGGGGCTAAAGCAGAACCTTGCGGTGCGCCTGCTGTGGGTTAGAAATAATCTGAGTAGGTTTTCCCCACTTTCACCCGAACTGATCGATCAGTCAGGTACGAAAGTAGGAGTTTGGTGAAAGGGTCGGGAATGTTTAGGTTTCGGATCTTGTGGAGGAGACCGGCGTGCCAGACCCTGTCAAATACCTGCTTAATGTCCAGAAACACAGCCAGATTGCATTGGTTGTGGTTGAATGCTCTGCTGGTCTCTGTAATCAGCTTCAACAAGGGATCGTGACACGTTCGGTAGGGACGGAAGCCGAATTGGCTGTTGGGAAGAAGGTCATTAAATTCTAGGTGTTCACTGAGTCTCCTGGCTAGAATCTGCTCGAAGCATTTTCCGAGGCAACTCAGGAGGGGATTGGTCTATAGGAGGAGGGTGAGGTTAGGTCAGCGTGGGGTTTTCGTATCATGACGGTGGAAGCCGATTTCCAGTCCGTCGGGAAATACGATAGGGTTAGGCATTTGTTATAGATTTCGGAAAGTAAACGGAAGGTTGGGTCGGGTAGGCGCCTGAGGATCTTTCTATTTGGGCCATCACGACCTGGAGCTGAATTTTTCCCTTTTTTGAAATATGTGAGGACCTGGTCGGGCGTAATGGGGGCATAAAAAGGACTCTCGTTGTCGAGTTGGGGTTCAGGAAGGTTAAGGTTGCGGAATTATTCAAGGCGACCCTCGAGGAGTGCCTTGACGTGGTTATCAAACTGGGGATCATCTGGGGATTGGAAAATGGTTTGAAGGTGGTGACCAAAGAAATCGGTCTTTCCTTGGTCGGAGGAGATTAGATTGCCCTGAAGGTCGGTTAGGTGTAATTTAGGGTTAACTTTCCTTCTGTTCAGTCTATCGAACTGTTGCCAGAAGAGTTTGCCATTTCTATAATCTAGCTGGGAGGTGACTTTGGACCAGGAGTCTTCGGAGTGTTTATTGATTTCTCGCCTGACCAAGGCGTTTAGGCCATCATATTCGGTCTTGAGAGCCTGATCCCTGGATCGCAGGAATTGATCCAGTTCACAGTGTGTTGTGGGAGCGGTTTGTGGAAAATGTCTATGTTTTTAGTGGCACAGAAATATCGACCGCTTCCGCAATTACGGAAGTTAGGTCTCTAATGGCTTCGACTGCATAATTTATAATACTTTGGGACTGGGCACTTCGCTGAATACCCACAAGTCCGACACGATTTTTGGGTGATCTAGATAGTGTCGACATTGCCGAAGACTGTGCCTGGATATTATGCTTACTGTGACCACGATTCGGACTGTTACCAAAAGTAGGGACACCTTCTACATGGGACGCTACACCGACTACAGACACAGCGCCGAACAATGTACCTTGTATATTACGACGACTGAGACCACAAGGACAAGTGTTTAAAAATATTGAACTAGGACACTCACTACGCCGACTCCGCCCAGTACACGGAATGTTTTGTTAAAAACAGGACTCCGAACATTCACACGTCGCTGACTAAGGATAAAACGTGGTTACTTTAGCAATGGACAAAACGTTGACCATACGACGGATGCAATTCCCACTGTAAACGTAACGCCGAAAACATGATCCTACAATGCGCACTGACCCAAATAGAATGCACATGGATGTCAAATACGAAATTATAAATTTTACTAAAGAATATGAACTACATATTTCTGATTAAATGCAAACTACACAATAGATGTATTTATTAAAATTTAAGTCATTAAACCCGCAACAAGTTATAACAGACAATTTTTCAGTAATTTCTTGAACAAATTTACCTTTTTTGCCAGAATGTCGTACAAATAAGTGTACTTTATCCTAAATATTTGAATAGGGGGTTAAGTGTGCTGAGAAGTATTGGTGACTTTGGTAGCGGGGGTTCGTGGTTTTAAAAAGGTGATTTTTACTTTGACTAAAACAAATGGGAAATAAAAAATATAAAATATAATCAAAACGTTTTTAAGAAAACAAGCTTTTAATGCCCTATCGTCGAATTGAAGGTGGTAATACCTCTTCATCAAATATTTTTTATTCTGGAGTAATGGTGCACCCTGCATTTTATTCCGATAGCTTGCTTTATTTCGTATAACTGTTATTTGAAAGTTTTTTTGCAAACCTATCAGAAGCCGAAATATTAGCAAGTTACGTTTCCTTTTAAACATACTGTATATGAGAATATTACCTTTATTCTTAAAATTAATCACGTACATAAACACATAGTGATCTAAAAATTATTATTAATTTTATTAAATACATAAATAAAAAGTTTACCTCGAGTAGGATTTGAACCTACGACCTGCACTTTAAGTACGCGTAAACTGCCCAGTTCAAGCCCCATCGATGTAAATTTTGTCTTTATGTATGTAGAACTGATGTAAATTTTAAATATAATAGGTTCAAATCCTACTAGAGGTAAACTTTTTATTTATGTATTTAATAAAATTAATAATAATTTTTAATTACATATTTACCTTTGAACTTATTCGTTCATAACAAAAACTTATAATAATTTAATATTAGTCAAGTTGCTTTGGAATATGTGAATCCTTGCGATTTTGCAGGCTCACATTCCATTAATATAAGTAATTTGATTGTAATCTCATTATATTTAGAATTTACATCAGTTCTACATACATAAAGACAAAATTTACATCGATTGGGGCTTGAACCTTGGTGGCGCAGTTGGTAGCGCGGTACTCTAGCAAAGTGCAGGTCGTAGGTTCAAATCCTACTCGAGGTAAACTTTTATTTATGTATTTAATAAAATTAATAATAATTTTAATTACATATTTACCTTTGAACTTATTCGTTCATAACAAAAACTTATAATAATTTAATATTAGTCAAGTTGCTTTGGAATATGTGAATCCTTGCGATTTTGCAGGCTCACATTCCATTAATATAAGTAATTTGATTGTAATCTCATTATATTTAGAATTTACATCAGTTCTACATACATAAAGACAAAATTTACATCGATTGGGGCTTGAACCTTGGTGGCGCAGTTGGTAGCGCGGTACTCTAGCAAAGTGCAGGTCGTAGGTTCAAATCCTACTCGAGGTAAACTTTTTATTTATGTATTTAATAAAATTAATAATAATTTTTAATTACATATTTACCTTTGAACTTATTCGTTCATAACAAAAACTTATAATAATTTAATATTAGTCAAGTTGCTTTGGAATATGTGAATCCTTGCGATATTGCAGGCTCACATTCCATTAATATAAATAATTTGATTATAATCTCATTATATTTAGAATTTACATCAGTTCTACATACATAAAGACAAAATTTACATCGATTGGGGCTTGAACCTTGGTGGCGCAGTTGGTAGCGCGGTACTCTAGCAAAGTGCAGGTCGTAGGTTCAAATCCTACTCGAGGTAAACATTTTATTTATGTATTTAATAAAATTAATAATAATTTTTAATTACATATTTACCTTTGAACTTATTCGTTCATAACAAAAACTTATAATAATTTAATAACATAGTGATCTGTTCACCCTGTATAATTTCCTGCATTTTTAACAATAAAGTCTATTCAGGAAACACCACTATATCACCTTCCATAATATCGTTAACAGTTTTCACGTACTTTATAAACTACCCTGAAAGACAATATTGTTTGCATTATTGACTTTTTAATAGCCGTGTGCTTGCAGAATTCGTTGCCTTACAATATTATTAAAGACAGAACGTAAACGAATTTTTTTTTAATTTGTTTCCATTTCGATTTTTTAATAGACATATTATGAAACGCCACGTCATCATCTACTATGCCATTATAGCCATTAATTCACGGAACATTTTACGAAAATTTTTTGGTTGGTAAAGCTGGATCCGGAATTATGTCATGCACGCCACTCTTACAAAATGCGTCAAAAACTGCGATGCCCTATTTTGGCAATTTAACGTATTTCAGAGGGCGTCCATGCAAGATTATGTTGATTATCTTACATTTTCGTGTTTTGTGACAGAACTTGGACAAAACAAAAGACGACTAGATCAAAACTTCACTTTCAAATTAAGACATTACCAACCTCCACAGTAAACTCTAAATCAACTAAAATAAAAATTTTTGTTTAAAAACGGCATAAAAGGGGTAAATTACAAAAAACAGCATATCATAAGACCTTGAAGCACTCATTCTTTAAAAAACTCTTGGCTACGCACTTGTTTTTTTAAACTTGAATTCGTGCTTCAACACTGGTCTTATGAAACTTGTTTTTATCTCCCAACCTATATATACATATGTAGGTATAGAAGATTATGCAATCGACTTTTTTTTCTTGGCCAAGTTTCGCCAAGATCGGTCATCATGTCTGGATGCCTGTGCGTGTGTGTCTGTGTGGACGTATGCTAGTATCCACGATAACACCAGAAGGGAAATACCTACGTACTTAAAATTTTGTATTTAAGCTTGTTTTCATTTGGCTTAGAGCAGATTAGATTTTGGGAGAAACCCAGCAGCGGCGAGGGGGGTTCATTAGGGTCAGTTTTTGGTTTTTATCAAATATTTCTAAAACAGCTGCATATTTCAAAGATATAAAAATACCTAGGTATAGACCTTAAACATATCGATTAATTATGTTCTATACAATTTTTTGATATGACGTGTAGTTTAACGGCAAAAAATTCCTGAAGTGGAATTTAAGTGTAATTTTTTCATTACCTGAATAACGATTAATTTTATAAGAAAGGGTGTAAACGTATTTTTTAAGGGAAATTTAATTTTACTTAAATTTTGTTTATAAAGTTTTAATGATTCTGCGAATCCTTTACAAACTTTTCTTTTCCTAGAAAGTAATTCCTGTCAAACCTTATTTCCTACTTAATTCCACAACTGCATTAACATTGTTTAAAAATGTTATCAGTTGCCATTCCTATTCCCACTCTCTAGATTTCCCCTATATATACCAGACCAACTTCCATCCCAATTCACTTATTTACCTACGTATTTACCAGCCCAGATGCACACTTATACAGGGTGTTCCTAGACATCATGTACATCCGGAAGAGACTAATTTTTTGGCTTACTATATGACTAAACGTTTATATAAACATAGGTTCCTAAACGTTTCGTTACTGTGAACTACATGGTGTTGAAGTTTCAAATTCTTGTTTGTTTTTTCATTATAGTTCCTGCAGTTTTCAAGATATTTGGCTCAAATTTGGGACATAGGTTACGCTGTGGGGTTTATATCACTGGACGTTCCAAATGGTTGTGAGAATCTAGAGGGGTAATTTTTTAGGGGCCGTGTCCGTTTTCTCCCACTGAACTTTTTTTGCGATGCGCCACTGGTAGATTCTAAAATACAAAATACTTTTTCTGTTTTGTGTAGAAAAATTTTAGTCTCTTGTAGTTTTTTCGTATCTGCGACCGTTATCGAAAAAAAAAAATAAAGGCCATGTTCGCTAGATGAAATTAAAATATTTAAAATGTTGAATAGGCTTTAGCTTTATTTTGATAATCTCTGTTTTTTTATTAATTGTGACGGTTCGCATTTAAAATCATAACTAGTGCGCACATTTACAAATTAATGGTTTAAGTTGAAAACTGTAAGGTGTAAAAGTGTTTTAAATACTCATTTTAATCTCACAACAATGGGAAATTTTACGAACTCTGAAGTGGCTGAGATGTCATCTATGGCCATGCGAATGGAAATGCAAGAGAAGCATGATGGTTGTACATGGAGCGCTATCCCAACAGAGTGACACCTGATCATCGAATATTCTCAAATATTCATAGGTGTCTTGCAGAAACTGGAACGTTTAAGAAGAATACCAATGATTCTGGTATACCACGTACTATTAGAACACCACAGATTGAAGAAGCTGTTCTAAATGAAACAGAAGAACACGCAGACACTATCACCAGAAAAATCGCTAAAAATTTACATATTTGTCATCAAGTTGGCTGGCGTATCGTGCGCGATTATCTGCTATACCCATATCACATTCAAATGGTATAGGCGCTTCTTGCCCGAGATATACCTTTAAGGATGAATTTCTGTCAGTGGTACCTTAATTGGCTTGTAATAGACCCCAATTTTTATTGTAAAATTTTGATTACCGACGAAGCTAATTTTTTACGAAATTCTATTACAAATTTTCATAACAACCACAATTGGTAGGAACAAAATCCACATGGAATTGTTGAAACGCATTTTCAAGAGCAGTTCTTAATAAATGTATGGGGTGGTTTAATTGAGGATAATTTAATTGGCCCGTTCTTTTTACCTGGTCGACTTACGGGTGACACATACAGGCATTTTTTGCAACACGAATTGCCTTTACTACTCGAAGACTTGCTGAGAAATGAAATGTGGTATGTGCACGATGGGGTCCCAGCACATTTTTCTATTTTAGCTAGGAAGTATTTAAATGAAGTGTATGAGAACAAGTAGATAGGACGGGGTGGACCTCGTCCATGGACCCTAGGTCCCCTGAATTAAATAGCCTAGATTTTATCCTATGGGGGCATCTCAAATCTCTAGTGTATAAAAGACTAGTGAATACTGTAGATGACTTACGAAATCGAATAGTAGATGCATTTGGAACCATAATAAATACTGAGGTGGTGTTCCAGAGAGTACGGGAGGCAATGAGAAGAAGAGTGGGGGCATGTGAAAGGAGGAGGTCACTTTCTACATCTTTTGTAACATTGTTTTGTTATGGATATTATTTAGGTTCTTCTTGTTGTGTTGCTGCAGAAAATTGTTTTAATTTTTTTTTAGATAACGGTGGCAGATACGAAAAAACTATAAGAGACCAAAAACATTCTAAATAAAACACAAAAATCATTTTGTATTTTAGAATCTATCAGTGGCGCACCGCACAAAAGTTCAGTGGGAGGAAATGGGCACAACCCCTGAAAAAATAAGCCCCTGTAGATTCTCACAACTATTTGGCATTCGCGTAACCTATGTCCCAAATTTGAGCTAAATATCTTGAAAACTGCAGTAAATATAAAGAAAAAACTAAGAAAAATTTGAACTTCAACAGCTTGTAGTTCAGTAACGAAGCGTTTACGGACCTATGTTTGTATAAACTTTTAGTCATGAAATAAGCCAAAGAATTACTCCCTTCCGTGTGTGCATGATATTTAGGAACACCCTGTATATGCCAAACCAGATACAGACTTATTTGTACTTATTCGTACTTTTACTTATTTACCAGACCATACCTAAACACCTTCTCAATTATTACCCTTATTTACTTATTCTCACTCATTTTACCAGACCAGACACAAGCCATTATTTATTTACCTGCTCACAATTATTACATTTATACATACACCTGATTTACCTCCAGCATTCCGATCAGTATCATTAGATCATTTGTTTCATATACAAACACGTCTTTAACAAATAAACATACACCGACACCCATCAACTTACACCATCTACCTTTATTCACCTCCAGTACCTACAACCACCCTTATCGCAGGCACTTTTATACAGAACGTTCTTGGCTGCTTCTGGCGGTGTGTAAACGTGTCTAAAGTACGTTGTACTTAATTGGTAGGAAGATTTTCCCCGTAAATAATTACCAATCTCCTACACAAAAGAGAAACGTATTTTAAGTCAAGTTACAATTTAGACCTGCATTTTGGCTGTTCTGCACCTAGGTGGCTTCTAAATTGTTACCCTCGACGTAGCTATTTCACCGGAGGTCCTGCCCCGAACAGGTAACTACTTCTCTGCGAATCAACGACCCAAAACACTCTATTATCCCCCTATAAAGTGAGCGGTGGTTTCTGCCCCGAAAACAAGTTTCCTCATACTAATTATCCTATAATATCCCCCTGGACCGACTTATGTATTCTAAGCACACCTTCACACAACTCTCCCCTACCGGATCATTCACCCCTTTCTATCAACATCAAAAATAGCACCTGAAATTCGTTGATAATATCTATCGTCTCCCTCGCCCCTTTTACCGATTCAGAATCGTAAAGCTACCTACTATCGATCTATAACGCATCTAAACAGCCTTCACGACCATTTAAGGTAAAGCAAAATAATTGTAAAAATTAAATAAATGTGATTGAAAAAGCTGAAGGTGTATTATTGATTTTTTTATAGAAGCGGGCGGAATTTTTTTTATGTCAACATGTATTCATGTCTATTAATTTTTATCTGACATGAAGTTTTAAACGTCATTCTGACACAGATTATTGTTTTTGTTTTCAAAATGTTGCCTGTTTTCGTTATGAACGTATTATGAACGTATCAAAAGGAGGTTGCACCGCTATCCTAAAGAAAGTGAAATTAAAATTAAAATTATGTTTTAATTTTCAAATTTCACAAAATTGTTTCAACACCTTTAATAATTATAATAGACAATCTTACTACTGACGAAGATAAGTATTATCGAAACGTTCAAATTGTATTACATTAACATACAAATATACAAAAAAAACATAGGTATTTTAAAATTATTTCATTTGTTTCAATTTAAGTTAGCATCTAGATGTCAGTAGAACTGGGGCACTACTTACACTTTTTTTATGTCAAAAGCCCCGCCCCGTGGGATACTTGCCGCAATTTTGTTTTTGTGACCTGGAACACCTTTGGACGTCATTTTTTATATGCCCACGTGGATTCGTATTTTATTCACCTGAGAATAAACAGATTTAATCTGTTATTAATATTTATTAGGGTTATTTTCATCAAAGGAGATTGCATAATTGTTATTACATTTCTTTTAATACCCATTTACAGATTGTGACCTTTTTATCTATACGAAAAATTTATTTATGCATCAGGGGTTGCATTCTAATAAGGGGTCCTAGTTTTGTAAGAAGGGAATCTGTTCGCAGGCTTCGCTTTCAAGGAAAACTCTAGACTAAAACATATCGATTATGTTCTATGCAATTTAAACGTAAGCTCAAATTTTTCAATATCTGATGGCCTTGTATTATTTGTTGTGATATAAACCGTACCCTTCAATAAAAAACGTACGTGGTAATTTACGGTTTCATATTTTTGTTGTATTAAAATATATTGATCACTTCGCTGTCTTAAAACATACTTATTCATCCTTCGCGATCAATTTTTACAATGTATAACTTAAATATGCACAAATATAATTATCATTTATAGTAACTTTCATTTGTAGGTTATGAGCTTTTACCCATATACGAATTTATAACAACACGTAATTAAGACGATTTCACCTTCAACATTTATATTGTGTACAAAAAAATTACAGTCAACCTTTAATATTTTACTTTTAGTTAATAACACTATTAAATGGTTTCGCACATGTATTAAGGTTACACACATATAGAATGTTCACGTTTCATTTTAATAGGGTTATCAACTAAAAGTAAAATATTGAAGGTCGACTGTTAACATTATATGTTCATAATCACCCTTTCGCATTAACTTTTAAAGGCGTCCTTGCCTTATACTATTCACGTACAAGTGGTATATCGAAAATATTTATTGAGTAGCATAACAGACTGCTGTAAATGCATCAGACAAGTAAGAAAAAACTGTTAAGTTTTATGTAAAAGAAAAAAACGAAAACTCGATACGTGTCGCGAACGTTGCATGCGATACGTTTGTTTTTAGCTAACCCCGCATTTTATTTTATAGAAGTGGTCAACCTTGGAGTTTTAAGTTGTATTTTTATGTCTATTAGTATACCTAATGCAATATAAGTTTAAATTAAACATGAATGAAAATAGCTGAACTGCATTATCGATATAGAAGCGGCTGCTCTGGATTTTTTATGCATACATGCAAATTACTTTAAATAAAATGAGTATTATCATAGATATACATCAAATACATCATATACATCTATTAACCTCTGTTTGTCATAGAGTTTTAAACGCCTGTTTGACATAGATTATGGTTCTTGCGTTAGAATGTTGACTATTTTCATAATGAACTTCTTATAAAAGAGGTTTCATAATTATCCTTAAAAAAATGTTATTAAAAATATTTCATTTCTTTTCTTTCCATTTTGTAGATTGGAAGGTTGTGTGGTGTATCACAACACATATTTTAATACACCATTCTGCATTTCGCTTTTTATTATCCGTATACTATTTGACTACTTTTAACGTTTAATTAGTGTGTGGTCTAAAAGTCATATTTCACGTGCGAGGAATAAACACATTCTTACGAAGAATTAATTTGTTTACTGAATTATAATTAAAAACAAATGTGTGTGTACATTACATCAGTTGATCTAAACGTTGAAAAGGTAAAAAAATTAAATTGGTAAGATATTTGTGAATTTTGTTACAAATTTGAAGGTAGCTTATGGAGATCGTAAATTATATGATGTTCAATCTCCCGACGTTGGTTGTCCATTATCCTGGTTTACAACCAAAACACGTTTAGTGTCGCTTTTTTAAATTAATGAATATACTTTCGAGACAATGATTAAGCTTTATTTTTTAAAACCATTTGTTATGGAATACGTAATGGCAGAATTCGGATATAGTATGTGGCACAAGAATTACTTTTCATATTCGCATACTTTGTGACAACGTTGCAGTTCCTCGCCTTATTATTTATTTTCGTCTACGTATAAAACTGAAGCCACGTAATTAATTTTGTTTTGCAATTAGGTTTGTAGGGACTAATTCTTTTTAGAATAAAAATGCAATAAATAAAGGTTTCTCGACTACTAATCGAGCAAATAAACACGTAATTGAACCAATAAAATATGCACCTAGTAAGTTAAAACCTGGTTCGAACAAAAATAGCATGTCGTTGTATTTGATTATGGCTATTTCCACAAATTGACTCTATCTAAAAACATTTGATGACATAAATCACCCTATAAACACGGGAAGGGGTGTGAATGTGGTCGATATCATCCACAGGATATCGAGATCGGAAAGTCTGGCATGCTCCAGCTCTTCCTTCCGCCTAAGGCAACGGCGCTGTTCGACATTACTTTTTCTTTTTGTGTCGTTCGACATCCTTATAATATCTTGATAATAAATAACGCGAGAAAAACTGCCATTTTCCGCATGTGGTTGAATTTTATAAACGATTATGGATTGCTCTTGATATTTACGTATGAATGAAACGTAAACGAAAGGATTCAATATTCAACCGAAAATGTACCTATTTTTTTAAATAACATTTTACGCAAGAATACATTTTTTCATTTTTTGTAAAACTCATCTCCAAGTTTATCATAGCAAAAGTTTACACTGAAGTAATAATATTGACATTCGATAAGTTGCAAAAGGTAATCTAAAGTAAAAAGAATTTTAAGTGACAACGTTTCATTTGCAATCAGTTATATAAAGTTTCGGTTTGACGCACGGTTCTTATGAAAAATAGTCCCAATCGAATTGGCTAAAAATTTAGTATAATGTAGGTGATGATGTCCTAATCAAATGTATCCATAGACACAACGAAATTTAATGGAAAGTTTTGAGATACAGGGTGTTAAACATGCGGAGGCAGGGTTGTTATGGTTTGTTTAGAAGACCACTAATGTAGCGATTATTTTGTTATAAACAAGTTAAGGATAATAATGATAATGTTAATATTATCGACACGAGTTATAATGAAAGGTCTAAGATCTCGTATACAGCATGATTCTTTTTCTACTAGACTAGCCAATGTTAAGATGTTTATGTAATTCTTTGAACAAATTCAATCAAACACAAAAACCCGTAAACCTGTAAAATAAGTAAATATGGTTTGATTCTAATATTGAGTGATTTAAGGTTACTATTATACAGGGTCACTCAATTTTTTTCTTTTTTAGATGTATTTCTTTAAACATTTTTTGGGAACATATGTACAAATTAAACATAATGTAGTAAACTAAATATAGTATGATCAATATTTTGTGCCTGTTGTCTATTTGTTGCATTTTTTACGGATCCCGGTCAATGGCATGATGAAACAATCAAATGGGAGACTACCGCATTATATATCTTTTTGATATACCAAGAGAAAGTCCGTGAAACCAGTACTTGTCGGCAGCACTCCAGCTCCGAATTAGTGCATTTTACTAGTTCATATCATGTCGGTTAAGACAGTGTAATTACGATTATGTACGGATTCTATATGTTGATGGGTTGTGTACCCCAAAAAGCATACGACATTAGCGTTATGTGAGAGGTAACGGCACTTCGGACACCAGATTTACAAGTGGAGTAATAATGATCTAGAGCATCTTCTTCTGCATTGAGCATTTATATGTATATAAACATTCAAATTCATTGTCACTCAAACGACTCTCGTGGTATATTATCGTCAGATTTCTTGCTTTATATTTGTAAGAATGACAAGATTTCTCATCTTATGAGCGGTTAGTGTAACGCAATCCAATAATTATTCCCTAATAAAAGGTTCTAAAATACATCCTTGCGCATCTAAATGATGTGCACATAATTTTAGCCTTTCGGGGATATAGCTACTTCTTGTAAAATTAAAACACAATCCCCATATTTTACAGGTAACGAAGATCATCGCCGGTACATATCGTGTGAATCACAAATTATTAGGAATTTATGACTAATTACGATTAAATCCAAGATACGCTTGGAATCAATTCCTTGAAAGTTAATATTGATTCTGACACCCTCACTTAGTATATGCTAAGTATAAGTGATTGCAGTTAGTTTATTGTATTGTTTAATACAGCAGACTTATAAAAACAGCCTACCTACTTTCATGTAGAATAAGATGGCTCTAAGAAATGGAAATCTTCTAACCTGTTTTGTTTGCGATGGACGATTTTAACCAGGTTTAATGACTATAAGATGGGGATGAGAATGCTGCGAAGTGTGAAATAGCCATCCGTAGAGGAGAAACATATTTTAGACCTTCTGTTGATGTAAACGCTGGTAAGAAGACATGTACCAATTGCTTGCTATTGAAGAAGACCCTGCTTGTTTAAGGATACATGCATTAACGCAAACTGGAAGTAGTACGTATTTGATATGTAACGGCGATGAAGATCTTCGTAAGTTATCTGTCCAATGCAGGTCTTATGTTTTAATTTTAAAAGATATATCTCCGAAAAGGTTAAATCATGTACACATCATTTAAATGAGCAAGAATATATTTTACTACGTTTATTAATTGGATTGCGTTACATCAACCAGTCCTATATAATAAGAAGTGAAATTCTTCAGTCATTTTTACAAGGAATTCGCCATATTGTAACAAAAAATCTGACGAGGATATACGATGACAATAGTTTAAGTGATAGTAAATTTGAATGTCTATAAACTTAATAAACAACAGTTTTTAGAACTGTTTACCTACTGTAATGTAGTACGCCAAGAAGATTATTGCAGATACGTGAGTAAAAAAGATCTCTTAAACCAGATATGCCCATTGAAGTTGTGTCATTTCTTTTTTGATAATTTTTGAATAAACTTTTTATTTTAAATACAGGGTGTCCGGTGAGGAACTGTACAAACTGAAATGGTATGTTCCTTGGGTCAATTTAAGTAAAAAAAGTCCCATAAACATAGGTCTGATTCGCAATAGTTACCCAGATACAAGCGTTTAAAGTTTATAAATGATCACATATTTTTTCAAAAGTAATTATTATTAGTCAATTGGGCGGACCTCCACGCCCAATCCACCTATTAGGGTAAGCAACATTTAGATATTCTGTCACCTGTCGACTAAAATGGGGAGGAGCCCCATCTTGTTGAAGAAACATTTGTTGTCTTGTTAGTAAAGGTACTTCTTCCAAAAGCGGTAGCAATTCGTTCCGCAAAAAGTTAGCATATGCTTCTCCTATAAGACGTTCCTCAAACAAAAAAGGTCCAATAAGTTGATCGTCAATCATACCACACCATACATTAACAGAAAATCTGCGCTGAAAGTTAGCTTCTCTTGTACCATGTGGATTTTCATCTGACCACAAATGAGAATTGCGTGTATTGTTCACTCCATCTCTAGTAAATTGCGCCTCGTCACTAAATAAAATGAATGGAACTAGTTGTGGATTTTCTTGTAGCCACTGGCAGAAATTCAACCGCAAAGCAAAATCTCCAGGTTCAAGGTGCTGAACGTTTTGTGTATGATAGGGATACAAAAGCCCATCATGTAATGTTTGCCATACTGACATACGGGGGACTCCCGTTCGAGAAGAAATTCTTCTAACACTCAACCCTGGACTCCGATCAACCATCTGCAGAATGTTTTCTTGCTCATTCACATTTAACTCCACAGGACGATCAGATCTTATTGAAACTGATGGAAATGAACCATTAGTTCGAACGTGTTGAAACACAGAAGAAAAGGTTTGGTGATTTGGAATCCTCCTGCTGGGAAATCTTCGTTCATATTCCCTAACGGCAGCTCTCTCATTTCCATCACAAAATCCATAAATGTAAATGATGTCAGCATACTCTTCGTTAGAAAATTGAAAAGGCATTTTAAATTTAAATTACATTTAATTTACTACAATCCACTTTGTCATTATTAGAACACAAACGAATAAATGACAGATTGTTGCGGTTTTGTTTTTCCAGTTGACTAATAATAATTACTTTTGAAAAAATATGTGATCATTTATAAACTTTAAACGCTTGTATCTGGGTAACTATTGCGAATCAGACCTATGTTTATAGGACTTTTTTTACTTAAATTGACCCAAGAAACATACCATTTCAGTTTGTACAGTTCCTCACCGGACACCCTATATAAAAAAGACTTCTAGGCCCAATAAACTTAAAATTTATTTTTCAAAATACAAAAAAAATGTCGTCCTACATGTAGGACGTTGGGCAAATATGTGACACATAAACTACGTATTCACAAATCTTTGGATGGTGAATGATAACTCACAAAACAGTTTACATGTAAACCTTTGTTACACTTTCTACATCTTGTAGTTGTTTTTGAATGACAAAAAGCACATTTTGTTTGTTTTTCTTGAGGTATTACAAAATGGTCCGTTCGATCAAAGCGAATATCTATTCCTTCGTTGCGTGAACAATGTCCTGTTGCCCTGTTTTCCTTTTTGTGTTGTTGTAATAAGGCAACAGCAATTCTTCTTCTAAATTTCAGTTGGTCTAACACACCACCAGTTTTCCTGTGTATTTGCCATGCGTTATGTACAGCTATATCTATACAATGAGCAATTATAGGAAAATACCATTTTTTGCCTCTTATAGATACTCTGTACAAACTCACATTTTGATCACACCTGTCCACACCATCCATATTAGCGTTATATAAATTTATCAAATGGGGTTGCGTTACCTAAAGCACAAAAATTAGCAAAAATTATAGACAGATTTTTTCACTTACCTGTATACTTTTCTTTTCTTTTTGTGAAAACCTCTTTACAGTGTGAAGAGAATATACTCCCACTGAATTAGAACACAAAGTTACTATGTTGTTATCGTGCCACTTTACAACGATTATGTCATTATCAACCACTTTTCTATAATCGTAGCTTCCTCGAGGTTCTTTTTTTACTTCTTTAGAATCCTTTAGATTATTGTTAGGAATTCGGTTTTCGCGAATTGTTCCAGTTCCTCTCAAGTTTTTATCAGAAAGTAATTCAAGCAAAGGTATTGTAGAAAAGAAGTTGTCAAAAAATAAGTGCATTTGAACGTCAGGCCATCTTTGTTTCAAAATGTCTGAGTATTCAAGAACAACAGATGGGCCTACTCCCAGTTCAGCATATTTTGTGCTAATATTGGTGGAAGCTCCTTGGTACGACTGAAACCAGTTGATGTAACCCAATCTTGTTGCAGCAACCCATAGTTTGTACCCATGTCTAATGGGCTTGCCATGAATAAATTGCTTGCAGCTATGCCGCCCAAAATAAGGCACTATAGCTTCATCAATAGAATGCATTTCCTCACAAATACTGTATTCTATAAACTTTTGGTTTAGATGATCAAACAACGGTCCCACTTTTGCAAATTTGTCTCTTGTGATGTCTAGTGTCATATTATCCACAACATGAAAATGAGATAAAATGTATTCAAACTTATTCCGAGATAAAGCCTGAGACACCAAACTGCTGAGAGTGTCGGTTTCATTTTCCCAAAACATGCGCCTTCGAGGAAGCTGAACATATCCACTTAGCAATAAAACTCCAATGAACGCCTTTAGTTCCGACTTTTCTATTGAGACCAACTTATTTTTTTGTTGTACGTAACGGTTAGATTCATTAATTATCAGATCTAAAATTTTATCGTCAAAAAAAAGAGCGAATAATTCCGAAGGACTTTCTTGTTCAAAATTTGAACTGTTAATGCCAGAAAACTCTGCTACATTTGTTGATAACTCCTGCTGTATCCACTCGTAGTGTTTTTTCTTCACGCGACGATTTTTTTGGGTCAACGGAGTTTTAGTTTTTCTTGTTATCAGCGTTTGCAAAGGAATATCATCTTCCGACGAATAATCGTAATCAATAGCAAGAGTGCTTGATCGTAAATTTATTTCTGCAGCGGCACGTAGTTGAGCTCCCGGTAAATTATTTATATGGACTAAATCCTCATCTCCCGAATCTTTGTCCGTATGGTTCCCTGAAGTACTTTCTGGAGGAAAAATTGTTATTGAATTAACTTCTCTATGTAATTCTTCATCGTTTTCCACCATTTCAAGTGCCTCATTCAAAGAAAAATTTCTAAAATAAATAAGATTTTAGTGATGCTTATGCCCAACGTCCTACATGCAGGACGGACAAAATCAAAGATAAAAAAAAGTATATCGAATAATTCTAATCACATTTTCTAAATTACATAATTAATCTTTGATATTTGCTCTATAGTTTGTAATTATCAGATGAAAAATTGTTTACATGTAAAAACGAAAAAAAGCACTTACCTTGCAAAGCGTATCCCATAATCGGCCATTTTTAAAAACACGTGTATTCAAAGTCAGTAAACTTCAAAACAGCAACTTTTTAACTCTGACAAATGCGTCCGTCTACTTCTACAATGTTATACGAACTGCCTAGGTGCGGCGAATTGTTTCGTGAATGCACGTTTTTGCAAGTCTGAACTTGAATGCAACCGGCCTACATATAGGACGTTGGGCATATCTGGGTTAATGTTCTTATGCAAAATGCGTCATTGACTTTCTGATACTAAACGCACTAAAATAAAAACAAAGAAATGTTCATAAATTGACCCCACGGTCCATAACTTCAAAATAAATAACCAGGAGGGATAAACGTCGATCCACCAAACAGGTGCTTTTGGTTGCAAACAACTTCTCCAAAAGTTCGGTCCTCCAGGTATTCAAAAAAGACACGCCCCCAAACTCACAGGTAACGTCTCTTACTCACAAAAGTCAGATCGAGAATCCCCGCGCAATTAATCGCGCAAAAACATCTTTTTCCCCTCTACGTAATATTGTGCTATCTTTCTCAACATGATAAAACTGCTGACTGTGGCGTGCACGACTCAAGTTCAAATTGTCGTCCACAGATTTATTCCTTAAACGATAATGATAATCTGTAACACTAATGGACTGAGATATTATATTCCGGCAGAAAAACGGCGTCAGTTACTAAACGTGATAAGTAAAATTAATATCAACAGCCCCTGCTTAAACAAGCAAACCAAGGATTGATCTCATCCTACTATTTACATGGGGACTTTTCTTGTCTACAACTACATTTTATTTTAATGAAACCTTTTATAAAAATTTACAGAAAAACTAATTTAGATTCAACTTTAAAATTTTCTATTTTCAATTAATTAATCCGCAAAGTATATAATTGCCAATTTCAGAAATCAAATCTTGATTGCACACGAAAAGTTTAATTCAAAAACCACTACAACTTAGAAAATAAAACAATCACTTGTACTTTGATGAACACAAAAAAAAACATCAAGTTTCGTTAGCGCAAACTGAGTCACTAGCAAAAAAAAAAGAATAAAAATAAAAAATACGTACATATGTACATGGCGTTCAAATACACATGACACTTCCAAGATAGGATTTAATAGAGAAAATTATATTGAGAAACATGTTACGGACTTTGCTAATGTACTATATAATCCAGGGTCACATATTCCTCGAGCAATCACTTTCATTTATGGAACTTCCAGCTAAATTCAAGAGAGTATCAATTTCGAGTTTTTGGGCAGTCATTTTGTGTAGTTGCTACGGTAAATTATAGTGAAACAATGCGAAAGTACAAAGCAGCCGCGTTTTTTACTTTCGTAATGGATACAATGAGAAAGTGAATTGTACTAGTGTGCGAAAGTATTATTTTCTGTACGGTTAATCGTACGATATGAATCACTTTCGTACATGGTCGTAGGTGAAAGGCAATTTTGAGTGACCCTGTATAATAGTAACCTCAGATTACCCAATATTAAAATCAAATGATGTTCACTTATTCTGCAAGTGTACGGGCTTTTGCGTTTGACTGAGTTTGTTCAAAGTATTGCATACAAATCTTAACATTAGCTAGTAGAAAAATAATCACCCTGTATACGGAGTCTTAGAACTTTTCATTACGTGTCGACAATATTAAGATTATAATTATCATCCTTACTTTTTTGTAATAAAATAATCGCCACTTCAATAGGTAACAACCCTGCATCTGCATGTTTCACACGTTGCATCTCAAAAACTGTCCATTAGATCTCATTGTACCCATAGAGACATTTGATCAGGACATCATAAACTACATTATAGTAAATTTTCAGCCAATTCGACCCTTTTTTCTTAAGAACCGAGCAGAGTACTTTCATATACCAGAAAAAAGAAAGAATAAAATAATTAATACTAGTGGGTTGGTTTTCTACGTTGTTCTAGATATGCTGACCCTGCATGTATAGTTGTATACGTTAGACAAGAGCTTAAAATATTTTTATTATGTTAAACAAGCAACGATCGTACGAAAGCCATGTATTAGATACAGTGGTTCTCTAAGGAAGAATGCGGTAAGTATAACATGGACACTCGAGCGGTTCTTTAACCCTTTTTTACGACCGTATTACATTAGTGGGGTTTTAATCGCCTCCCAACAGTGTTCTCATTAATTAATGTTTAGTGACTCACCTTTTTAGCGGTGGTTTCTTTAACGTCTTCTCTTGCGGTCGATTTTTCAATCCCTGCCTTTATCATCCTTTTAGATCAAATTTTATACAAATAATAGCTATTTTTAGGACAACTGAGCAAAGTGTATCATTTAATCACGAGTCTTGAAGTTGGGCGCCCGAAAACCGCAGCTCCGAGGGCCCCAACAAGGCGAGTGATTAAATGTACTTTACTCACGTGTTCTAAATCTGATATTTTCTATTTTTGAAATAAACAAAAGTTATAAAGTATACTACACATATATAATTTCTAGATATGGAACATCAAAAGTTAATATTTCACTATTGCGTATAATAAATATTTATTGTGCAGTTGAATACTCCTCCAAAATTAATATCGCTACCGCTAGGAATACTGACTGCGGGGTTAGTGGGGGTTACTGGAGGATCACAAGTTTCTGGTGGCATTTGAACAGTGTAGTCGTTAGAAAAATTTGGGACTCATACTGTCCCATTATTAAAGCCACTCCTTAATGAACTTAAAATTTTGTTCGCAATACTTAATTTATTTCTCACCGCATCATCGATATATGCCTCTGCAACTGAATTAGATTACCAACCGTGGTGACGTTTCAAACTCAATAAATTTCCAGCACTGTTAGCTAATAAGCTAGCTGAGTCCTGGAGCAGTGACCAGTGTATAAATGACTATCAGTCAAATGGAGAAAATCGGCAATTTGTTTTGTTTTTTTTTGATTAAGTATTGGTTGAATTGTGCATTTTTTGATCTGTAGGTTAAAAATAAGTGATGATTAGGGAACAGCGGCTGCGCGTAGCAATGTATACTTTCATATATAATACAATAAATACTCAAAGTTATTTCGATAATTTTTATAATGGTGCCACGAAGTCTTGATGCACTTTCTTAAAGTGTATCAAGCATGAGTGATAAACCACCAGAAAAATGTTCTACAGAACTTTCAATACGCATCGTATTCAGAGGACTATTGTACGAACACACCCATTTTACACAAATTTTCAAATTGTGAAGTACCTTTAATTTAATTAATCTTACAGTTAATTAGTTTTCTATGTGATGGCTGAAAAATATAATAAACTAAAGATCTTAATTTGTTAAAAATTGTCGCTGGAAGAACTAGTCCAATACTCGCTGTAATTTGGTAGTACAATAATCCACATAATTTGATTTGGTTGGCTGTGCAACAGAACACATTTATTGGCCAAAATTTGACGTATGTGGTGTCAGTACAATAGTCTATATAATTTTATATTGTTCGTATGTCCATAGGTTATAGTAAATACTCTCTTCTGCTTCGTTTTTGTATGAGGTACTTTTACAATCAATATATTTCCTTTATCTTCAATATAACCAATAGCTAATTTGCTGAGATCATCGCACGTAGGAGTGCCATCCAAGCCAAAAATAGTGACAACCTTGAAGTAAATGAATTAATTAAAACTCACAACTTACAAAAATTGCTCCATATACTTTCATAAATAAATACATTTCATCGGGCGTATCCAGCAAAAACTTTGGTAGCTCTGATTTTAAAAACCTATTCGATTTATTTGGTTTGAAACCAACCGATTTTTGTTTTAAAAAAGCAATTATGTATTTAATTTATATGAACATCTTAATTGCAGTTTTTGCTTTCAACATTCAACATTGAGTTCAGAGAGTGGATGGCTTCAGTCGCGCTGGAGTTTCCGAAAAATACACATTGAGTTATGTTTCTTTCCTTCATTTACCCTAAAAGTTTATCGTATTGTTGGTCATACATGTGGCAATCAATCTACTCAACACTGTGTTAAAACTAACAACAGAGCTTACATCTCAGGAACTATTGGACATTATAGTATTAAATGACGAACAGCAAGGGTTTAGACCAGGTCGGTTATGTATCTATAACATATTTATTATTCGACAGATATCCGAAAAAGCATTAGAGTATAACAAAACCGCCTACTTCTCCTTTAGTGATATAGAAAAGGCTTTCGATAACCTACAGCTACGACACGTATAGGACACCTTAGAAAAATACAATTTTCCTAGCGGAAATGATAGAATTAATGAAGGAAAGTAGAAAGTAAGAAAGACAAAATATAGAGGAAGGTAAAAAATTGAGCAGAAAGTTTAACAACGTGTTAAAGACAGAAACCCTGAGTGCTAGGTAGGAATGGTTAAAGGTGGAGTGTAAGAAAATAGAAGATTTGCCGAGGCAAGGAAGATATGGTCTGGTCTATGACAAGGTGAAAAGTTTAACATGAGATGGAGGTGAAAAACAAGGAAAACAAACAAAGGAAATAGAAAGAAAAGATGGTGGAACATTGGAAGAAGTTAGTGGAGTGCTTACAAGGTGGAAAGAATACATAGAAGACTTATATAAGGCTAGTGAGAAACCTAAAGATTCAGTTTTAGAAAAAGACGAAGAAGTTCAGGAGGATGACAAAGGGCATGGGATACTAGAAAGTGAAATAAAATTAGCATTGAAGCACATGCATAATGGTAAGGCTTCGGGAGAGGACGGAATACCAGTCGAACTTATCAAATGTTTAAGTGAAGAAAAAGGTTTGAAGGAATTAAAGGAATTATGTAATAAGACCTATGAGAGTGAGCAATGGCCACAAGATTTTGTTAAAACTGTTAGGATTCCGTTAGTAAAAAAGAAGGGTACTAAGAAGTGTGAGGAATACAGAGCTATAAGTATAATAGGTTAGTGGGCAAAAATATTGTTACGAGTCGTAGATAAAAGATTGAGAACATAAGGCAAGAACGGTTTGGATTCAGGAGAGGTGTGGGAACAAGAGATGCAATAGCAATAGTAGGAACTATTGGTGAAAGGTACTTAGAACGGGGAAAGGAAATGAGTCTGTTTCTGATAGATTTGTTTGTTTGATTGCGTGAAGTATGAAAAACCGATGGACATATTGAAAATTAAAGTAGTGGATTGGAAAGAGAGAAGGTTAATCAGCAAACTGTACAAACGGTAACGATGAGGGTAGGAGACAACATGACAGAATAGTTGGTTGTTGTATATCTCTAACCTTGTATAATATGTACTTGGAAGAGATGGTGGAAGAATGTTTAAAATCATTTAAAGGAATTGCTATTGAAGGACGACAAATACAATGTATTAGGTTTTTTGATGATATATGATTTACTGAAAGCACACGGGAACTAAACAATATGTTAAAACACCTGGAAAATATGGAAGAAGTGTATGGTCTGAGAATTAACCACAATAAGAACAAGGTTATGAGAGTTGTAGAAGATGAAAATATGGACATAAAAGTGAGAGGAGAAAAGCTAGGACAAGTGAGAATGTATAAATACCTAGGCATGGAGTTAACACAGGACTGGAAGGGTGAAGAGGAAATTAAAATGATAACAGGAATGGCAACTGAAGAAGAAGTTCGCAAAGTGTCCTCCTATATTCCTGTGAGACATGGACAGTAAGCAGTAAGATGGATAATAAGTTAGAAGCATTTGAGACGTGGGTGTGGAGGAAAATGCTGAAAATCAAGTGGACTGATATAATAAGAAATGAGGAAGTAATAAGGAGAGTGGGAGAAAGAAGGAACCTATTAAGCACTATCAGAAAAAGGAAAAGGAATTGGTTTGGGCATGTTATGAGAGTTTGCTAAGAGAAGGATGGATGGAGAAAGGAAGATAGGAAGAAGAAAGAGGAAGTGGATAGATGGTTTGAAGGAAGGAGGTCGTTATGTTGGAGTGAAAATAGAGGTTATGGATAAATAATTGTGGAGAGAAAACACCTGACGACCTGCTTCAGCAGATACAAAAGTAAAACTGGAGGTCATATATTTCAGAAAATACCTGTAACAAAAGCAGTGAAGCAGGTTGGTTCAATCAGCCCACTATTGCTTAATCTCATAATAAATCAAATAATTGAAGACATGAGAAGAAAACGTGGTTATAAAATGGAAGATAAAGAATTCAATATTGTATGTTACGCTGACGATGCAGCCTTAGTTGCTGATAGCGAAGACCAACTACAAAGACTACTATTCCAATTCTCACAAAATGCAGTCAAGTTTGGATTAAACACATCGACAAATAAAACTAAATCTTTAATAATTAGCAAAGAACCCACACGCTGTAAACTCGAAATGCAAGGGTAACTAATAGAACAAGGATCATCATTCATGTACTTAGGAATACAAATAACGATTATCCAAACACTAGCAATTTAGTTTAGAAATCAAGTGAACAAAGCATCTAGGTCGTTTGGATGTCCAAACGAACCAGAAGTACGGATATATAAGAGCACCATACAACCTGTTATGACCTATGCTGCAGAAACCCGAGCAGAGACAGTAAAAAGAAAAGAATCATTACAAATAACATAAATGCAAACATTATGAAAAATTGTGGGAAGAAGTAGGCGTGATAGAGTTAGAAACGATGAAATAAGGCAACGATGTGAGCTTCAAGAAGTTGGAGAATGGGTGAAAGCAAGAAATTAGGAATGGAACCAATATATATCAAGAATGACAGAAACAAGATTGGTCAGACTGGCACGAGACACCTACCCCCGAGGAATAAGACGCCCCGGTCGCCCTCCAACAAGATGGAAAGATGATCTGGAATAAAACAGGCTTGAAGTCTAGTACAAAGGAAGAAGGAGAAGATATGTGGCGTGATTTTTTGCCAGAAATTGTGACATGCCGTTTGTGCCTGCTCACGTATATCTGGTGGGGTACAGCATACGATTTCATCATCTCTGGCGTCCATCACAGATGCTACATAAATTTACTATTTATTAACTTAATGATTATTATCCGTTTTATAAATTTTCTGCAAATATTCAGGAAATCTGACTGATTAAACAGCATAATGCTAATTACAGTTGTTGTTAGGATTGTTTTCGCTTAGTAACCAGACTACTAGATATATAAAAATACATATATTTGACTGACTCAACAAGGAATTTTAATCGCATGCGATGTCATTCTTTTTAATCGCATGTGATCCGATGCATAACTTTAGTTACTTAATTAGAATGAAAAATGACGCACTTTAATTGAATAGCCCTTTAAAGCGTCGGAGCCACATGTAGGCACATAGATAAAATATTCGTTATAAGGATTTATTAGTATTAAGGTATTAAATTGATATTGACTAAGCTTGTCAATTCGTACGATTTTTTTTCACTGATATTGTCACCTCTAATATTAAATTTCAATAATAAGGAAGCAACAAAGCAGTAGCAAAAGTACGCAAATCACTAATAAAACGCAGTGTCCAAATTCAGCAACAGGTATGTTCACAAAGAAAAAGGAACCCAAAGCATTTATTCCAGTCTTGAGACAAGTGTGTCTGAAGATCGCTTTAATTCATGACCTCAAAGGAGCATGTTGTATATTAAATATTAAAATTTTCCATACGTCCAATTTAATGACGTAAAAATAAGATTGGATAAACTTCGAAATAAGATTTACTTAAAGAATTTTGACACCAGCAAGAAACTCCATACGAGCAAAAAAAAAAACTCGAACCCTAATTGAGCGAATTTTTCTTAAGTTTTAATATTTTTAAATGCCATTTATCCCAATCTCATAAATAAACGTATCATCACCAACTTATAAACAACCGTTTATTTAATCAGATTTCCCCAACTCCTAGCGCACAGATGCGTTCTCGGCCGTTTCAAAACATGGCAGTGAAATTAACACCAGTGCACCCTGGATTTGGATTGACTTTAACTCGTTACCGGAAAACTACGTTAAGGATTATCGTAAAGACGGACGCTATCATGCCATTAAAATTGGAACAACGGTCCCTAAGAGTTATTATTGTAACAAAGATTGGCGTCACCATACCATTCGAATTGGAACGTCATGTTTGAAATTACTCTGGAAAGTACAATAATTATTTATACGAATCAGATCGGTAACGGTATCGACTCCATTTACACATGTGCGCCATACCAGCGCAGTAAGGGCATAAGAAGCTGTTTGTTGCGTAATATTTAGAAATATTATACAATTATTTAAATCAAAAACATGTAAGTTTAGTCTAAATGATATGCCACTGGAGTGTGTTCAGATATCGTTTAATGTTATAAAACAATAATTTATGTGCCTAAGATTTGAAATTTTAGATGTAAACTTAAACCTGCGAGAACAGCTCTGGAGCATCCGTACACTCACTATATTGCTTCTGTTAGGAATGAATTCATATTTCGAATTAAGTTAAGGTTTAAGATGTCAGGATAAAATACAAGTTGAGTATTTAACGTATGAGGAAAACATCAATAGGAACTTTAACGTAAATTAAAATTTTAAGTATTGTTCAAGAACAAATTGCAATAGAATTTATATTTTGCGGAAAAAGAAATCGCCCACGCGGCAGACTTTCATTATGAGTTAGTTTTGAATACTTTATTGAATGAATTTCAATGTCGAATTAGGAAATTTCAGAAAGATACTACGTTTTTCTTAAAAACTTCAATATGGCGTAGATGGAGAAGTATTTGTTGCGTTGGATCCGCTTCATACTTGTTCTCGGCAAAGTGATGTGACATTTAATCTCTTAAGAGTGATTGATTTTGATTTAGCGGGATAATATTTTATGACGTTTCCAAGATGAACGTGTCTATCTGTACAAGGGCTGGGTGTTCTTAATTTACGGAGATTGTCACTCCATTTTTGCTAAGAGCGGTGATTTACCAAAAAAGTACATAACGATCATGCACCAATTGTAGTTGTGAAATTTAGTAGAGCAGTTGAAACGTTGTTTACTGCCATATCCCATTTTGTGAATGGAACATTAAGAATTTTCAAGTAAAGTTGATTTTATATTGAGATGTTTGTGCTATGAAATATATCCAACATTTAAATTGACGTGTTTAAATAGATATAAAATAAACATTAAATACTGTGCTAAATGAAGATTGTGTATAAAAAATTCGCTCGATGGTAAAAGAAGCTTTTAAAGTGATCGTTTATAGGTAAGTAAAGGCTTCGGATATTTATATTACAAATTAAGACTTCATTAAGTATTAGTAATGCTAAAGTAAATAAACGTGGGTTTGTTCTTTACTGTACTATGGTTTTCGATATCTGGAAATTATATATGTACTATTACTACTAAATAACTAAAGTTCCCGTACCTACTTCGTTAGCAGGACGACTTTATGACACAACATTATGGCACGCTGTACCATAAAGTGACACATTACTAATGATTTGACATTAATAATCACAGCATTCTGATACTCGTCTACGATAAAATAGATTATTAGCGCAATCGATTTTAATACCTTAAACGATGCCGAAAATAACCACGAACCATTGCAAGATTTCTTTTATTGTCGACTAGTAGCACTTTACGGTACAGCATGCCATAAAGTCGCCCTGGTAATGAAGTAGATACGGGAACGAAAACCCTAGTAACAACATTAAATTCCTGAAGGATTGCTTTTTAATAATTTTGAATGATGGAAAATAGAATAAATAAACACTGCTAGTCGACGATAAAATAGAGTATGAATCTCGTTCACAATACGCGATTATGGCATTCATTATATTACCACCTTCGCTTAGCTCAGCCGGTAAATATCACTCATTCCATAATAAACTAGTTCCATAATCTACTATTATTGCCGACTAGTATCAGAATGTTCTGACTATGAGTGTCAAAGTCATTAATAATCTGTCACTTCATGGCAAGGCGTGCGATAGTGTTGTGCTATTGAAACGGGAATTTTATTTATTTATATTGATATTAATGGTACAATTAGAATTTCTGGATATAGAAATTCCCTAAGTAGATGCAATACGTCCACTTGTGGATGATACCAAAATTTTCTTATTATTGGAGTTAGTGATGCTAAGAGCCGATCCTAATGTCTTGGCTATTTTATTCTTATTTTCAACTGACTCTGCCACATAGCCATTTGAAACCGCATCACTCTTTCAGTCGCCGTGTCTTTATAGAGTTCTTATGTCGTCGCCACTATCAGCCAAGGACGAAAGGAATGAACCGTGTATGGACTAGAATTTGAGATTTTTAGAAACTGCTATATTTCGGGAAATTCTGCCAAATGTACTAATGCCAACTGGGTTACAAGTACATTTACCGCCACCATAGAATAAAAAGAGCTTTTCAATTTTAACATGTTTCGATCTTAAATTCGTGTACTATTATGTCGATGTAGTTTATACTATCGTCATTTAAAATTATGAAGTTCCTTGGTGTATGAGTTTTGTGTCTTTAACTCATTACTGTCCAGATTTAAAAAACAACTTTCTTGCAGAAAATTCATGTATTTGTCAATAAAAATCAAAATTACAATTGAAAAAAACAAAAAAAATTAGAAATGTGGAAAAAAATGTGGTGAAAGTTCAGGGTCCCCAAATGGGGATTACGGCGAATGTAGACTTCCTTCCTACTTTCTGTAACATGCTGCGAAGCAGTCCATGGGTAGTCCTACATTGCATTTTATGCACTCTTTCCTGGCATTTTTTTGCAAATGCCACATTTTCGATATTTCCCCTCATTAGTCCAGGCCAAAAGCTGTCCAGTAAACTTACTTCTTGTGGGATCCTTTTAGTTGCTGCTAGATCCAGCGATAGTCGACCTGAGTTTCGAAGATCGGATAGATCAGATGTTATTTGCAAATAAGCCTTTATTACTGGTCTTCTGAAGTCTAATGGTGTGATTTCGTTTGCTAGATTGACTAGACAGTAAAATACGTGGGCATTTACTATTGCAACATCAATGGCGTTGGTGAGCAAAGGAAATTATCAAATCCTTCCTTGAATCGACTCTTATTATATCAGCAATCAGGGCTGGTTGGTGGATACCAATTTCCTTCTTCTCTGCTCGACTTCATCTTTTTAGCTGTTTCATTGGTTCGACGGACGAAAAATTTGTTAGAACGCGAACGCAGCTGTTGTCCTTCCAAGTTATTCCCTAAATTATGGGACACTTGTTCGTGCGTTGACATCTTACTGTAGCTACAGCCCGAACCTTCTTTTTCTGTAATTTTGCCATAAATTCGTGGATCGTAAAAAAGCTATCAAAATAAACTTGATGCTCTTAGGGTATTTTAAGCACCGAACACAGTTTTGAGACTACGGAAGCTCTTAATCCACTTACATCACTGGCGGTTGAGTCTTGCTTACCCTCGTACATGTTCATTTTGTAACAAAACCCAGAAGTAGAACAACAAAGAGCCCATTGCTTGAACCCGAAGCGAATGGTTTTGCCTCGAATAAACTGCTTCAAATAATGGTTACCATAGTATCTAACCATTTCTTCATCAATACTCAGAAACTCTGAAAATACACCAAACTTTGTTCAGCGTATCAATAAGAGGTCTGATTTTCAAAAGCCAGACGCGATCTGGCTGCGGAATGCTTTCCAGTTCTGAATTATCATTCAGATGCAAGTACTGTTTTATTTCAGCAAACCGACTTTTGGTCATAGTTTTTCTCACTATTCGCACATCAATATCTTCATTTGCATTCCAATACATTCTTTCTTGAGGCAACGAGGGGTAAGAAGTGAGTAAAAAAAGACCAAAAGGCTTTCTCAAGCAATCAGTGGACAAAGTAAAACAGTGTCTATTTTTTTTGTGCGGCATATTTCACCGTTTCCCGAACAATAATTTCAAAAATGTCTGAATCAAAATTTTCTTCAAAAACATCCACTGGTGTTTTGTCTTTGAGGACATTTTTTATTTTTTCCTGGAGCTGCCTGGTTTCTTGTTGAGGGTACGTAGACAAATAAGAGCAGCAACCTGCTGGGGGGCTATTACTTTTCCTGGTATTTTCATCTTGCTTCAGTTTTCGTCTGACATTTTTTTCGATTTTTTGATGTCAGCAGCATCAGCTACAATCAATTTTTGTCTTTTCTTTTTTTCTCGTGTTTTGGATGTCAGCAGCATCAGATACAGTCCATTTTTGTCTTTTCTTCAAATTGGCGGGTGCTTTGAACTCTGTGCTTGCTGATGTTCCAGGAACAGGCTCAGGAATAACTTCAGAAGTGGGAATAGATAGAACTGAAGTGTGAATTTCGAGGAGGCCGGGCACATCTTCTGGAACAGTGTCTTCGCAAAGATCGTCTTCATCTATATCTTCATTACCAGACACGTCGTCGACTCGTTCAGGAGGTAATCCAACTATATTTATACCAGGTGAATCTTCAAAATCGCTGTAGAAAGCGTCATCATCTAATATTTCTTTTATCTCTGGTAGTGAGAGAATCTGTCTGCGTGTCGTGTTCAACTGAAATAATAACACTATTTAAGTGACATGCACCATAGTCCACTAATGGGGCAGTTAGCACTTTGAAAAAGTAAACGAAGCAAATAATCATCAAACAGAAGAATGGCACAACCTGTTTTAGATAACAACAAAGTTAATTGTTTTTGCCAAATAACACAATCATTTGTAAAATTGACATACATTTTTGCTCCGAAAACCCACTATCAGTTTAGAAAAATATAAATTGCACTCACCCTAATAAAAAATCAATGATGTTACTGTTCAGATCTTCGATATAAATCATCAACGAACGATGTAAACAATGAAACAGGATTGTCAACATAACAACAACGTGGCTTTAAGAGAAAAAAGGCGCGATCCCCAAATGGGGATTATGGACATTAATGGGTTAATATGGACCACGAAGACGGAACGTTCTTTTTTTTACACCCCCAACAGATAAGTTGTAGAACGCTATACGTCTACGCGCACCAATCAAACCGAATATTCTTATTACCTACGATCACATGTCTATAACTAACTTTCGTAGAAGATAATGAAAAATACTAAAGATTTCTCTGCTGTATAACCGACTGAACGTTCTTGAGAAAAGCGGTAAGCTTTGAAAACTGACCAACGTCAATGTCATTTGTAATGCGGAACATGCAAATGTCAAATGACAAAATTTGACAGTTGATTTGTAAAACCATAGCATCGACATGTAATTATTGAAGGACAGTTTCTTAAATAATTTCAATGAAGCAAAATTGAAAATCTTAAGCACTGCTAGTCGGCGTTTATAATGTTTATAATGAGGAATTATGGCACTCGTGCCATAATTCCTTTCATTATAAACTAGTTTTCCAGGATACTATTTTGTAATTTGCTTCCACTTTGATTTTTTAATAGATGTATTAAGAAACGCGAGGTCACCATCTTGGGTGTCATTATAGCGAAACACGAAACACTTTACGAAAATTTTTTGGTTGGCAAAATGTAATCGGGAATTATGTCATGCATGTCACTATTACAAAATGTGTCAAACACAAGGTGCATCCAGAGGAAAACTTTGATGCGAGCGAACTCACGACCGTATTTTTGGCAATTGGACGGATTCCAGGGGACATACACGCAAAATTATCTTCATTATCTTCCATTTTCGTGTTTTGTGACAGAATTTGGATAAAACAAAATGCGACTACATCCTATTTTCACTTTTGAAATTAAGACATTACCAACCGCCATAAAAATCCCTAAATCAACTAAAGTAAAAATTTTTGTTCAAAAATGGCATAAAAAGGGAAAATTACAAAATATAGCATAAAAAACGTATATGATGAACGTGTATGATGAACGGCTTAGAAGCCTGATGAAAGACACAAAAGTAATGCGCGGATCTGAGTGTGGATCCCACCACTTTTTGGTTGTATAGAGAGTGTGTTTAGGGCAAAACTGGGTCGGGAGAAGGAAAGCAAATGTAATGCGAACGTCCAGAAGTAGGGTTGCCAAACTAATGGATAATGGTGCGAGAATGAAATACGCAGATGCTGTGGGTAGAGAGTTAAATCTGAATGAAACAGTGTGGAACAAATAAATAAAAGACACCGACGTTGAAAGCGCATGGATAAGCTTGAAAAACTCTGTTGTCAATACTGCCGTGCGAATATGTGGAAGAGCGACTGTAGGTAGACAGAAAAAATGTGCTTGGTGCAATGAGTTAGTGAAAAAGGTAGAATGTAAGAAATAGGATGCGTACATGGCAATGATTGCTGCAAAAAATGAGACTGAGAAGAAGCGATTGTATGAGGTGTACAGATTAAGAAACAAAGAAGCGAAGAAGGCAGTGAGAATAAGTAAAGAGGAAGTGATGGCTGTGGAAGGAGAGAAAATGCAGAATGATTTTGAGGGAAACAAAAAACTCTTCTGGAAATGGGTCAAAGATGCAAAACGTGGCCCAAAGCAGAAGTGAGGAAATTCTAGCAAGAATATTTCGGAAAGCTGTACATTAGTGAGGAAAGTAAGGCTGCAGGGTTAAATAAGAAGAATATGGAAGGAATTATGAATGAAACTGAGAAGGATATTGGGATAAATGAGGTAGAGAAAACGACAGGAAGGTTGAAAAGCGGTAAGGGAGCAGGCGTAGACGAAATCACTGGTGAAATGCTAAAGTATGGTGGTACAAAGCTTATACGAGGATTGTGTGAATTATTCAATGTATGCCTTATGTGTGGAAAAGTGCCGAGGGATTGGAAGAGCGCGATCATTGTGCCACTGTATAAGGGTAAGGGGCACAAGAGTGATTGTAAGAACTGCAGAGGAATAAGTTTGCTCAGCGTGCCTGGTAAAGTATTTCGAAGAACACTGATTGATAGAGTACGAGAAACTACACAAACTAAGATTTGGGATGTGCAAGGTGGCTTCATGCCAGGGAGAGGCTGTGTCGATCAGATGATTGCTCTCCAGCAGGTGATCGAAAAGGGCTTAAGGGTAAAAAGGAAGTTGTACTGTGCGTCTGTAGATCTGGAGAAAGCATACGACAGAGTGAATAGGTAGAGGCTGTGGAAAATATTAAATGAGTATGGCGTAAATAAAGGTCTAATAGTGGAATAATGGCAGTATACAACGATAGTCGGGCATATGTTAAGGGGAGAGGAGGTGTGAGTGAATACTTTAATATTGAGCAAGGAGTGCGACAAGACTGTCTGATGTGACTATGGTTGTTCAATGTATACATGGATAAATGTGTTAGACAAGCTTGTACAGATACAAATGATGTAATGGTTGGTGACGTAAATGTACGACCTCTGGTGTATGCAGATGACACAGTCTTATTAAGTGACAGTACGGATGAGCTGCAAACCGCTCTGATGAAGTTTGATACAGTCTGTGAGAGCATGGACCTAAAGGTAAACGTGAACAAAGCTAAGATTGTGGTGTCCAATCGGGAAGGTGGAAAGGAGAGTAGAGCATTTGCCCTGCAAGATGAAATTGTGGAGCATGTGGACGAGCTGGTATATCTCAGTAGAATGTTTACTGCCAATGGTTCAATGGAGGGCGAGATTGGACGAAGGGTCAATGCTGGAAGGAAAGTGATTGGAAGTATGTGGACGATAATGAGCCTAGCTGCGAAACGAGCAATCTATAATGGAGTATTCGTCCCGTCAGTACTGTATGGAAGTGAGACATGGGTATGTCAAAAAAGGCACGAAAGAAACATAAATGCTGAGGGTATGAGATTCCTGAGAAACGCATGTGGTAAAACGAGAAGGGATGAGATAAAAAATGAATGCATATAATGACGGAGTGTGGCGAGGAAAAGACGATGATGGATAGATATAAAAGTAGTACATTAAGTTGGTTTGGTCACATTGAGAAAAGGAAAAACTCAAGATTAACGAAACAAATATTTATGGATGAGGTTAGAGGAAAGGCCTGGTAGGCCGTGTAAAACTTGGCTGGATGTAGTAGAATGTGTGATAAAGGAAAGAAAGATAAGGAGTTGTGGAAGCTAGGGAGGTATGCGGAGATAGGAAAGCGTGGAGAAAGATTGTGAATGAAAAATAAATAAAAGGCAGGGATTGGTTTTCCTACCCCACAAAGGAATGGCGTGAAGGTTAAGTTAAGTTAAGTTAAGTTTGATAAGACCTTGAAGCACTCATTCTTTAAAAAACTCGTGGATAGGCCGCTCGTTTTTTTTTGTTTGAATTCGTGCTTTAAGAGTGTTCTTATGAAACTTGTTTTTTAATATACTATTATGCACGATTTTATTATGATAATGATAATCAAATTTGTGTTTTTATAGACCGTGGACATCATTATGACCTGGCGAACTATAGCCATAAAACTATTTTTTATTAAAAAATGTTCTCAATGCAATTATCACAATTAGTCATGATTATGCTAGGTGGTACAATTCCTCAATTTCGTTCACTTTATTTCAAGAAATATTTGAGGTATTGCGTTTTAAACTAAATAAACCAAGGAATTTTCAATTTGTTATGCCTGCTTTTGTACTCGTTTTTATGGACTTACTAACACAAATAAGAAATATATTTCTTTTGAAAATAATTAACGTAATTCATTTTATATATACAATATATTAATCGTGAATGAAATGCGAGTGCGCTCGGGCTCGAAATAGCGCCTCAGACCATAAAACCTCATGATGTTCTTAATACATAAAAAACTATGAAATCCTCGTCATTTAAAAATGTTCATACTTTGCTAAAATGTTCTTTTTGAGTTGACCCTATGCTGAAAAGGTGTTTAATACTAAGCCTAGCCGTTTTCTATTTGCTAAACGAATTATGTGGTTGAACAGCGGAGAGTTAGTGGGAGACTGTATAGAATACAAGATCCTTCGATGCTTCATAATACCATACAAGAAATCTACTTACCTTGGCAATGTAGGATTACGGTCTACCTAAGTTTAATCCGGAAAGGGACAACTCGGCGCCGCCCATTAGGCGCCGCCACTTCGGCGACGCCCGTTCGGCGCCAGCCATTTCGGCGCCAAGCAAACTTGACGCGCGGACAACTCGGCGCCAGCCAATTCGACGCCGGGCAACTCGGCGCCAATAGCAAAAATAATTAAAACTTTTCAGTACTTTAATTATTATTTTAATATTACAAATATACACATTATTATTTAAGTAATTTGTAAAAGGGATTCAAAACAATTAAAAGGCGTAGGTACTTTAATTATGATTATAATATTACAAATATATACATTCTTATTTAAGTAAATTGTAAAAAAGATTCAAAACAATTAAAAGGCGCAGTAGTGACCTAATCTACACCAACAGTCATACATTCTGTAAATATGCAATTAAACTAACCAACAGTAAATGAATATTGCAAAATAAGTGGATAACAGCTCCTTAAGGTTAAAAGCGTGCTTCCATTTTTTCCTTTATTAAAACGTTATTTAATATTTAAGGCAAATGCTCATTACGTTGGTGTAAAGTTAGCTGGCGTCGAATTGGCTGGCGCCGAAATGGCCGGCGCCGAGATGCCCTGGCGCCGAGTTGCACTGGCGCCGAAGTGGCCGGTGCCGAGTTGGCGGTGCCGAGTCGGCGGCGCCAAATCGGCGGTGCCGAGTTGTACCAGACCGAGTTTAATCTTCTATTACATGCTAATTTCGAATTAAGGCGTTTTTTTTTTATATATTTTGTTTTGTTTAAAAGCGAAATAGTTAAAATTTTGAGCTTGAATACACACATTTATGAATTAACGTACAATAATTAACTTGATCGGGTTTTTTGGAACTATTTATGTAAACGACCTGTCCATATGTTCAGAATTCTCTAATTTTATACTGCAACAAAATGTGCGTTTAAAATTAATAACTCTTTTAGTAGCGATAATAACACCATGTACTTAGATGCCAGATAAATTGTTAATTTTTACGTAGTTCAGAAAACATATTACAAAAGCTGTTGAAGTTGAACAAGGTTTCTATAAAAAATGTAGACTGGTATATAAAGTATGAAAAATTTTGGATATCAAAGTAAACGCGTTTTGACATGAGTAATTTTAGAAAACATTAATCTCTTACAGATTGATCATCACAAAGTCGACAGTTAATAATTCGGTTAAGTCGTTAATCTGCTGTCATTTTCATACTGAAATGTTTCATATCTAGATGTTCTAATGGTATTAAATGAAGTATAATTGGTTATGATTTTCTCCTCGACACGATTATTTCAAATAATAAAAAAGTTGTGATGTTTCTCTTGTCCGTGAAGTGATTTCTATGAAATTGTTTTTTTTAAGTAGGGATCAAATTTAATTAACGCATTTATAGCCAAATGTAGAAAATACATGAATTACATTATTACGAGTATAGATCGAAAAATTTCTAGAATAATACAAAAACATTTTTTTGAGGAAAATCGTATTTATTTTTCTACATATAGTCCGGTCGAGAAATTAAAGTCCGTGAATTCTTTGGGGGGACCTTTTTTCTGTTATCGCAATTATTTTTTGACATATTACGGATGTAATTTAGTGGGTGTCACTTTTAAATGTTTGGCGTTTGAGCGCCAATCTGAAAAATGGCGGTTTGCCTTCGCGATTCGATAAAATACAATTATCACCCAAGCTACTTGGTCAATTTTCATGTTTAAGGTACCGTTCACACGTGATTGTATTTGAAAACTAAGAAACGGGTAAATATACGAGGAATTTTTTAAGTATTTGAATTAAATTTTAGGTTTAATTTGTAATTGTAAAATTTATTTGTGCACTACTATTTTCTTTCTTCTTTTTCAGTGAAGAATAACAGTCAAGAGGATATTCCCGACCCATCAAAACCCATTGTTGATTTCATCGCCACCATAACCTGTCGTGAAGAAAAATAAATCATATGCAAAAGATCAATGTGTAGTATATGAGAAATCCGCATTGTCCACAAAGAATCCGCTAAATAAACCAAAACAGAACACCTGGAACAGCATTTCAGAAAAGACATAAGAATGGAAGGGTTTGGAGACGGACTGTGATGATTTGCATGTAAAATTGACGCTATGCCTAAAAAAATTCACGCACTCTGCAAACTTGAAATTGTTGGACAGAAATTAGTACGAGCGCAGGATATTCATAGAAAATCTGTTATTGAAGCAAACGTGGGAGAAGCTGCTGAAATTCCTAAACCCAAGACAAATGAACCACGTACACGAAGTAGCCGCATTCTACCTATGCTATTTGTACCGAAACCTTAGAAGGAAAAATCGTCAGAAGTAAACTTGGTGGAAGAACCCCTGTGAAGTATCACAGGCTCGAAACGTTAGTTGCTTGGAAAACTTTCTCGAAAGCCGTCTCATACGTTGAAGATGAGCAAAAGAAGTGTAGACTGCAAGCTCTAATTACATCCTGTGACAATAATGGAGGGATACTGAATGCTACTGCGTTGGATATTCAATATCATACAGATTGCTTGAAGACGTACAGTAGTCCAGTGTACATCCAACTAAAAGGCAAGTGATAACAAAAAGGAACATCTTCAGCAGCGAGTAAAATGGATAACCGAAAAACAAACCGAGGCATTCGGTCGACTGTGTGAATATATTGTTGAGTGCTTAGACATCCGCATACGAACATGAGCAAATTCAGAGAGACATCATCACAAACGAAGAAATTGGAAACACCTGCGAGGACAAGAGCGCCCTACGTTCACAAACTTGAAAACCGCTTTGGAAACGACATTAGGTTTCAGTCGAGATACAGACGAAACTAGTTTTCAATAGTATTTATTCGTGAGCACGTGGGAGCATATGTTGAAAGTGCTGTTAACAGTTGGGGTACGAATACCTCCGACTAGATACAAAATCTTGCCAAAATTCTACACAGTAAGCATCTAAAATTGCCTGGATTACCATAGCACTGCCAAATTGAAGAACTGAAAAAGGACAGTACCGCTTACGATGTTCACAACTTAATAGCTTTGTTTGCTGAAGAAGACCGTGCAGTGGTTGCGGAACAATTTCTACCAGCTGCACGTTTCCTTTATGAAGGTGTCATGCATTTAATCACAGGAAAACCGCTACAAATAAGCCTATCAGTGTCTGTGCATAACTTTACTGGCAGCAAGGAACTAATTAATGCCCTTAAAAGATTGAAAATAGGAATTTCTTATGACGACGTACTTGATGAAATATCAACACTGGTGTTACAGGATCGAAATAAGGGACAACAAAGCCAAATGGATTGAGACGTCTTATTATGTCCACAACATATTGCATCATGTCAGCCGGGAACAGTTGTCATGGATAGTGACGATTTTCGAGAAGACGGGCTAACAGGTTCCGAGACTAGTCATTACACGAACATCATCATGGCACAACCAATATCATCTCGCTTTGAAGTAGTAACCGATGGAACAGCATTAATTCTACCAACCCTTGAAGTCAGAAGTACTCTAGCCTGCTCTGTTGTTCCCAAATCCTCTAGACACGATAATGTACATAGTGAGCCACAACCAAAGAAGTTGGAATGCAGTGAACAAGAACAAATTGCACACCGAGTAATTGGTCATGCACCTGTACGTGTGATGCAAGTGGAAGGGAATGTACCCTCACACACTGGTTATCACTGTAATATTCTACGCGATATTGATAAGTGGGAAACATATAATGTCAAGTCTCACTCACAGTCACCAAGCACAGAAGTAGTCAAAGATGTGTTGGATTTGTCTCGACGAATTGCGGAACAGAATAAAATCCCACTAATTCACGTGGTTGGTGACCAATAAATACATTGGAGAACATCTATGTCAGGATGCGGATAGGTGGCCTCTCGTGCATGTGACGTTTCACGATATCTTAGGGTCTGAATCAGAAATGGGCAAATTTTGACTCTCTTACATCATTGACTTGAAGTCCTGTTTCAACACCACTAAGGAGTGGAGTAAACTTTGAAGAATACTTAGAAATTTGTCGCAAAATGCTTCCTCTACTAGCGGCATACGGAAACGTAAATTACCTGCGCTATTTCTGTCTTTACTACTGGCGAATCTCCACCTTGACAGAGGATGAGAAGATACAAATGGCTTCTATATACTCATTCTCCTTGACTGGAAAGAGTTACACCAAATTGCCTCCCTACGGGGTAATTGAAATGACCAGGAACAAACAGTCCAGGAACCGAAGAAATTGTGGCTGGGTTCGATTCTCCAAAAATCTCTCCATGATTGCCATTACCATAATAAGCAGACCAGCTGTTTTGTAAGGAAACAATTGCAACAAGCCATACATCTGAAGAATCCTCTCTACCGTCACCCAGAATTGGGCCCATCGAGGATGAAGAAAGACTAGCAAGTAATTCATAATGTTAAACATGCTCTGGAGGAGCACTCGACAGCCAGCAACGGAAGAAGTAGTCAAGAGTCTGCACACAGCCCATTATGAGGGTAATGCCAAGGCAGAAGCATTCTTGGACCTACTTTCTGCAGGAAACCAATCGTTGCGTCATCAAAAGTAAAAGCAAAACATTTGCAACAAAGACTGTGTCCACTGAAAAGAGCAAAAAAAAACTGAAGACATTGGTGTACCACGCTACAACGAAGCAAGTCGTCGATCTCTTAGCGAGTGGAGAAACTCCTACCATGACTCTACTGGATATCATGCAATATGGAGTAACAACGGTGTGCTTATCCCTTTTTACAGCCATAAGCCAGTCAAGTCAAAATTCATGACATTGGTGGTTGTCAAGCCAGTGATACGACCACCACTTTACCATTCCGTCATAGATGTTGGAATATCATGGAACAAGGTGTAAGACTTGGGGTGACTATGCCACCAAACTCTACTAGTACATACTTAGTCTCCATCTTCAAGCAGTAACGTTTCACTTAATCAATGATATGCACAGTGCAGAAGCGTTAATCACCAGTACCAAACATCACGGTCAAAAACGTCGGATGCAGCCATACGGGTTCGTCTCAAACGTTTACCCTGTTGCTGACCAGAAAATGTATGTAGGGAATGCGTGGCATTCATTTCTGTCGAAACCTGAAAACAAACATCGGCTGCAACAGTTCATTCTGAATGGGTGGCAATCACATGAGTACAATTCTGACTGGTATTATACCAAGGATCTTCTCTGCTATGACCACACGTCCGGCGAATGCGATCCTCGGTTCGAAGCACCGTGTTCGTGTGAAGCTGATACCAGGGCGTTCTACCAAGCAGCACTGTAGGGCGAATCCTATAAAGTTGTTCTTGATTTCGAAGACACAGATGTATGGGTTGTTATACATCAGCCACCTAACTGAGCAAGATATGTACATGTACAAGAAGAAACCTGGAAGTGCTGTGGAATTCTCTGTCGCTCGTTGTTCTCAGACCAAGACAAAGCATGTGATGCTCTTGAAGTCTACACATTTACCGGTTGTGATACGGTAAAAGGTTTCTTCAGCGTGGGGAAGGTTGGAGAAATGAAGCGCATTCTAAAGACAAATAATGTGACAGTTCGAGACAATAAGTAACTTGAAGTTGAAGAGGAACTATCCGATGAACTGACCCAATCAGAAAACGCGTTTGCGAAGCCCGATCACGTAAATGGCAGCAATTGCGACATTATGATACTTTGAAGTTGCCTACTGACGAAGACCCACCCAGGCAACATTGTTTTCGAAGTTACTTGATATCTTATGAATTTAAGAATGCACGACTTGCAAAACGGCTGCTCTTTACTAACTTCGGATGAGAACTGTACCAAGATGGATTAAGAGCTGTTACGCATACCATAACCTCACTTCCAAATCAAGTCCATTTGCCCCAATCCAATGACCTCCCTGAGCTGGAATCTGACGTGGAAACAGAGGCTGAAGAAGGAGTGGAAGACAAAGAAAACTCGATTGTTTATGGCTCATCCATGGAAGACATCAAAACAGACAAAGACAGCGATATAGACAAAGATAGCGATACAGACCAAGATTTCAGTGACTGATTGTGTGATTGTTGTGTCTAGCATTACCTACGAAAGTGATTTTGTACGTTTCACGTTATTTTTATCTGTGTTAATACAGAATATTTATGCTATAATTTATAACTTTCATATTAAAACATTTTTTCAAATACAATTGCCTTTTTTTTAAATTGTTCTCTTTATATAGTAAGGCGTATAGAGTACTTCAATATCTACCCAATGGTACCTTAAACATGAAAATCGACAAAGTAGTTTGGGAAATATTAATAATATATAAATATCGCGAAGGCTAGTCGCCATTTTTCAAAATGGCGCCCAAACGTCAAAAAATTAAAAGTGACACTTATGTTAAATTATATCCTTAACATGTCAAGTATTAATTGCAATCATAAAAAATGTCCCCCGTAATACGCGCTGGGGATTTTGTATCTCGATCGGACTAATAGTCTCCTTTTAGCTCTACACCTTTAGTCCAACGCTTTTCAAGACGCTTCAACCCCTCACAAAAATAATAACTATTCAAACTTTCCAAATATCCATTTACAGCTTCGATGATTTCAGTATTCGATGAAAATTTCTTTCAAGCCAATCATTTCTTGAGATTTGGGAGCAAGAAGGAATCAGACGGAGCCAAATATAGCAAATAGGGTGCATGTTCAGTTAACTGGAATCGTAGATCGTGCGTTTTCGTCATCGCAATTGCCGACTTGTGGTATGGAGCGTTATATTTGTGGTACGAGACCATTTTCTTTGCCAAATGAGGCCTTTTAGCTTTAATTTCTTTTTTCAGTCTGTCTAATAACGAGGTATAATACTCGCCCGTTATTGTTCTCCCGTGTTGCAAGTAATCAATAAAAATTATTCCTCGGGACTCCCAAAACACGGTAACCATGACTGTACCAGCAGGCGGAATCGTCTTTGCGTTTTTTGGAGTTGGCTCTTCACGTGTTGTCCATTGCTTTGACTGATCCTTGGTCTTCGGAGTGTAGCGGTGAATCCACGCTTCGTCAACAGTTATTAAACGTCGCAATAATCTTCTTCATTACATTTGAACATGTCTAGACAATGCTGCCAAATGGTCATTTGAACTTGCTTTTGGTCGATTGTTTGCAGACGCGGCACCCATCTAGCACTGAGCTTTCTCACGTCAACATATTGATGTATAAGATGCACTGTACACGGTCGTATGAAATGGTTACTTCTTCCGCTGTCCCTATCAACTTTATTTGGTGACCTTTCCTCACGGTTTCATGGACTTTTTAAAATGTTTCTTCATCGGTAGTTGTTTTCGTTCCGACAGAACATGGTGCATCCTCTATGTTTGTCCTATCGTGTTTAAATTCAGCAGCCCAGTTTGAAACCGTTGCATACGAAGGCCAAGACTCTCCATGAACTTCATCAAACTCCCTTTTATTTGTTTAGCATTTAAACCTTTAAAAAAGAAATGTTTTATGATGCACGGAATTCGTTTTTATTCATGATTAAGAAAATGCACAAACTGTTTACTTGTATCGATAATAACGGCATGTGTTTATAACCAATCCGTTTGAATATTGGACAACTATTGTACGAAGCTTTCAAAACAAGTGATCAGCACGCGCGCATAACGTCACCTTGTGATTCATTCTAGAAATAATTCGGTCTATCCTTGTATGCTACTGACCATTTTCCAAACGTTATTTCAAGCAATCATATTGAAGTAATAGAAACCGCCTTGCACAATACGTAAAGGTTTTTCAACAAATTACATAAAAATGCAGCTTTCCAATAGCATCACACTATGTTATACCACGAGACTCTGTTACAGGCTAGAAAAAATCCGAATGCATTTTATAACTGGATATAATGTAAGTTGGTGATAGACAAATTCAGCTTAGCTCAAAATGTCATTCTGGAAATAGTCTTGACATAATTATATTCCTGGGTTTACGATTTTTGACTGTTAAAATGTGGCTAGCTAGTTGTTTTTAAATTGTGTTTGAGGCATAAATGCTTTCGTTTCAATAATTTATAAAATAGTCTTCGATCTCCGATTAAAGAGTTAATCTTATGAAGTGCTATAGCGAGCTATACGCCAGCCAAAAAGTAGTAAGGGCTGTATGCAAAATAAATTGTAAGCTTGCTTAATCCAAGCATATAGAGTCAGTAAAGGTTGTATCTCAGAGAATGCAAAGAATCTAAGAAGGGTATTTTTAAAAACAGCAAAACAGTATACAAATAACTACAAGTAAGAACAGATGAGGAGGATGAAAACTTATATGGGGAGAAAGTTAATGAACTTATCAATAAGAACTAAAAGATCTTGGGAATGAAAATAATATTTTACGGAAGAAAACTCAATGATGATGTGAAAGATTTAAAAGTAAAGACGATAGAGAGATAGCTTATAAAGTATCTCATGCATAGGTTCGACTTTGAACTCTCATAATAAAACGTACCTGAAAATTAGGAATAAGGATATATCGGAAAGAAACAGAGGCAAAGGTACAAATCAAATCGAAAACAGTATGTAATGAGAAATAGATCAAAACTGAAGGAGCGATAGAAGAAGATATTTATTGAAAATAAATTACCGAATCAGGAAAGAGAAATAAAAAAGAAATTTAGACAGATGGCAACTATTGAAAAGCAAAAATGCAAAACATAAAGGTAGATTCTGAAGGATCATAATGGACGGGATAAAACGGAAGTATCAAAAGCAAACGCATGCGCTGAAAGGACACGAAGGAAATACACAAATGGAATAAAAAATAAAAAACAAGGACATCGCAATAACCGACCTAAGCAAGGGAAAAAATCAATAAACAATGATACGGGGAATATCATAAACATGAAATCGGCGTTTAGGAAACAAAAAGGACAAATAGAAAAAATGACAAAACTACAAATTAGGAACACGAAAAGGAAACGAAAAAGACTGAAACAAGGGATACTAGTGAACATGGCCCGGAGTGGACAAAAAAGAAAGAGTAATGCGGTTAATACTTTTCTCAGATGAGTTAAATAACATATTGGCAGAAAAAGATGCCAACGAACGAATATCGATTGTCAAAATCAAATTGGTGGAACAACAAAATAATAATAGGGGAGGAATTACAGAACTATGTGTAGTAAATAACCTACACAATACCAAATTTGGTCATGAAGACATTCACAAATTTAAAAAGGTAAGTCACAGCAGAAACGAAAAGCCAATTAGCAACTACTTTCTGGTTAAAAAACATAAGTGGAAATATGTAACGGCAGTAAGGTATAACCTTACAGTCAGACCGCTGTTGTTACGCGATCAAACCGCACTAGGCGTCGTAAAGGATTGCCAAGGTGAGCGGGTTGCCAAGCTAACTGCAGTTGAAATGGGCGACTTCGATATAAGGCATAAGATGGTTCAAATTTAGGTTTAAAAACATTGCACTTAACATACAACAACAAATAGCAGCATTCAGTCCGGAAAACACAGTCTCTAGGCACCACCGCAATTGGAAATTTCTCTGAAACAAGTAGTCCTAAACGAGTTGTTAAGTTAATCCTACCTGACTGTGGAAGATAGAATTGCAGCCTACTCGATAAAATCATACACAATTCAAGTTCAAACATTCAACTCGTACAACATCCTTTCACTTTAAAAGAGCACGTTGAATTTTGTCTCAGTAATCCAAATACATGTTCAATTAACATTATTAAAAATAAAATTTCCAAAGGTTAAGAACATTTTTAAAAGCATACGTTACTGTAAACTTATTGGTCACACGCTATATACTCATAAAATCAAAGTAATAAGACGTTATCTGGACACTTTCAAATTTACCCTTGTATAAATATGAAACACTATTGCTACCGTCCTGTCATAAAAATTCTAAATTAATAACGCAACGATCAGTGCGTCTTTATGAATCATACATATTCTAAAGTACTATTTAAAAATTCTTTATAATTAGACTGTTAAACGTTCCCAAGTATGAATCGCTGTGAATCAAATTTGAAAGTTCTACTTAATAAATAATTTATTATACTAGTTATGTTCTAGTTTATATACAAAGAAACAATAAAGAGTGGTGATGGGTTGCTTGTCCACAAGCCATAACTAGAATTTACCATAATAGAACTGACGCCCTTATAGTTCAACCAACCGTTCACTATTCAACAAGTATCTAAAATTATCCTTCCATACAATATAGTCCTCTCAGATGTACTATCATATCGGCAGGGGTTGACTATTTATAATTAATACTAAGTATGTAAACTCATCACTAATAACAAGCCTTCACGAGGTTCTAAAGATTGGCCTTGGCACCGTAAACGCAGATACAAATGTCCTTTTTCATTTACACCATCTTCACGTGTGTAAAAATTGGGTAATTTGATTCACTGAATGCCCTCTTAAATATTTCTCACAAAATATTTTAATTACACTTGATGACTAAACTCTAAATTGTCTATAAACGGTTGATTAAGTACTTTTTTAATAAACGCACATATATTTACCTAGGTATTATTAATATTCAATACTACAATGTACATCTTTAACTATATAAAGTACCACTCACTTTTCTATCCCGCGGGGTTTTATACACAATACATTTTTAACTCAACGATTGCTGATTATTGCAAATCTGTTTAAATACCAATATCCAAGTCACGTTAATTCTTTTTTAGATACTTTATCCCCAAATAATATATATATATATATATATATATATATATATATATATATATATATATATATATATATATATATATATATATATATATATATATATATATATATATATATATATATATATATATATATATATATATATATATATATATATATATATATATATATATGTTAACGCACCGATATATGCGTTACGGCACCATTTGGTAGTGCCTCAACGTTTTCGACAATATTTTGCATTGTAAACCTATCGATAACTTTTAAAGGAAATTATCGAACATGTCATGGCAACATCTGTTGATTTATAAACGTTTTTGAACGTATATGAAATAGCGATTTTCATGGAGCTTATTGAAAATTGTTTTCGAAGGAGCCACGAGTGCTATTTACCTAAAGAAATAGGATTTAAGTACTACTCATATATCTGTAGGGTGAGCAGCTGTCTCAAATTATATTAATCACCGCTACGTCAACCTCAAACTATCACCATTTAATTTATTGATTGTAACAAAGTAAATATTATTTCAGCAATTAATTAACACAAGAACAAACATAACAACCGTATAACTTAATGATCTAACAAGTTTTCAGGGTGACCTCTTTTCCTTTCTAGGCAATAATCTTGCCGATCTTGAAAGCATTGCAGAGGATTTCTTATGAACAGCGGATTAGTTCATTACATGCAGTATAATTTTTTTTTTTTTTGTTCGTGAAACAGTTCGCACGTTAATGTAAATTTTACTTTGCAAGTAACCCCACAAAAACATCATTATGAAATAAATCACATGATATTGGGGGCGACCGTATGGAGCCAAACCTACCAAGGTAGCGTTCTTGAAAAGTATTACACAAAAATTTTATAAGGGCATTAGTTGGATGTATTAGAATCTCATCCATTTGGAAATAAGTTTTAATAATGTTCAGAGTCTCAATTGCTCGTACGATATGGTCTCACAAGAGATCTAGACCAGTAAGTATATCATTGATTATTCCAATACATAGTACATTGACTTTTTGAGCATACTGTGTTCTCGTTAGATTTTGAACTTGTGGATTTGTATGCGCCCTATATTTAAAGTTTTTAAAGCTGACTTCGCCAGTCAAAATAAAAGAGGCTGTATCTGCTAACACGATTTTGTTTAGAATTTCTTCATTTGAATTAAACAAATTAAACATTGTTTCATATAAATCAGTCCCTTCTTTATCTTCAAAATGCTCTTGGTGATTTGAAAATTTGTATGGTTTATAATGAAACTCTTTTACAGTCTTGTACACAGAACTGTACGATACACCGAAATGTCTGGATACATCTGAAAGAGATGCTATGTTAAAACATTATTGATTTAGTTTATTCCTTTCACGGTGGACAATACATCTATCTATTTTTAACCTAAAGATGTTGAGAATAGCCTTTGCACACGGTGTTGCTTCTTTACTGTACCTATTCAGGATAAATTAAGTTTTTAATAAAATATTGGTAACAATTTGGGGTTGACGTTTGCCGGAATAAGTTATTTGACATTCCCGACATTTAATTGTATCTCTATGGTTTTCGAAAAAGGTTATCACGGATGTATTGATATATTTTTTTATTCAACTACACACAGGGACTGTAATGTGTAATAATACAAAAAAACTTGATTGCGTGTAATCCCTTGTGTTTAAGTTATACGGCCGTATTTCAATTTCTATGGCTTCTCTTACTATCCGTTGTGTTTTGTAGTCTATATAGGCCAGCATCTTGGTCTTATTTCAATCGATGTTGTGTGATATTTGTTGTACGTCCTGTGCTAAAGATGAAGTGATTTGATTCTTTATCACTACGCTTTTGTATTCATATCTTCTCAGATTGATCCTCGCTTGGTTTGGCGGATGTACGTATGGTCGCAGTCTGCACATGGTATCTCGTACACTCCTTGATTTACGAGCTCAATTTTCTTTTTTGGATTGCGTACCATTATTGATACCTTTCCTGTCGTTCCAAATACTGTTGCAATGTCGTTTTTGCGGAGTAGTTTGTTAATCTCGTCTGTCGTTTCCTTGATATATGGCAGTTGCTCTAAGGTTTGTTTTTAAAAAACCGTTTGTCTACTTCTTTTCTGTTTTCCTTGTCTGCTAGGGTTTCTGATGTCGTCGTCATGGTTTTTATCACTGATTGTAACTGTGAAGGATGGTGACGAGATTCACCGTTGAGGTACTGTCCGTATGAGTTGCTTTCCTATAGACCGTTGTCCGTTCTCTTTTTTGAAAACCAAAATATCTAGGAACGGCAGTTATTTCTCGTCCTCCAATTCCATGATAAATTTTTTTTATTATGTACGCTGTTTATGTGTTTCTTCTCCCTAATTCCATATCAAGAACGTGTCGTCTACATAGCTTAGCTATAGTATTGACTTGCTGTTTGTTGTGCTTTTACTTCCAGATTTGCTATTACAGAAGAAAGTGAGGATCCCATTGGCGCGCCTTCTATTTGTTTGTAACGTTACTCTTGGTATATGAAATACGTATTCTTCAAGTAATGTTCCGTTAACTTGATGATGTCCTCCGATGGTTTGTAGTTCTTAATGATATTTAGAGTTTCGTTTATAAACACGTTAGGAAATAATGACAGCGTCAAAACCTACTAGTATTCTGTCCGTTGAAGCGGTGACCCAATCGTGCTTACAATTGGTCTTAGTGGTACTGCTTCCTTATGAATTTTAAGTAACCCGTAAAACACATCTCACGATTTTTCCTTTATAATGACGGGCGATTGAATTTCTTGGTTGACGCTGCTTGATTTTATTTTCTTTTTGCTTGTTTTTTCTAAATAAGTTGTCGAATCCGTGTTGATTCGTTGGTAGGCCGAATCATCTAGTAACCCATTTATTTTCCTGGTGTAACCTTATATATCCATTACTACAGCTATTGCCCCTGTCTGCAGGTAGCACGATTATGCTGTAATTTTCTTCAATGTTTATAATTTTCTGGATACATCTTGGCGAATAATTTCCCTACGTCTTCTGGTAGTGTGGAGATTTCTGGCTCATACGAATACGTGGAGAATATTCATACCAACAAAAGTTTATACCGTTTTTATCGTTGGATATTATGCATGTGTAACGTATTTCTAAGAAAGTATTGGCACACTACTGAGTTTAGTAAATCCATTCATTATAGAGAGAAACACAAGTAGAAGGATGTTCTGTAGCAGTGAAATGTTTAATGGATTTGATAAATATCTAAACTTACCCGGACTATTTATAGGTCTGTCTTTTTCCAAGTCTGAAACCTCTTGTGCCATCCAAAAGAAATAATATAGTCCAGCTCTCCTTAGGTACATGCTAATCCTTTACGACTTCCAAACGGCTCAACACGGCTATTGGAGTGGCTCTTAAATTTACAGTTATACGGGGGGGGGTTAATGTATAGACAGAGGTCATGGTTTCACTCTTAACAAACACCAATGATTGGTGAAAATGATTTATTTACAGTAAATACGAGTTTTCCTTAACTTAAATTTATATACGGTCAGAAAGCGAAAATGACGGCTATTTAGAAGCGGTTAATTCACACTACTAACCTTTAATTGCTTTAACAATTGTTATTTGTTCAAGTATCTATTAGATAAAGTTAATTAGTCAATTAAAATCTTACTATGCCTTGTAATATACAAGTTGCAATACGATCTAACAAAGTCGGAAGCGTAACATAAATTATTTATTATTATTTTAAATATGCAATCCTTATCGCGGGATGGTGGAATTGATACAAAAAATTTACTACTTTGCACACAAAATAAATAGTTACTTAAATAATGGTTTAATTAGGAATTACAGGTCATTGCATTAACTTTACGTTTTAATGCAATTTACATTACATTGCTATAATAATAGCACAGATTTAAAGCTACGACAGATTCTATATTCTACGTTACCAAGGTATTATAAAAATAACTTTACAATTTAAGTGGATTAATTAATACTGGAAATCATTGGCTGAACAACTATATATATTTTATCAATCTCGTTATTCATGTTTGGTGTATCGTCTACAGCAAACATTTGCAAATGTATCATATCTGTAACATGACATATGACGTTACGTATACAAACCCATTTATGCCAGTATATTATTACCTTTAAATCTAAATATTCAAAAATACAAATTTTAAATACAAATTACAATACCAATCTCTAGCATTAAATGCATAGATTCACTTCCGGAACATCAAACATGCTCTTAAATCTGGTTAGCAATCCCGTATCATTGGGACTTACAATTGGTCAATTAATATGAACAATCCTGACGATATTATTTTATTTCTATCAACACTTTAATCAAAAATTGAGTCTAGCATTTCCCTGCGGACCGAAGCTACGGAAAATTTTGGCATGAGTATCATTTATAGCGTGACCCATGACATTACCGTATATAATTTTTTCGTTAAAGTTCTTATTTAGTTTGAGTAGAGCACAAAAATGTAGTTCTTTAATATAAATGTTTACGTTTTACATTGGTTTATAATTAAAATTTAAACCTTCTAAAGTTAAACGTTTTCCGTTCTCATGTTTAATTAAACAAGTATATTTCACGTTTGGCATCATTGTGGAATGTTTAATATTAGGCAGTTGTACCGTAAAAGAAGTAATTAAAGTTTATTCTTGATTTCATTGACTTATTTACTTGCGACTCTTACGGGATCGAATAGTTCTTCTGGACTTAACACATATAATGTCACTAATCTAAGTGTTAAGGGCTTTGAATACTTTATCTAAGTATCTCAAAAGCCTTTCACTGGTAAAACTTTATTTCGAGAAATATTGTAGCACAACTTGCTTTACACAATTTATTATACATATGTAGTCCATAACGTTACCGTAATAATGTTCATTTATATAATCCCATACAGGTATACACATCATTTTGGCCAAAACAGACCTTGTATTCGGCCGCAGTGTGCGGATTAGATTCACGTCATACTTGACTCAAAAATCTCTACCAACCAACTTCTTTTTATAGAAAAATTGTTATGGCATACACGGTAATAAAATTAAGTAATATATAAACCTGGATTTTGCTGGACTATCCAGCGGTCGGGGTTGGGTAAGATTTTAATTAATTTTGCACACCGCAGAACAGTATACCATACATAAGTCAAAATAGGGGTTGAAATTGTCGTAAAACGGGAAATGGGCGCCAGAGTATCTGAAAAGTCGGAATAGGGATTGTTTCGCCTAATTACGTAAGTTAACACCTTGTCTAGATACCCAAATAACTCGCTTACCTGTACGTAATCAATCGCAGGTGGGACGGGGCCAGCAGAATAAATAAAGACAATCGTTATTCAAACTAAATCAATGATTGTCATTACGTTACTCCACTTAATCTGTTTGCATTTGAACGAAAGTTATATTTCAAAATAATTATTGAATTCACTTTACTCTAATCCACCACCGGATTGAGAAATATTAATCAGATTGATAAAAAATATGCTCAATCCAAAATTAAACAACGCTAAATATAATCATCAATTAAATTGACAATGAATACTTAAACATGAACCAAATAATCGTCATTCAAATTCTGTCAATTATTTCGCTAAACAAAGTCACTAATTAATAACAAAAGTCGCTACCTCATGAAATTAAATACGTCAAATTCAGATAATTGTCACTAGTCCCTTTCGAAACTTTAAATCAGTAAGCCTAGCTTCTACTAAAATCTTGTGGTTTTAGTTATTTACAGATGGCTACTAATCCCAAAAAAGGAATGCATTAAGGCAACAAACTTTAAATCCTATGCTATAAAAGTTAATTATTTAGATCGTAATCGCACGTAACCTTGCTTTCTAAATGAACACCAAAATTATTTACTTTAATTTCTAGGACCTCCTTAAAATAATCAAACACAAAGAAATTCGCAAATAGGTGTCGTATAACAAGCGGGTTCACATCTGGAACCACCTCAAAAAAACAACACTTCAACATCGGGACATGTACACAAATTAAAAAAATTAACATATAGAATATGCATAATCGGCGCAGGTTCTAGATAGACCCTTTGTATTGGCCTTTCTAAAAACTATTGTAAAATTTTGTACTCAAATCAGCAAAACAAATGATTATTCGCACACAAAATTTATCATATAAATTTTGACATATTCAACCTTTATGTATTAAAAAAAAACTCAAAACAAGTTATAATTTCGGAAGATTGAGTACGGTTGCCAAGGAAAAATTCTACTCTGAAATATACAAAACTGAACAAAGAATCGTATTCAATCTTAATTACATTTAAACAATGCATAAAAAAACTGAAAATTTATTAATGTCCGTCGTTTATGAGCAGCAAAAAAAAAACAGTAAATGCACAATAAGATTTACTTTATTAAAAGTACACTTTCCCCATATGTTATACGAAACACCTAGTGAAAGCTGGGAGGTTGGCTTTGGTGTGGCGAAAATAAGGTACTGAATGTGGTGGCTTCTCGAAATTCCCTCGTGGAAGATGTCGGAGTGTCGATTTAGAAATCCAAAGTGCGGTCGATTAACATCCAACTTGGTTCCACGATAAATTACAGTCTAAATATTTACACTTTATTTACAAATGCTATTAGGCGTTGCGTTCAGAACTGCTTAATTATAATACCTTATACGAAAATTAATTTATTCTCTGCCAGTTCCTTGTCAATGGCGAGCGATAAACTTATTTCCTGCCACTAAGAAAGAACGTAAATTTATTCCGCAAGAAAAGCGATGACAGCTCCAGAGGGTTATGAGTGTACTAATTAAAACACATTATATGTCCTTGGATCAACTACACAAGATCGTTACGATAGTTTAGACTCGTGATGGGTGAACAATTCAAAGACTCCAGGGTTTATCGGGGAGGAAAGTACCCCTTTACAACGAAGTTTTGATCACCAGGGGTCGGGAAAACGTTCTTTCGCGGGACTGCCCTAACGTCGCCCGATAGCGTGTATACACAAAAATGTCTGAACTAACTCTACCTAACTCAAATTAATCATTATCAGCCCTGTTGGATTATTAAAACCCCTTCATTACTTAATCCTTTTCTACCATATTCTAAAAGAAAATCGCTTAAATTTTTCAAGCGCGGGAAAACTTCCGAAATTGTTCGTAAAAATTCGCCTCCTGTGAAAACCGCTTCAACAGCTTTTTTTTCAATTTACTGACGTGTTAGGACGTAGTTTGTTTTTATTCTAGTACAAATTGTAGCCCATATAAATTATTCCTCTAACTGCTATGACTAACTTAACAAGCTTAAGACGGTAAACTACATATGACAGTATTCCCGGCGCCGAATTTTCAACGATTACATCATCTTTTGTATTTTACAGCACAACTGCGTTTTAACATTTGAAACTTGAAGAATTGATACGATATTTCTGATATTATTTTAATTCAGTCAGACAGACAGTTCTACAAAAATACATTTCTACTCAATTTTATGAATTCTAAAAGTAAAACATATGTTAATTAACTACATCTTGATCATTTACACGAAATAATAATTCTAAACAAACTAGTAAAAGGACTGCACGATAGCACATGTGAATCTTTTTTTTTTTATTTCCAATCCATACTGGCCAATTAAATCAAAAGCTTTATAATTGCGTTTTCTAATTACAAGATGTTTGAATGCAATACCATCCAACTATGAGAGATGCACGGACCTAACAAATAATTTGTAGTTTTCGAAAATTATTGGCAAATCTTTGATAAATCATGGACACATGACAAAATGTCTACCTCATTAAAAAAGATGACGTCCAAAATTAAATTCGGCCAACAATATAACCTACATTCATGTAGGTAGACTTGGAGTGACCGGGTGGCTCAGGGGGTCGGGCCAAGCTTATAACTTAAAAACTAATTAACGAATGCTTTTCAGTTTGGGTTTTTTATATTAAAACTAATTTCCACTCACTTGACGTAAAAATCCAAAATGGCCAACTTCGGTTTACCAGAAATGAACCTAAGTCTGGATTTTTACATGCATATTTGGATTCAATGAGTCAATATGCAAATGTTAATATTGACCAACAATGAATGGTAAATTCCAGAAAAGGCATGCAATTGAACAATTTTGCGGACATGTTGGTAAATCGTGAACCTAGGTTTGGTCAAGTTTCGGGGTTTTACACTTACATATACCAATTTAAATAAATTTCCTTTCAGGGCCGTATTGATCTTTAATTTGACGTATTTTACTATTCAAGAAAACACGCTTTATTTTTTAAATCGCTAAAATAGTATTTTACGTTATTCGCATGGTAAACAGATTTTTACTGGCGAGAGGAAAAGTTTATTGGCGAACATGTAATCTCATCAAGGCAGCAATAACTGTTACCTTGCGTATAATGTAATATGTTTTATTTGTTATTCGTTGGTACATTTATTAAAAATGTGAATTTATGATATAAATTTATTTATAATAACATTTCTAAATATTTCCCCAACAGTGACTTCAAGTGTAAGTACGAGAACGGGTTACCATTTATCAAATTGCTACCACACATAAACATGCTATTGACAATGACATAAATTTTTTTTTGTGCTTTCGTTCTGTAATGGCGTACATACAGACCGCAAACCATATTTTTGGAAGCATTCAACGTTTTGACGTGCAATGTTACCAAAATGATATTAGTGTAAATGCCAACTTAACCATGCTAATAATTCTCAACCTCAGTATTTGACTTTACCAATTGCCAATCAAAGATTTAAATGTTGCCAAAATATATTTTTGAAAACATTCAACTTTTTGACGTGCAATGTTACCAAAATAATATTAATGTAAATACCAACTTATACATTTAAGTAGGTAACATTATTAACCAAAATGTTTGGCTTTAACTATTGTCATTCATAATTTTAAATGTTGCCAAATTACATTTTTGGTAGTATTCAACTTTTTAACATGCAATGTAATCAAAATAACATTTATGTAAGTACCAACTTACACATTCGAGAAGGTAGCATTATTAACCTAAATGTTTGATTTTAACAATTGTCATTCATAACTTTAAATGTTGCCAAATTACATATATAAATAATAATTATAAAATTAAAAATGCTATGAAAGTTGAAATGTTGTCAAATTACATATTGGGAAGTATTCAAATATTGTAAAATGAAATGTCATGTTGAGATACAAAACTACCAAAATAATATTTATGAAAGTAAAAATTTCACGAAAGTTTAAACGTTGCCAAATTACATATTGGAAAGTATTCAACAATTGTAAAATAAAATGTATCTTTGACATAGAATGCTACTAAAATTAATTATTAATTAATAATTAAATTAAGTTGTTGACGCTCAAACTGTCATTCAGACCCTTAAGAATAACCAACTTCAATTTTTGAAAATAGTCAAATAAAGATACATAAAAGCATATTGCTACATTAGAACAATTACGTCTTTAAAGGCGTCTTTAACGACATTTTTACGTGTCTTTAAATGATCTAAAAATGAATAGTAATTAAAATTAATGTTTATAACAAACCTTTTTATGTATATTTAAAATTTACGTTCATATTGGCAACTTAAGTGCATTTCGTGTAGCGTTAGTTGCAGAAATAAATTTTTTCAGTTATTATCCACTGCACATCCCTTTCCGCGATTCGAGACATTTTCGGTCATTGTGCAGTGTTACTTTGAGTGTCCTTTATTCATTGCTTGAACTACGTGTTTAAGTATAAGCCATTTTCGCTTTGTTAAAATTTTTATTAAGAGTGTCACATTTATATGGTGAGTTACTAAAATTATTATACTGAAATTTGAGACATTTACAGTTCAGGCAATTTTACTTATACTCTGACCACTCATTTTTACTTTGGGTTTAATTTTATTTTAACGTTAAGTTTTTAAGATGATGCAATAGCTTTTGCTACTACGAAGTGGGATTTCAATTAACAAATTTTACTTTGAACCATGCAATTCAGATTGGATGTTTATAAAGAAATTTCTATATGTTTGGAACAACCAGTATATCAATCTGATGTTTACTTCAACTTTCATTAAAATTTAAAGTGATGAATCGACAGCATTTCCTTATCTGCTGAAGGTCCAGTGACACCCAAAATGTAAAAGAAATTACTTCAGGTATTTCATATTGTTAATTAATTCACATTAGTTTAAGGCAGTTAATTAAGAATCACTAACATTAGTTTTTAAGAGATCATCCTTATAATCAAATTAAGTATCGCAATAAAACTCATTGTTGTGATTATTTTTTTGCTTGTCGTTTTCATGTTTTTTGTAACTTTTCTATGTTTAAGGTTTATTTGTTCCTTAAAAACGAATTGGCGTCCGAGATTACATTATTTATTTTCAGGTTTGAAGCAACACCTTTTTTTGTAAAGCGAAAACATCTAAGCAATTCTATTTTTGTTAATAAGCAAATCTAATGTTATTGAACCTCGACCTATTAATCTACCGATGAGCAAAGTGGCATGAAATCTTCTAGTTATCCATTGTTTTCCATTGCTAATTATAGCTCTGGGCTAGAAGTATTAAGTGGGTGAATTATTTATACGATCCCGTAAAGATTACATGTTAAAGAAGGTTACTAATCATACTCACAACTGTTATGGATTAATGCATTACTCACTGAACTGTATGTTCAAATTTTTTGAGATGTTCCTATATTCTTGAAACAAATACATAGTAGTTTCACTTATGAATTTATAAGAACAGAAAATAATATCATTATAATTGTTTTGTACTTGAATTAATTACATATGTTTATTAATTGTGAAAGAAATTTTTCTATCTGTGATAACGTTTACAGTAGCGCAAATGTAAATGTAGTTCCAATGAAATTAAGAAATTGAGAATTTTAAATATAATATGGAACATTTTCTTTATTATAAATAAAATTAGTTTCAAAAACAACATAATTACAATGAAAATCAGATACTTGAAGTATAATAAAAAGAAAAATTAGTTAAAAACTTATTGGAAACAAATGTGCATGTTTATACACAAATTTAAATAAGTAATGAAAACGAATAAACATTTTTACATTGCAGTGTCATTTTAAGTTAATTTTATGCTTACTTCATTCTGTTAATCAAAATAAGTACATAATTATACAAAAAAGCATGTTTTTTATTGGGCAAAATAAAATTTAATAATATTGAAACTATTTCAAATTAAAAATAATGTTTAAAAACTTATTTCAATTTTAATTGTTCATGTAATGAAATATCATCTTGCTAAATTATAGTATATTATAATAAAAGAATGTAAATTATAAAAACATTATAAATTAATAAATATTCAACTAATTTGGTGAGCAAACCCTTTTATATCAAATTTAAAAAGTATATATTGATCACATGAATTTTTGCGGAATTTCAACGCAAACAACTATGGATATAAATATACATTGTGAGTGATTGCGAAGGCGTTGAGGTTAGATGGGTCAAATTTAGTTGAAACTCAAAATGTTTGTAAAATGTCCAAAATTATTTTAAAAGTAGTTTGGATCGATTTGGGGTGATCACGTTTTTCGTTCATTGTATAGCTCGGTTTTAATTGAGAATCAGTTTTAAAGTTGTATTGTGTTTCAAGGCTCATAGTAGAACACGTCTAACCTGAGTTTGAACATTAGCCCCATTTGAAGTTCGTGTTTTGGACCAAAAAAGTCGGCTTGCGTTTTTTGAGGGATTCTGCACCTAAGTGTCCAAGACAACTTACATTTCAAATTTCAGAGTTCGGATGTGCGAGATAAGGAAGATGGCTCTATATCTCGAAAAGTGGAGGGGATACAAAAAAGTAGAAAATCTTATTTTAGTATTTGATGTTGTTCTAATTGGTTCAAAGTTTCAAAAAAATTGGTTGGTAAATAATCAAGTTATTAAGAGATGCGCGAAGTCGACTTTACTCAGAATCGATGTGTCTGGAAAAAGGAACCACCCCTCCACCATCGTATGTGTGTGTTCCATCCCCTCGGGGTGGTGCGACGGTAGTTTCGACTATACGTCACGACGCCTTAATCCCTCCCCACTCATTCGCCGTCGGTCGCGAACTCTCGGCCTTCACGTCGGGCTGGCGGCGAATTTTTATTTCGATACCTCGCAAACGCGATCGAGGCAATCTCGTAAGGAGTGGGACGCGGCGGCCCAAAGCGAGTGTTCCCGTCGAAATCGTACCCGGCACGTTTCTTATCTCGTCGAACTCGGCCCGTGTGAAAAATTTGATAAATATCGGGTCATATTCCGAATTTGAAAGTTTATTTTATAGTTTCTTTTTAATTAGCGCTACCTATATACAGCGTTAATAGAGTTAACTTTGGAACCACGACGCGAGCGTTGTCACCATGATTTTCTAAATCTGTTTATACCACCAACTATTACTAATAGTCTACTAACAAACAAACTTGAGATATTGACGCTTTATTTGAAAATACTGACATACAGAAGCACAAATAAAACAAAATCCAGAGCAAACAAGAAAATACGAATGGCAAATAAATTCTTTAACTGATAAGAAAACTTAATTAATAACTAAACAATAAAATAATTCTCTACACCTAAAAATAAGTTGAACAAGTAAACATAAACGAATAAAACCATAAATTCAAGTTAAATGTTCAAAATGTTGACCACGCCTAGCTAGACACTTTGCAATTGGCTCGGTAAACGAAAGATTCACTCGCAATAACATTAGAGGCGAAATGGATTGAAACGCGGCTCCAATTCTATTTTTCATATCTTCACTTGTGGTGGGAGGATGTTGGTAAGCTTCTTGTTTAACGTAGCCCCAAGGCACAGCATCTCGTCCTATCCACCTCATCGGATCATTTCTATCAAGATATTACCTAACGTTGATTGAATAGTGTGCAGGGGCGCCATCCAGTTAAAACCACATCGTACGAATATTATCTACCTCGATATTTTCCAAAAGCTCGGGTAGATCACTTTCAAAAAACAGTAAATATCTTTCTCCAGTAAGACTCTTATAAAATAAAAAAGGACCAACCACATTAAAATTGATTATACCACCCCACACATTACTGACCATCGATGCTCGTAATCAACAACCCTTAAAATGTTCAGATTAGTATCTGAATAGTGATGATAGTTATGTGTATTAATATTGCCATTATTGTGAAAACTTGCCTCATCCGTAAATAGAAACAAAATTGGGTTGTTCATTGACTTTGGTAGTTACCCATTGGCAGAAAGATTCACGATTTTGAAAATCTATTTCAGTTAAACCTTGATATGACAAGGATGCAATTTGTTTTTTTTTTAATAAAGCTGGGAAATTGTATTTCTAATTAGGTCTAGGTGTGTAGAGATGCCACAACTTGAAACTCAACTTCTTCATTTGGGCTTGTTTTTGCGCGCTTGGGATAATACACACTTCCAGAATTTATAAATCTCTCATCTACATTCATAAACGACTCGCTCGGCGGCTGTCTTCTCCCTGAGTATCGTTGACAGTACAAACAGGTAGCCAGCAAAGAATTTCTCTGAGCTTCGCCGTAAATAAAGATCATATCGACCATTTCTTCTTTGGAAAAATTAATTTTACACAAAAATTGACAAAACGACAATCCAAAAACACACAAACTAATGGAACAATATTTTAATGATTATACAAACGTCAAAACAATAGATGCAATTGTTCCGCTTATTACGAGCGGCTAGCCTATCTGATTTGTTTTGTGGAATTCTATTGTCAGAATAAATTTGTGTTTTATAATATTTTTAAGTAAAAGCGTCAATATCTCAAGAAGGGTCCATCTTATGGATATGAAACCTATTTATCAATTAGTATCTACTTTTCACGCAGAATCGAAATGTGAAAATATACATGGTGTTGCATTTGAAAAAATTGAGAAAAATTACATTTCGTGTAAGTTAATCATTCTGTATAGTTTTACATGTTTTCGAAATATATCTCAGTTTGTTTGTTAGTAGACTATTATTAATTGTCGGTGGTATAAGCAAATTTACAAAATCGTGGTGACAACGCTCGCATCGTGGTTTACTCTATTTTGGTACTAAAGTAACGATATCTGCAGAACGGTTAGTGATACAGATACAAATTTCTATACTTTTATTCTAAATGTAACAGTGAGTCCAAAACTGCAAAAATATACAGGGTGTTCCATTAAAAAAACATAGGTTTGGGTTGGCATATATTGTCAATCACCCTGTGTATACCTAAATATTTCTAGAATGTAGGTCCAATGATAGTGTCACACCAAAATTGGTTTTGATGTCTTTAATAGTTGAGAAGCAATCCTCCGTCCTCGCAATAGACACCCACCCTGTATATACGTATACCCCATATAAACACACGGGATACGTGGTATTTTCGATGGGAGGAGTGTTTATTTGACAGCAAATCGCAAACATATTTACATTGACGGATAAACGAAGACGTCGTTTGTTTAAACCGCATATATCTAGCGTCGCGACGCCGCCTACGACAGACATCGGTTTTGTTATCTCGGTTAATATCTCTTATATTAAAAAAGAAAAAAATCATCGTAACAGTCTTGATAACAACAAAACTTTTCCTCTCTCTTGTTTTTTCGAAATTTGAACTCTATTCGTCCGAAAAACATAAAAACTGGATTTCGAAGGCGAAATTGTTTACTTTTTCAAGTTTTGACCACGGTGTCCTCTTTTCTAGGTCAAAATTATAGTAAATCGATACATAGTTCCCCGCTGCGGTAGAACTCGTCGTGGAAAAGAAAAATAAAAAAAATCACGTTAAAATTCCAACGGGTCGAAACTTCGTGATAACTCGAAGCCGGTACCTGTTAGAGGGAATCAGAGCCGATTTTGTTTATTTTCTCACCAAACTCCATCGATATGGACACCTCCCACAAATATTTGAATAAAATTGTGTTTTATTCGAAAAATATCTGAAGGCTACCCCGTTTGATTTTTATTTTAAATTTTAAAACGCCATTGCGTCGGAACTTATAACACCCTAGAGTGTAAAATATTTGTTTTGTTAATTGCCCTGGTTTGTTAGCTCAGTACCCCAAGGGAGGTTCAGTTGGCAGTTTTCAACACTCCAATGTATGTTGGGTTGCGTGGAGTTATAATAAAGTAACACAATGTATAAGAAGTGTATTAACCATATAATTTGCGAACTATAATTAAAATATAATACTTTTAAATAATATAGAGACAAAAAATCTTATTCTTGCGTACAAAATAAAATTAAACTCAGTTCTGTAGTTTGAATCTGGCTTCGGGTTTGATAGCAAGCTGTAACAAATTTCATTAAGCCTGTGTCTGTTGTTTTCCGTGGTTATCTTTTCTTAGTAAGTGTAATAATAATTAATGGCGGGGTGAAGATAAAAGGACCGAGTGGGTTTTTTTTTTAAAGTGGAGTAACAACTTCAATCAGGTAAGGTATTATGTTTCCTTGAGGTAATGAATTGGTGAGTAATTCCAAATATAGGGGTTGAAACCTATGTGACTTAGAGGAGGTTTAATCAATTGAATATGATTGTGTGATATTGACTGGAAAACGAGGTACTTAAACAGGTTAGGATAATCGTTAACCTACACCAACATTTGCAATTGTTATAATCAGCTGTTAGTGTTGTATTGTAAAATTTGGATGTTTGTGAATATGAATTAATTTTTAATGTATATTATTAAAATAGATAGAATGCAATTGTACCAAATGAAGTATGTGTAATACCATGTGATTTATTTAACTTTTCTGGTGTAACAAGATTACTCGGGTGACTAAATGAAGAAATTTGTATATAAAGTTTAAATTATGTGAAATGGAAATATGGTACACTAAATTATGTTTAATAATTAGTACTGGGATTAGATGAAATAACATTTTTGTGAATGTTTTCCTGGTGGTGTTATATTGAAATCACAGGACCATATGTGGGGATAATTTGGTTTCGATACCAGGTGGTAGGAGTTCGGACAGGAGTTCAAGAGGGTGTGTGACAAAGGGAGGATATAGGAGTAAGTGGTATTCTGATAAGTGGCTTGTGACGGTATAAGTTTTATATTGGTGGATTAGGATCGGTTATTGAATTACTGATTTCTATGCAGTCTTCGGGGTATTACCCCCGAATGAATGTTAGATAGGAATTAGGCTTACACCAGGGGAAAATTAAAGGGCGTGAGATTTACACTAAGCTGGTAACGGTACGAGTATTAGATTGGGAATCTGGAATCGTGGTAGTAACACCGAACAGATGTTAGATAGGTATCAGGCTTATACAAAGGTAATAGGGAACATTATAGGTATGTCACAGTATAGGATTATCTTATAATTGGGGTCGAAACCACCATTAATAAAGCAATACTATTAACAATCTTTATCTATCCGTGGAGGTACGTACACCGATAGGGCAGATTTGAGATTGTATCTCGGATACTAGGGTCAGACAGGAAAGGGGCTTCGTAAACTAGCCTTACTTCTTGGGGCCGAAGCCACCAGTAGTAGAAAAACGTTACTGGGTAACTACTTACTACTTCTCGTGGTACAGACACCGAGAAAGTGTAAATAGGTACTTATGTTTCTGGATACTTATTTTGATAACTGGAACTAGGATATCGAGAGATCAGGAAATATGTTAGGCAGGTTAGCATGGAATTAATGACAGGCAGGTTATAAAAGCAGGCAGGTAATTTGATATTCACTGGTCAGGTTTCTAGATCAAGTGGAATTAAATTCGAATTGAAATAGAATAGGAATAACAGGATAGTGAAGGTGAGTGCTGATATTTAAAGGGGACTTACTAGGAGAGGGAAAAGGAGTGGGAATCTGATAGGATTTATACACAATACTACATTCAGTTTGCGGAAATAAACAGGAAAGAAGTTTTGATAGGAATTTCTGTACTAGGATTGGGTAATTAATATGTAATGAATTTTAGGATCATAACAAACTAACGATCCGATTTTCACGATATTTTGTTCCCCGGTTCACTTCTACGAAAGGAATCGAAAGAGACCGGGGAAGACCCCATCCCTCTGCTCCTTCCACTTTTATTGACACGTGAATTTTTTCCATTTAAAAGCATTGAAAAAGTTCGTAACTCGCTCAAATCTGGTCCAATTTTCGAGCTTTAAACGTCATTCGATTCTAATTCGATAGCGAACGTATTTCCATTATATAAAAACCAAACGGTGAAACGGTACGTCTCGTACGACCACGTTTTCAAAGCACACGTACACGTCAAACACTTTGACTGTTTCTCCCACCAATCGCGTGATTCTTGCCGAACTTACACCGTCCACGTTGGATTCTCACTCGAAATCCAACGCGAACGCAAAAAACACAAACCCTCTAACTTTTCATTCGTCCGAGCCAGTCGAAATTGAGGAAAACTCCTTCACCTCCGTTTCCGAAACGAAGCGACAGCCGGCCATGGCGTTATCGGGGTAATATAGTTCTCGACGGTCCTCATCGACGCATCAAGTTTAAATAATTTCTGAGATTCCGTTTTCCAGAAAATCTGGAAATCTGCCGACCACACCTAGATAACGGTATGCGGCACGTTTCTTATCTCGTCGAACTCGGGCCGTGTGAAAAATTTGATAAAAATCGGGTCATATTCCGAATTTGAGAGTTTATTTTATAGTTTCTATTTAACAAATTGGTAAAGTACCTACAAAATTCGAATGATGAATAACTTCGCAATTGTATTTTTGTGGGTTATATTGGTTACTGTCAGTTGTGAGTCTTGCCACTTAATTTCAACAAGAGTGAAGTTTCAAAAAGTAAAACAGTTTTGTTTATTGATTTTGATAACAATTGTTGACGTCGGCACAAAAACCTTATGTCTCACTCTGTCATAAAATGGTTTGCGAGTAGTCGCAAACACCCATTTTCGGGCCGTGTAATACAAATAACTATTACAAGTTAGTAGCTTGTAAAAGTCGTTTTACATAGTTCAAAGATTTAGTTAATGAATGTTTACTATTGATTAACAAATAAAATTACTTGTAGCTTAGATTTTAGTCTTATTACGCTATTTTTTGTGGTGTACTATCATTCGAATTGCTGCAAATCATGCAATTTCTATAAAACGTCAAAATTGTAGTAACCATTACAGAATCTGTTAAACACAAAAACTATATTAAGAGGTTAAAAACAATTAAAGTGTTTATATTCATAATAATTTTTTTACCTATGCTATACGAATCTAATTCTAAACTTCAAGCAGTGTAAGTAATAGAAAAGTAAATTGATCCATATTTGAAAATAAATAGATGTCGAAAGTAAAAAAAATACCTTTTGAGTCGTAAAAGAATATCAAGAAAGAATTTGCTTTGGACAAAAAGAACTCTACAAAGACAAAGAATCCATTCCATTCGTACAAACTTTAAAGGGTGGAATTAACTTTTTCAAAGGAATAACAGAGTATTTGTGTCTTAATTTACTACTAAAATTGAAAGCGTGAATATTAGGAAAGAGAGTTAAAGCTAAAAGTGAATACGTAGAATATGCATTTATTTATATACTAAAACATGAGTTATCAACATAAAAAATAAATGCTTTGTATCAAACACTAACATTTCTATGAAAACTAAGTGGCTCAGTTTTATTTTTGTTTGCGGTATTCGTGTATTGTAGTCTTTTAAAAGCTCCTTTCCGCTGATGAACACAAAGAATAACCAAACAAATGCCGTTTCTATAAAAGGCCATTAAAGATCCATGTGAGTATTCTACTCCGTACATTTCATTGTGTATTGAAAATTTACTGTATTAACTTCCGAGAGGGTATACGTAAATCATTCATGTAAGCAAGCATGATTTTTAATAGTGCACCTTTGATTAGATACCTCAATAACACTATTTTATGTATTTATGTTAATTAAATTTTGAGCGTATAAGAAGACGGTATTTTATTTAAGAAATCGGTGGTTTAACGGATACCAAGATTTTACCTTTTATCACTTTCCTACCAAAATAATTATCCGTTCGAACTGGCGAATCCAAAGATTAATTAACTTTCAATTAAATTAAAATCTTTTAACATGACAAATAAAGGTTTACGCTTTTGATTTGAGCTTTATAAAATGTACTAATTAAAATGAATGCTGAGATTTTGTAAACAGCAGCAACGATGCAATAATATTATACTAGCTTAACGCAACTTAAATATCCTGAAAGCCAATTAAAATCTTTCTTCCTTTTCGGAATTCTACTAATCTTTTCTACAAACTACTTGCCTTCAAAGATTTGATTCAGTGGTGATTGAATTCGGTTTTACGTCTATCTCGTTGTAATGAAACAAGCATTAGGTTTTATACTTATTGTTCTCACACGAGTGTTACAAAAAGTAAACCATATCTGTGCTGGAACGAAATTAAATCTTTATTTCTGTAGCGAATTCGTATCTAGAAACCGAAACCTTTCTAGAACAAATTATTTCTACGATTTTTTCCTAATTTGTGTAGAAATAAATTAATGCTTTTTAAGTGTTGAAGGAGGCCATGCATACTATTACACTACTTTTTTAATTTTTATTAAAGCATGCATATATTTTAGAACTTGATAGTATTTTACATGTTATTTACTATGTTTAAGTCGATATTGGTGAATTTTTTGTATATAAAGTAATTAGTTCGTTACTCCGCTAGTCAGGTTGTTAATATCCAGTACACTTGATAAATGTTCCAAGCCACTGCGTTAAGAAGTCTTCTACATTTTGTTACTGATTTTCATGAGGTTATACGCGTCAACTGTCTTATTCAATTGAATTATTGGTAACGTGACATTCTACGGTCACTTCAAAATTTTCATACAACTCAAACCACATTTAAGCTGTATGTACAAATTTTTAATTTTTACCTTATTGGGTATCAAAAAAAACCTTTAAATTTAAACGAGGCCAAACGAGGAGGGAGTGGAAGACTGTACGAGAACGAAATAAGTTAGAGAAAGTCCATAAAATACGCTTTGTTTTTTATGCAGGAGTTAATCTCCGTTGGTTTTAGAGATATACAGGGTGGCCAACTAATAATGCGAGGTACTGTATCTGGGAAACTATCCATCGTAGAGGCTTGCGAAAAAAAAGTTACTAAAATGGCCAGTACAAAAACCTGGATAATATTTTCAAGTTTTTGAAATGGCCGCTAACTGCAATCTTGAATCTAAAAAAGTGACGTTTCTGTGAATTCTGCTATATCAACCTAATAAAAAAATAACTGACCTTTGAAGTCGAGGTGTTACACGTCCAAACCGCACTAGGCGTCGTGTATGCTTACTAATGTAAGCGGGTTGCCAAGCCAGCTAACTGGGAGATGGGCGTGGTTGAAATAATAAGTAAAATGAATGATTAATACGCTCAAACACCTTACACCGATATTCAAACAGCTCAGTCCGGGATAAAATGTCTCCAGGCGCCACCACAATCGAAACTTTGCTAAAATAATTGTCTTAAGCTGGGTGTTAATTAGCCCTACTTGATTGTGGAAAGTAGGATTGTGCTTACTCAGTAAACTCTCACACGAGGGTTCTAAAATAAGCACTCGTCCCAAACAATTCAACTCAAACTCAAATATATTAGGTTATTAGAAACTTTTTGAATACACCTCGTATACCAAAATTTCCAAAACAAAATTTATCACTCAAATTTAACTGCATTCACGTAACCAACAGTTACAAAAAAAAAACTGAAATACACGGGTCTTCACAAACTTCCTGATTGTACCCTGTACATCCAGAATACCAAAATTATAACACGTTAACTGAATATTTTCTACGTATCTCTCGTATACATATAAAGTTAAATCTCTACTTATTAATGCATAAAATAGTTCTTCATTCAATGATCGATAATTAATTTCTAAAATTCCTAACCAAAAGAAAAGCAATGTCATCGGCTTAATAATTGTTCCTTTATGATACCTCTGAATCGTATTGGACATTCGCAAATATGTAAGTTCTCAAAACTCCATGTCTTAGTTATACTTAATGAAATTTTTAAATCAACAGCTGATCCGTCATTAGTGTACTGCGTTAAACGAAACTAACATGAAAATTTTCTTTTTGAAATTAACCTGGCAAATATAACCTTTCAGGTTGTTCATTAATCTTAAAACCAAAATATGCAAAGTCTACATTTAACTTGTCAAAAACTAGGTCACCAATTAAGTAAACGTCACAAATGTATCTTATAACTGGCTAAATAAACAACAGAATAAAAGTTAACGATAAATATATATATATATATATATATATATATATATATATATATATTGTCCTGCACAAAATAATAAACAAATGTTTACATACACTACAACAGCGTGGTTGAGAAACCACTGTCAATACAAATTTGCGTTTCTGCAAAAATTCTTACTACTAAAACAGTCAATACAACATAACTCGAGATCGATTATCTTTTTCCTTCAACACTAATTAATTAAATAAAAATTACACAACAATACGCAAATAAAACTACCCAAAAAGATAATCGTGCTCAACTGAGTTTCCAAGGTTCTTAAATGTAATTCTTACTTAAAGACTGTCCATTCATCCTTCGCTTTTCTTTCTTCTCTCTTCCCGTAAACCAATTATTTGTAGTCCATGTGTATCCTTAGATTGCCTGAAAGCACATAACAAGTACTTCACAATTCCACAAACACTTATTCCTTTCGGTACTCGCGATTAGTCCAACTATACGAGGTTATTACTCCAATAAACCGTAATATTCTGTACACGTTTGGTTGCCTCTTTAAAGTTTCTCGCAACCTTTAGGACAATTAAGCCCTTCCTTACACAAATAAACTTTTAATGTCATATAAAATTACTTTAACATTGACTCAATTTACTACGAATATTTCGTTCACTTAAAGGTGGTCCCATAAATAATTTGAACTAAGGATCATTACAAGCACACGCGCCGCACTCAACACTATAACGTAACAACTGTTATCTTATTATAAATCTGCTTACGCACTTTTTCTTGAAGAAAAATAAACTGATTTTATCTTCAATCTCAATTTCATTAATTGTTTTATTTATGAATGTCTTATACGATTCATCCCCTTTCGGGTTACGCAGTTGTTTAAACAATGACTGCCTTCAATACTATTCACAAATATAACTCCAACTCAACCCATTCTGATTTCACACTTCACCTCGCGCGCGTCTTCCACCGAGCTCTCACTGACATCCACCAAAAAGCACAAAGCTAAAAGCTAAAAACTACCGTCAATCTCTGACTTTCCTATTTATACCTTAAGCCATCCATCTTTAAACATGTCTTCCTTCCTCGCTATATTCACCAATGGTATTCACTCAAACTTGCTTAGTGCCGACTGATGCTACCCTCTGTATAAACACGCTTGTAACTACTATACATCGCCATGTTTGTTTTTACCTGCAAATTTTTCAATTACTTTATGGAGAAGCCATTTCTCGTCATCACATTCATTCAGTGGCCACTCTGGACCATTACACAACTTTCAACGTTTATCTATCACATGCGCTCATCCTCCTTCCGCAACATTTGCAAAAATAAGTACAGTCTAAGGTCTCAAATCCCATATACGTACACGTATTCTCAAAACTGATTGCACAACATTACGAGAACTTTCTATAATCAACAATTAAACATACCAAATCTTTCTCTACATATTTCCTAAAACATTCTATACTTATACATTCACATCTTCCGGGAAAGATTACTCCTTTATCCTCCAACATTTCATTCCTTATTAAGTAGTCAACAGTAGCAACAAATTATCGTCCCATCGACAAATTTCTCTTCACATTTACATTCATCAGAATCTATTTATTCCAACACCAATGTCTCTATAACATTCAAATATACGTATCTGCATACTGAATGATATTTCTCCTAAATTGCCAGTGGCGTATCAGCCACCCACATACATTACGCATGTACACAAAAAAAAAATTTTTTTTTCGTTCAAACTCAATACACCAGTAACCAAAACACTTAGTAAACGTCATTATAACATCTTACATACAGGGTGCGTCAACACAACCTTACAGAGGATAATTTGAACTTTTTGTGTTTGACACTTTTTGATGTACCTATAAAAATAAAGTGCTGGGGGGTCTTCAAAGGTTTCCTTAAATCACCCTCCGGATTTTCGAAACGGTAATCCGATTTTAACAAACTTGGACGCATAGAAAAGAGCTTTTCTTGGGCTACAAGTGTTAATATAATTGAAGTTTTGTTAGATTCACATGCCGTCGCTAGAGGGCTTTGTTCGATATTCCGACAGAAACGGTGAATTTTCGCAAAAAAAATTAAATGCATTGGTATGACTTTTTTTCAAGTAGCTAAATAGTGCTTAAACAAGCTCATTTCGAGCATTTACGGGGGCATTAAAAACCTTCCTACATTAAATCGGTCCTTTTTAGGGCCACAACTTACATAATAGAAACAATTCCAGAAAAATATCGTTAAAAAAAAATTAAGGGATTTTCGTATAAAGTTTTCTTTGGCCGATATTTTAGGTTAGCAACAAGATATCGAGATGAGGTTTTCGCGAGCTTGTTTAGCCATCATTTAGCTACTTGCTCATGAAAAAAAGTCATACCAATGCATTTAATTTTTTTGCGAAAATTCACCGCTTCTGTCGGAATGTCGAACAAAGCCCTCTAGCGACGACATGTAAAATTAACAAAACTTAAATTATATTAACACTATTTTCAGCGCGCCCAAGTTTGTTAAAATCGGATTAACCGTTTCGAAGGTACGGGGGGTGATTTAAGGAAACCTTTGTTTATCCCCCCCCACCACTTTATTTTTATAGATACGTCAAAAAAGTGCCAAACGAAAAAAGTTCAGATTATCCCCGACTTCAAAGATCAGTTATTTTTTTATTAGGTTAATATAGCAGAATTCACAGAAACATCACTTTTTTAGATTCAAGGTTGCAGTTACGCCCCCTAGCGGCCATTTCATGAAAATATTTTACAGGTTTTTGTGTTGGCCGTTTTACTAATAACTTTTTTTTCGCAAGCCTCTACGATGTATAGTTTACCAGATACAGTACCTCGCATTCTTAGTTGGCCACCCTGTACAATGGTTTTTAGAAAAAATTATCCCACTTGCGGTCGCCGCCACTGATTTGTTAGGCGACTTTTGTTTATTTTAAAATGACAAAAAATGTTTGGGGGTCCTGTAGTATTTTGAAATATCTTTTTAATCATGTACAGGGCGTATCACTGTTTGTACAAACAACTTTTATATATTTTTAATTGAACTCCCCGTCATTATGTTAATGTCATTAGATGCTTTGTTTGATAATCTTTCTTTTTCAAAATATTTTCAGTTTATTTGTGAAATTGCGATTGTAATACAAAAAAAAACTGAAAATAGAGGTATTGAGTTGGCCATGGGATTGTAGTTTCTTACTAAAAAGGATTTTCAAGTAAAAACAAGAGTTAATATAACAATTACAAGTTGATTTAATGAATTGTTTCAAACTTTTTTAACAAAATTAGTATATAAAACACACTTGCTTCTAGGCAATTTTAAATCAGTCCATAGTAAAATTTCTGAAGTACTCAATTTGATAATGTCCAGAAAACGGTTTCACTCTTTACGTCGTTTTGTAAATGTAAACCTATAAAGATGGTCATGGAATTGTAGGTTCATGCTAAAGAATTTTTTAATCAAGTTGCATTAATTTATAAAAGAAACTTTGGCGTTCTAAATATCTATCACTTACAAAGTGATACTCTCAATTCTACTGTAAAAATTCGAATCTTTGAAAGTATTTTTAATTTATTTTTTTATCTATTGGCATTACCAAATTTGTCTTAATATTGTAAATTAACTATGCTTTGTTTTAAGTAACTTAGGCTGATGAAAATAACTTTAAATATGTATCATTTTTATATGCAATACTATGTAGTAAAATTAACAAATAAAAATTACAACAAATAAAATGAAAAAGAGAAAAATATCAAAAATCAACTTCTTATTAACTGCTCGAGTGTTCTTCCTTCAACTTCAATACATTTATCAACACGCCGCACAAAGTTAATTTTCACTAACTCTAATGTCGCCCATGTGATATTTTGAAAAAATTTCTGATTCTTTCCTTCATATTTTCTGGTGTGGTTGGAATTTCTGTATACACATAATCTTTTACGTAACCCCACAAAAAGAAATCGTGTGGGGTCAAATCAGGTGACCTCGGTGGCCAAAAAATAAGGATCTATAACATGAGACCCAATAATCCCCCCCTCAACCCCTATTTAATCACTACCGATTTTGTTGGTCAACATGCCTGATCCAATCAGGATTTTCGGTGCTATAATAATGCCTGTTCACCATTACTTTAATCACTAAATAATATAGAATTGAGAAAATTAGGAACAATTTTTTTGCAAAAACCCGTTGCAAAAATTAATTCTTCGTTCAAAATCTTGACCATATAGTTGCTGATGAAGTTTTACATGATATCAATGGTATTAATGGGCATTTAATATAATTTTCAAGCTTCTTTTTTTTACATCAGTCTTATGTGATATTTGTGAAGTACTTACATGAGGATTTTTTTGGATTACAAGTAAAACTGTAATTTCGTTTTCATCACTTGTCACTGCTTTATTAGCTATTTTCCGTTTTTTTTTTTAATTTAACACTACCTGCTTCTTCAAATCTTTGTAAAGGATCTTGAAACGCCTTTAGTCGAGGCTTCTTTTCAGCAGTGCTGCATATACTCTACTTCCCAGTAAAGCAATTTTTTTACATTTTCCAAGTATAAAAATCATTAAAACCACTTCCTGAATATTGATAAAGTCATTTTCAACACTTTGAATAAATTAAAACACAGATTAGGTTTAAACAGAATAGAACCAATTGTTCCAAACAATTCTTGTTTTTTCAACGCAATACAGTCATGACAGCCTTGTTTTTTAAAAGACGTAGACAATGTAAAACTTAATTTGAACATAATCAAATTAAGTACTGCAGAAATTTTACTAAGGGCTGCTTTAAATTTAGAAATTTCATTAAATATTGATTTAAATTTGCCTTGAGCGAAAGAGTGACTTGTGTTAGGGTATGCACCAATTTTGTTCAAAAGATTCTGTTGCTAGCATTAAACACACACCCACACACACACGCGCGCGCACACTCACACGCACACGCACACGCACACGCGCGCGCACACGCACACGCACACACGCACACACGCGCACGCAAACGCACACGCACACGCACAAGCACATGCACACGCACACGCACACGAACACGAACGCACAACCGCACACGTACATCGACAGCCACACACGTGCACACACACAAACGCACGCACGCACTTAATCCAATCCCCCCTCCCCACACACACACTAACATACATACACACGCACACGTACGCACACTCTCACACACACGCATCCTCATACACTCACGCACACAGTCACTCACGCAAGTACGCGCACACATACCCACACTCACACCCATGTAGACACGTACGTACTCACGTATGTATGTATACACGCTCACACATACACGAATGTACTCATGTACAGGCGTTCGCACTCACATACGCGCACGCATACATACACAAACACGCACACGAACACATCCACGCACGCACGCTTGCACCCAGACAGATGCACGTACGCACACACGCTCTCACGCACGCACACACACACAAACACTCTCACACACACGCGCACACACACACACACACACTCACACATACACACACTAACACACCCGCACACACACGCACGTCCAGACGGTGTAATATTACCACTAAAACTGGAGGACTATTTAGCCAATCTTTACTGGTCGCCATAAATAGATAAATATACAGTAAAAGCTGATGTATTTTAATGAAATTTTCAGAAAACGTGTATTTTATTCCTATTAATAAACGATGAAAATTTTAGAAAGGTACAAATGTTGTTAACAGTAATAATGCGTCGACCCTCCTCTGTTTCTCACACATTCGCCGATGGGGCATAGTTGAAATCAGTGAAACTGTGCTAACCTGAGGTGTACCATCCCATGCTTCTAAAATCTGTAGTTGCAGGGCATCTACATTGTTTGGGTGTGGATGTAGATGATTTATTCTCCGTCCTACCATATCCCACAAATGTCTGATTGGTGATAAGTCTGGCGATAGCGAAGGCCATGGAAGCAGGTCAATGTTAGCAGAATTTAGACTCCATAGCAACCCTTGCGCTATGCAGCTACGCAGTAAATTGCTGAAACACTGAATTTCCTTGCAGACATAGCAGTAATACTGGTTCACAAACGTTGTTAATGTACCAATTTGCATTTAATGTTCCCTCAATAACTACTAGAGGAAATCTGCTGCCATAGCAGATGACACTCTACACCATCACACCTTTAGTGAAAGCAGTATTTCGTTGTACAGAAAACTGGAAATTGCGTCTTTCTTCAGGACGTCTTCTAACCAATCTGCGACGATCATTAGTCCATAAACAAAATGGAGATTCGTCACTAAAGATGACTTGATCCCATTTCATATTCTAATGCAACAACTCGTTACACCATTGCCGCCGTGCAGTACGATGACGTGGAGCTAGAGGTAAACAATGCAATGGTCGGTATAATCTAGCCCAAAAGATAGAATTCTTCCATCCTCTCCATCTATCACCAATTTCTCTTGTTGATGAAATACGATCCCGAAGAGCTATAAGCCGAAGAGCACGATCTTCATGATCAGTTAAGATCGTTCCTCATTATTTTGTGACCATCTTCGCCAACATAAATAAATTGTGGCGACACTGCGTCCCACGCGTGTGGCAACATTACAAATTGATAACCCAGCTTCTCGTAGACAGGTTGTTCTGTCACGTTCAAACTCAGTTAACTGATGGAAATTTGCATGATGTCGTACAGGAGGCATTATTTCAACCTTAATGTGTTTACTTATTAAGCTTGCAAATATGCTTAACATTGACACTTAAGTCAAATGAAAAGAAAGAGTTTTTGTTTCATTGTCCATGACTACTTTATTAATCTTTATCGTATCTTGCTGAAATTCTCATCATTTCTTAATGTGAATAAAAGACAGGTTTTCTGAAAATTTCATTAAAATACATCAGCGTTTACTGGGTGTTCATTTATTAATGAAGGCTAAATGTTCAACAAATTTACGTCATTCCTTCAACATTCTCCAAATCCTCGATAATTATCCTGCTCATTTGACTCGGTCTTGTTCCGTATAGCTTCATCCAGATCTTTTGGCCCAACAACCAATCAAATTTCAAAAACTGAAACATGATTCCTTTTGTTTAATTCTTGGAATTTCACGCAATCGCGTGAAAATGTTTGAATAACAAACTAACTTCGAGGGGTATTTTTTGGTTTGTTATATTGGATTTTTCAAATGTTGGAATTTAACCCCTAGCCCGCTATCTATAGTCCTACCGGTATTACATTACATTACTAATTATTTTAAATTACATCGATTCCTTCTAAAGAGCTACTTCTTTTTGGTATTTACAGAGTGTAACGTATCTCTAGGTCATGCGCCGTGATTGTCGACCATGGCCGAATGGAATACCACCCATTCATCTGCTACCCAGGTAAACTTACTAACATTCCATAATCACCTAACAATAAAAATTATTCCTTGAATTCATCGTGTAATTAGTTTTTTTTTTGAACATTTTTGTGTAAAGGAACTCACCAGTTAATTAATTTTAGACGAAAATCAACTTGAAATTCATTTTTTTAAATCATTCAATCATTTTTATATATGAAACATAAAAATAATGTAAACTCGAGATCTTACAGTAAGTACTTTAGTTTTTTTATTTGTACATTGGTGCTATTTCAACGACTTTTTGATTATTTGGGTACTGATGAACCCTCGCTCTTAGTTTTTTGTGCTTTATTATTATCTGCTCTCTACCCAAACGTTTCGTTTCTTTTACGGTCCTCTCACATGATCTGGGACTTCTTCTAACTAACTCAGTAGTAAAGCCTTCAGAAATTATTTTTTTAATTGTTTATCCATTAGTGAACTCACTTCCATTTCACTGTGAACAGCTGGCTTGCCGTAGGATCCCTCCTTCACTTTTCTGCCCTAACACAACTTATATATAACTTGCGCTATAATCACAATCCTTCCATATGTTTTCAGTTTTTGGCACTATCAAGATATGCTTAATTTCCAATATTGTTTGCACTATCTATATAAAACGATTACTGATGGGACACTGCTATTTTTGTGTTGACGTGGTCAAACAACTGCCTTCCGGAATCGTGAATAAGCCATTGTTGATCCGCTTTTCGCGAAGCAGTGTTTGTCGCTAAATTCCACCTGGAAGTAACAATTAACAACTTGTAATCTCTGTTTTGAAATTTTATTGCCCGCTGGTCTTAGTGTTAGCAGCAGCGGTTTAGGTCTGGGTGCTACCCCTTTGAAAGATGGTTTACCAGTTAACAATACTTTTAAAGCACTGAGGAATAATCAAAAAACAAATTGGAAAGGATTTGTAACAACTGCTTTTGGTTGCGAAAAGATTCATTAGTATATTTTTGACAAACCACGTGTGATTGTAGAAAGTGACAAACTTTTACACAAAAATAAAAAAAATAACATGATACGGCATACGATTTACTAGTTAAATTTAAACTTCGTAAAAAGATTCTTTCAACAAATTTTTTAGGTCAAACCGTACTATACTAAATAACACACTATAAGATGCGCTTTGAAGCGCATTTTTCTTTTATTTGTGCCAACGTATCGTAGTTTCCAAATAAATTAAAGTTATTTCAATAAGAAACTGCGTCTTACAATTAATAACGCAATAGGTACAAGGTAGTATAAGAAGTTAATTAATGAATAATCAATGATACGGTCTACGGCAATATCAAAGATCCCGAAACACTATTCTGAATTAACTAAGGAAGACCCCAAATCAATGTATGCCGTTAAAGTAAATGTATTTCCTTAATAACCCAATTGTTCTGTTAACGTAATTATAACAACCAAACCAATTACTACGCAGTAACCTAACCATAACCTTGTCTCAATATCTTAATATATCCTTAAATTCTATCAAGTTGAAACAAAATCACTACAGAAACACCACGTAAATGTTAAGATTTTCAGTGAACACTTAATAATTACCCAATTTGCGTAGTTCAGTAAACATCTACATGTCGGGAACCCCCTGTACATATTAATGATTAGTTTTCCTAGTTATAGGTAACAGAAATAGGTTTGAAATAAACACATCGTTACATTTTTTTGTTCTGAAAGAAACATTGAATCAGTAAGCATTTTAAATATTTTAAATAGAGTATAAAATAGAACCTTTGCGTGTTTTACATACAGGGTGTGCAAACAGTATTGCACCAAATGGAATTATGTAGAAACGGTTTGACATTTAGATTTGACATTTGGTGGGGTTAAAATATACATAAATACCCAAATTTTGATATGAGTTTCGTTTGTTTTGTGCGACTGGTGTTTGTCAGAGGCAGCCATATTGAATTATTTTAAATTGCAATCTAGGTTGAGTTTGGTGTCATTTGACAGAAATACATTACGGTATATCATAAGCTTATTTATTCTAAAATAACGAAGAAAATTAAAAAGCCAAATTAACTTTGTAGAGGGAACATTTTCTGCACAAAGGGCTGTAAATAAATACAGCTTATACAAAATTTAATTCTATTGTAGCATTTCTGTGCTCTCTACTGATTGTTATCAATTTTACCAATTTGTAATACTCTTTATCGCTTTTCTAATTCCAACTGATAGTAAATACTATAATACGATATTATCATAAGCTTGTTTTTCTAATGTAGAGTCACATGCAAAATACGGTTTGCTTTCTGTGGAAATAAGTGTGTTTATTTATTTATTTATTTAATAGGGCAATAACATTAGATGAATTAGAAGCTCGAATTAGAATTGCGATCACAAACATTCCTCCAGGATATCTGCAGAATTCATTGGGTGCTTTTGTTGATAGACTTAGATATTGTCAAGAAGCGAATGGATAACAATTTGAGCATTTTCATCAATTAAGTAACTCAATTTTATTGTTCAATTCTTTTGTTTTATTCACTTGAACTATTTGTTTAATATTTTAATTTTCTTCGTTATTTCAGAATAAACAATCTTATGATATACCGTACTGTATTTTTAAATCAATTACCTGCCAAATGACACCAAACTCAACCTAGGTTTCCATTTAAAAAAATTCAAGGTGGCTGTCTCTGACAAACACCAGTCGCATAAACCAAATGAAACTCATATCAAAATATGGTTAAATCTAAATGTCTAACCGTTTCTTCATAATCCCATTTTGTGCGATACTATTTTCACACCCTGTATAATAACTAAAGTCCGTTCCGTTATATTTAACTACTTCGTGTTAGACAGAACTGTAATGCGAAGGTTTAAATAAGTTTGCACATCCTTTAAATTGGATTTTAATCGTACAGTAGAGAACCCGTCCCAGTACTAGTGTTATGTTTCTAGTAACCGGTCCCGATTCGCCCACAGAATCCGACTGCCCGTTCCTTCTTCCAGCGCATCATGGACCGACGTTACCAGTCGCTAGTATCTGGATTCCGCTCCAGTTATTTTTAAATTATATGAAGTTTTGTTTACTTATGTTGCAAATTATTTGAGCTAATGTACCACTCACTGCTTTATATTTTGACATATTAAGCTTTTCGTCTAGTAACATCTGTACCTATAATAAATAGAAGCATTGAACCCTTTCTTACGTATTAATTAATTAGTGTAAGAAGAGGTAGGTACCAAGTTATTTAACCGAACCTCCCCGTCACCGACAAATTGACCATAGACAAACGTGGAAATAAATAAATGTACATGTAATGTAATGTAATGTTCATACCTTACATTAGTTGGTCATTGTTCTCAGTACCATTATGTGATCCTATTATGAATACGCTCTCAGTGGCCAATTGTTTACTAAAAATGTAATATTAGTGTTGATTCAAACCAGCTAAGATCAATGTTCCAATGAATTAATTAATAATTATTTAGGATTTGAAAACTGTTTGTAATAACAATGATTAGTTAGTACCTATAATTAAAATACTAGTTTAAATCGATAGTAGCTCCCCCACGGGTTGGAAAGTGGTCCATTACTGACCGTTTCATCTCATTACTGTCTCCTTATTTTGTTATTACTGACCGCTTAAAGTAAACCCGTAGAATCATTCACTTTTCAACATTCAAAGTGTTATAAAAGCGGTACGTTACAAACTAATTGTGAATAAAATTTATTACATACAAATAAACTCAATTGCTTGTGGGAATAAAATATCGTTACATTACAATTTGTCGGTCAACAATGGGCGCGAATCTCTACAATTTAGCGTATTGTAAGGTTATTTTGACGCATCATGTATGTGCAGTATTTTGATAACGCATGCAACGTATTTTGAGTGCAGCTGTAGTGAGCTTGCATGAAAATAATTTTTGTTTGTTTTGCGTGTGCTTATGGTAAGTTGTGTAAATGATACGCCATTGGATATTTAATGAAGCCTTAGTTATCGTGTGAAGGAATACCTGAATATTACAGAAATATTTTCGTGCTGAAAGGGTTAAATTTGGTTGAGAAATAATGTTTTCGGTAAATTTTTATTGATACGGCACTGGTCAAACTACTGGTCCTTTTACTACTCTGTACGAAGGAATTTGAACTAAGGAAATGGTTGTAGACGTTCGAATGAGTGAGTTTGTGGTATATTGAAATTGTATTAATGTGCAGTAAGGAATAAGGATGCATGTTTTTAATTGTGGAAATTTTTGGTAACTTTGTGCAATATTGGTAAATTGAATGCGTATGTGTACGTAAGGGGACATTATAATGGGATGCGGAAATAAAATTCGCGCAATGTGGTGAGGATAGATTATTTCCTCGAGGAGATTTTATACATTTTCACGTAAAATAAAGATGGCTGCGGGTGTCGTACGTGGTAGTGTGGTTGAATCCATGTTGGACATTGTGACGCGATGTAGAGACGCATTGACTGCGCGATTATGGAAGGTAGATTTTGAATTTAGCGCGAGATGCATTTGGAAAGGGGGGATAAAAGCATATAACGGAGTATCCGTCTTGAGATAATGGGGAAGAGAAGCTTAATCGTTGAATAGAGTAGACGTTGCGTGCGCTGAGTTATGAATAACGTTTAGAATGTTTTAGTGCGGGAGTTTTGTTTATGAAAATCATAATGTGTGCAGCGTATAAGTAGTACGACTGCAATAATCCAATAATCCTGAAGACATGTGAATGAAGAACTGTTCACGGGTGCGTTAAAGGAATACGGTTGTTGGGGGTGTGTGTACCCAAAGTTCTGGCTAATTTAAAGTGCGTTAGCAAATAAAGGATTACATCTCACCGATTAAATGATCTACATATCATACCGACAGAAAACGGATTAAATGACCTTTATTGTAAGAATTAGCTGTAAAACTTATTGACGAATACGAGCACGACCACCTTTTTAGATAATTTTCTTTCTTTGCTTTGACGATTATTCATTTAAGTTAAGATAAGAAAAAAAGGTAGTCCAGCTGTATCGATACTTTTTTGTATATGTTTAATTCTAATATTTGAGGATTTTTTTGATTAGGGCTATTTGGTGGTTTTGACCACGGTTGTGCAAATATTTATCCACAATATATGTACAGAGTATTTAAATTATTTCGTTGTTTATTTGTAATATTGACTTGACTGGTTACATATTCTGAATAATTGAAAGTAATCTTTACCTTATTTTATTTTCGAGATTAAGGATCTATTTGACATCTTGCATTGGCCAGATCGTTCACAAAATTTCAGTAAAACCTCGGAAAGTAAAGCAGAATATTAGTAACAAAATACTCAATTTTGATTTGGTATTTCCATAAAGCAGAGCGTTTATATTTGAAGTGATAAAGTATAAATATACTTATGAAGGTCTAAGTACGATCTCTAAAGTTGGTATTTTAATAAATTAGAAAGATATCATTAATGAGGAAAGCACTAATCATTCTAACGTTGAGTTATTTAGCAACTAACAAGTAGTTTTCCTTGGGATAACGAATATCATTAAATCGTTTCGTATATACATTTTGTGCTACGGGTTTTTCTAAATTGGGCATTGACTATTTATTGAACTTTAAAGTTCATTAACCTTTGCAGATCTAAATTGGTAGATATGCGAGGAAGGTTTTATTAACTACACCAGTTAACGTTTTATTTTTAAGAATTGTAGTTTCCATTTATACAAGGTGTGTTCAATAAGTCATAACGATCCGTATATCCCTAGATTTTCTGAAGATTTGAGTTGATTTGTTTGGAGGTGTGTTTGACTTTGAGAAGTTAGTGTATGAGTTTACTGAGTAGGCTTCAATACTGTTTTCCACGATCAAACAGGATTAATTTACCATCTCGCCTAAGACGATTTATTTTAGCAAAATTTAAGAGACATCTTTCCCGGATTGAGCTGTATAAGTTGTGAATTTATGGTAAATGTAAGGTGTTTGAGCTGGTTATTCAATCATTTTACTTCTTATCTCGACTCCGCCCATTTCCATTGTAGCTGGTTTGGCAACCCGCTTGCTAGTGCAAGCATACGCGACGCCTAGTGCGGGTTTGGACGAGTAACAGTATCTAATGCTTTGAGGTTTCATATGGTGGTCTATTGGCTAAAAATGTATTCACTTAACTTTCTATATTTAGTATAGCTTGATCGTTCTACTACCATTAGTTACAATCTGTATATAAAAAGAGAAAAAGTTTCTTTATCTGGGGAATCGAATGTCAAACATATCAAGAGCCGGTGGAGGGCTTTTACCTTTAAACCACATATTTAATCCAATCCAAAATTCCACATATATTAATTTTAATATTTGTTAAAAATGGTTGTAATTGAACACAATATATAGTATCAAAGAATGTATGAGTATAGGTAAATATACAGAAGAAAATCTCTAGCTGGGGAATCGAACTAATTTTAGCATGCACATATAAGACAGTATTTGAGAAGACGAGATGCACGCATGGACATATAATCAGCAGCATACTCTTTATATCTCGCCAAATTCAATTCAATTCCGCGCATTGAAGTAAAGCCGTGTAAAGTTTCAGTCAACTGTCTTTCAACGTCTTACTAGTATTTTTGTGTCCAATAAGCTAGACTTACCCTTCCAATCAATTAGAGCCACTGCTCGACCTCAAAGCTGCTTTTTGTGTTAATCAGATTTGCACTGTAATATCTACGTTGCAGTACCATACGGCTCCTGGGTCATAACACAATTCAATACCCAGTATATTGCTTTTGTAATCTTTTGTAACCTTTTGTGTAAATTTTAAGCAACACATAGTAGATAGTTTTGTACTTCTCGTTTTTTTTTCGAATTTCGAAACAAACTTAACATATTTTGTTTTGTATTGAGGTATTTAAAATTAAAGGTAAAAGAGTATACATTTTGGAATTTAGTCACTAATTTTACCTATTTGAGGATAGCTGATTTCTAATGCGAATTAACATGTGGTATTCTAATTTTGGGAGGATCAAACAGGTATTTCTCATTCGGGTTCATTGCCTTAATAAATTGAAGTTTTTAAATCATATTCCTAGTTATTTTGAGTAGTATTAAATATAGTTTATTGGATTAATAACGAAACGCATTCTTTCTTCAATATGTTATCGTAGTTTTAAAAGAGTTAATTTTCATGACGATTAAACGAAAATGTAATTTGAGCATTTTAGTATAAAATTGTTATGTGTATAGTAGAGTAACGTGGTCGAAGCCTATGGAAGTTTAAGTATTATTGCAATTACAACCAATTGTAATATCAATAAAACGTATTGAAAGGAGAAATATTTACGAATTAAGCCGTGCTGGAAGAACCTAGTGCAGTATCAACTCCGATCACATTTCCGCCGCCGAGGTCATCTCTAAGTTCAAAGGTGTCTGTGTAACAAATATAAGATAAACCCTTTTGTGCATTTTCTTTTGTTGTGGTTGAGAAGTTTTAATAAATCCTGGTGTATTTTTTGGTTTTGTGTGCTAATGTTTGAATACGGTATTTTTTGACATTCACGTTTAATTTCTTTTGTATCTGTTGGATTGTAATGCTAGCGTATCCATTCGCGAGATAATTCTAAACTTATCTGAGTGTTTGGTGATCCTGACAATTTGAATCAAAATTAAATGTGGTTATGCGTTACAAGAAAACGCAGCTTATTGGTTATAATCTTTGCTATTTTGGTTTTTATTTCAAATTTACAATAATTTTAATAAGTCCCGTAGTGACGCTAGCTAGTTTCACAGCATCTTAAGTAAACTAGATTTTATTTATTTAAAGGATTTGATTTATGTAACCATAAAATTGTGTGATCTTTCGATAATGGTGTTTTCTTATTATTATTCAATATATGTATAGCTGTAGGTTAACGTACTTATTGTGTTTTTTTTTAGTGTAAACCCATTTGATGTACAACATCATACTACGGGTGTTTGGAGTCTTTTTTTTTATGTAGATCATGAAATTTAACGTCATTACGATTGTGTTTATTTGAAGAAAAGTAATTTCGCTCGAATGGTATTATTGTTTATTGAATTTTTAACGTTAACTTTTAAAGACGCGGTGCACTACTTTTTTTTTAATTTGAGCATATTCCTTACCGGATGGATTAAGATAATTTCGACTGGTTGTAAATGAATTAAAGTAATTTCTTTTGTTTGAAGAGTAATTATATTGAAGTGCAGATTTAAATTACAAGTAACGTAAATTTATGTAGTGAGCCGGTCGGTGACCGAACAGCTCATTGTACTTTGCGTATACGAGGGTGTCGCGAATAGTTGCCCTTTTTTGAAGTATTTTTATAGGTATAGATAGTTATTTGTTTGAAGATGAGCTGTATCTTTCGACGAATTTAGGTTTTACATCCCGATATCGACGTTTGATAAATTTTAAGATTTCATAGATATTTGATTGCGTTTGTTCAGATTTGTGGTGAAGTATTTTTTCGTTTTTAATTGAATAATTCAATTACCGTATTGACCAGTTACTTTTGAGTTAGTTGAGCTAATAATTTTTGACGTAGGTTTATCGAAATATTTAATGAGTTTTGGGTTTTATTTGGCTTTTATATTTAGAGCTTAGAAATTCATCGGAATTTAGGTGAACTTCGCGTCAATATTTTTGTGACAGAATTTGTAGTAGTAGAGTAGTTTATTTTTTTGAGTGAACATTCTGGTACCCTGTTAGGCCAATCTAAGGTCTGTTCATGACGTTTTTCCGCTATAAATATTTTTAGCAGGTGGCGCCTTTTTGACAGCTTTACCCGATTGTAATGTTTTTGTAGTTGTGACGAGTGCCCCATTTTCATCTTTAAGTAAGAACCCCACTCACACAACTGACCTATTCCGTGACACAAATTGCCTTTACGAACTGGATGCTCCAGTGGGTATTTAGCCTGTATCAAATCGCGAAATATTCCAAATTCAGCGTCCTTAAGCAACAATTCTTATTTGTATTGGCGTTCGAATCAATCTCATCTGAAGTGCGATATTTTTATGTTTTAACTTTGGAGATCTCTCCGAATTAATACTAAAATCGCCTCCAATTACCATTAATTTATTCCAGCTAGAAATCACCCAAAATCTAATATGTAGAGTAATTCCACGGTTTTGAAACTAGCTCATATAAGTTGCGGTAAGCGAGCGCGTTTAAAAAAAGACTTCATTTGTGTTAAAAGGCAATTTTGAAATAAGCTGAAACAACTCTAGATTAATTATTAAATTTAATGAATAGTTTTAGGGCTGTTAAATAGTATATAACTTACATCGTCGACCCCTAAAGGTGAAGCAATAAATACGTAAACTGATGAAGCAATTCCCCGAAAGTTTGATAGAGAGACCATTTACATATATGTACTTAAACCTCAGGAATATTAATTCTGCAAGTAAAATTAGTATAAATCCAACACTGACAAATCATTAAAAACAAATGTAAATTCCTTTATACTAATCATAAGTTAAAATAAAGTGATACAAATATTCTATACAACACACACAAAGCATTAATTTTACAGTTATTCGTAAAAACAAAAACAGTCATTTATTGAAGTAGATAAATGTTAATCAGTTTTAAATTCGAGATGATCAAAGTTCGTGTACCAAATTTTCCAAAATGTCTATGAAAGTGTGCAGAATGTAATCAATGGAACTTGTATGAGTGATCGCATCTAACTTTAATAGTTTTGAAATATTTTAAATATGAATGAACACTTGTATTTGCACTCGTAACGTATAATCAGGTGATGTTAATTAAGTTAGAATTTAAAGCACATGTAACAATAAATTCCAAAATTGTAATTGAACGATCCCAACAATAATATTTCCTTTAAATTACTTCCAAGGTATCCGAATCAAAACATTTCGGTTAAAGTATCACCTTTAACATTCTTCAATTAAAATATTTCTAATATAAAACTGAGTATAACATACTACTAACGCTGAACTGAAGTTTATGAACGGAAAAACAATAACCAAAAAATAATGTAGGATTCTTATTGAACATACAACAAAAAATCAATTTTACACTATTATTTGTTGGCGAAAATGTACCTCATAATACCCGAAAAAGCAAAATAGTCGGACAAACCAAGAATGACATTAGTTCCCTTCCATCCGGTTTTAGTACCTAATTAAAACGTTGATGGTTGCATTTAGCATTAAACGTTATAATGTACAAATTTTATAATTCTTTTTATAAAAATGTTAAGGAAGCTATTAAGGCAATTGTAAGAGTCCCCGAAACAATTTAACGCAGTATTGCGATGTAGTTTATCTAAGGAACATACATCTCTTGCTTAATAAAGGCACTCTTGCGAAATACGGAACGATCTCAAAACTTTCTTTAATTCCGCATAAAGTACAAGCGAATTGAAAGTTAATGTTATGATTATTAAATAAAGTTTCAGCGCAACAAAAGTATTAATCTACAAAAATACTGATAAGAAATCCTGTTTCTATAATTTAATATTAATATTAATTCCAGTAAAATCATATACCTTATTAACACGATTCACTTAAATAGAAGCGAACATGAAGCTATAAACCCTATTCCGATATTTTATGCAACCCGTTAACTTTTACTTTAATTAAAACCCGCCGTAAATTAAATTCATGCTATAAAAACTTATGTTCAAGGTTAATAATATTCCATTTGTTAAACGAGTGTGTAACATGCCAATTCTTGGCTATCGTTATCTTAATTTAAGTTTTGAATTTGTGTTATTGGTAGATATACTTACATTACGTTGATATTTTAAGGAATTTATTTTTTCTTTCGATAATTAAATTTCGGTATATGTCGATAATTTCTGTTTAGTGTAAATAATTAAGAATATCCGTGTGTGTATATTTTTATATATATATATATATATATATATATATATATATATATATGTTAACGTCTGTAATGACAATCTTAGCCACATCAATTTTGTTGTTCTTCGCGCAACGCGACTTACTTGATTTCCGTCCGTTCTGCCTTCCGATCCAGTACGTTATAATTCTTAAGCTTTACTCCCTTGTGTAAGTTATGTAATGGATTTTGATTAAATTTTTGTATATATTATATTTAATAGGGAAATCCCTTGGCATTAAGAGAAGCCACTGGCATTAAGAAAATCCCCATGAATTAAGATACGCCCCATATGTTAATAAATTTCTCATCGTAATTGATGGTACAGGAAAGCGTGGTCATTGACGTCATTAAATACATAAAATGGCGTGCATGATATTCCAATTTTATTTTAAGAACTAAAAATAAAGAGACCTTTGTTTTGTATCGATAACGTATTTTGTGGGTATGCCTGCTTTCGTAGTCCCAACGCCTACTTTAGTAGTCTGGTCTAAATTTCGTTTATTTGTAACGTTAATGCAGACAATTTGAAATTACCGTATGTTTAAAACATTAATAGGAAACAAAGTTCCCAAACTTCAGTTTCAAAGTAAAGTTAACACATTATGATTATTTTCTGTATAAGAAGAGTGTAAGTACGTATCCTTTTAATGCAAAGTATGTTTGAAGCAGATAAAAAGTTAGTGGTGTTGTTTTGGTACGGTTATTATGAAAAGAAACAGCTGATTTTGGTTAACATGTATAATATTAGTAATATTATAATAATATACATTATTATAATAATATTTGAGTGTATAACCTTGCAACAGTAATGTTTGTTGAGATAAGTTAAGTAGACGACATTATTGATGTTGATCATCTTTCATTTTGAATTCTATGTATATGTTTGTATAGTCTGTACTGCTTACGAAGTAGAGAATTTAGCAAGAGTTGGATTAATGGGTAAAAAGAAAGATGTCCGTTTTCCCTTCCAAAGGGTCAGTATGGACATTATGGATCCCTTCCCTCGAAGTAAAAATCGAATTACGTTTTTATTTGTTGTTAACAATTACTTGACAAAATCGGTTTTAGGCCAACCTCTTCGCAGGGCTACTATGAAACCAATTATACGTATACCGAAAGAACAAGTGTCCTCAATTTTTGGTGTACCTCAATCAGTTGTTCGATAATTGATCGCAATTTGTTTACAAATAATTTCGTTCATTTCTGAAATCTTTGAAGGTACAGAACTTGTGGTATAATGCTAGGAAGCATCCCTAGGTTGTCCACACCGTAGGAGTTAATACAGTCATTGGCACTGCCATACCCTCGTGTATTGAATAAAACCATCGCGAATGGGATGATGGCGTTTTTAATGTTTGGGAGTTATGTCCCCGTGACAGGAGATTTTTATGGCACTCCCGATCCCTTAGAAAATGTGCAGTTAACAAATCGTTTCTTTTTTTCTTTTGGAGCTTATGAACTCCAAGGTTTGAATGGAAGGAATGTTGACCAGTTCCATTTCAATGATTTGAAACCCAATTTTTCGAATTTTGAATAAGTTCGTATATAGGGAAATATGGTTTATTATGGATAGGTAAGATTAGTATACATTTTCAGCCCTTTTAGGTTTAGTTCTCAGCTTCAATTGTTTCGTCGAGTTTAGTATTCTTTTTGGTTAATATTGTTACAGTTTGTTTGTGAGTTTATCTGTCGAAGCAAATGTAGTAAGGTTATCGTATGTTTGGGTAATGCCAGTAACACAGTCTGGATCGTAACTATTCGGACAACTTGTGGCGTAATTTAGGACTCCTACGGGTATTTTTTTATGGTTTTTGATTGTTTTTGTTTTGTGAGAAGTGGCATGTCTAACGTGCCAATTTTTGGCTATCGTCACCTTGATGAAAGTTTTGAATTTGTGTTGTTATTGGTAAATATTTTTACATTACGTTGGTATTGTAAGGTATTTCTTCCTTTCTTTCAATAATTAAATTTTGTCGATATATTCTCTTTAGTGTACATAATTACGAATATCCGTGTATATATTTCTATCGTCTATAATGGCTATCTTACCCACATTAATTTTGTTGTTCTTTGCGCAACGAGACTTTTCATTTCTTTTTCATTTCAGTTCGTTCCACCTTCCAATCCAGTATGTTATAATTTTTATTCACAATTAGTTTGTAACATACTGTTTTTTAAATCATTTAAAGGTTGAAAAGTGAATGATTCTACGGGTGTACCTTAAGCGGTCAGTAATAACAAAAAAAGGAGACAGTAATGAGATGAAGTGGTCAGTAATGGACCACTTTCCAACCTGTGGGGGAGGTGCCATCGATTTAAACTATCAATGTCAAATTGACAACTTCTTCTTCTAGTGCCCTGTCCGTTACCGAACGTTGGCTATCATATTGACTATGGTAATTTGTTAACAGCGACCCGTAATAATGTTGTTGTAGATCTGCAGTACCAGTCTCGCATGTTTCGGAGCCAAGATGTCCGTCTTCTGTCTGGGCCTATTTTTCCGATTATTTTTCCCTTCATTGCCAAATGCAAGATATTCTATCGTGTGGGGTTTAGCATCACATGTCCGAAGTACTGGAGTTTTCTTGTTTTTATTGTTTTAATTATTTCTACTTCTTTCTCCATTCGACGCACTATGTCTACATTGCTGACTCTATCAATCCAACTCACTCGCAGTATTCTCTGGTATACTTATATTTCGAAAGTTTCCAGTTTTTCAATAGTCCGTTTGTTAACGACCAGCTTTCTACTCCATATAACATTATTGGGAATATATACCATTTGGCAAGTTTTATCTGCTGCGTTTAATGTTTCATTGAATATATGTTCAGAATATACATTGAACAGTAGGGGTGATCGGATACACCCCTGTCTTACTCCGCGCCGTATGTCTATTTCTTTAGAAAGGTTCTGGTATATTCTTATGTTGGTTCGCTGGTTCCAATATAGATTTCGAATTATCCGTAGGTCTTTATCATCAATGCCTGTTTTTGGAGAATTTCGATCATTTTGGTGTGTCTGACTCGGTCAAATGATCTTTCGAAGCCTACAAAGCACATGTCCACTGGATGATTGGCATCTCTACACCTCTGTACTAATACTTGGATGCTAAATAGTGATTCTCTCGTTTCTAGATTGTTGCGGAAGCCAAATTGTGTATCAGCCATATTTTTTTCTATTTTATTATGAATTCTGAAGTGAATGACTCGAAGGAATATTATTAATACGTGGCTCATTAGACTGATGTTCATTGCATTGTTTTGCGCTTGCTTTTTTTAGAATAGCCACGAATGTAGATGTTAGCCAATCCGTTGGGATGACTCCTTTGTCATACATTTTGTTGCACATGTGAAGAAGACAGAATTTTAAGCATTTCAGTTGGTATGTTATCTGGACCTGTCGTTTTCTTAACTTAGCTATTTTTATTGCATGATCTACATCGTTTATGGTTATTGGGGGACCTTTTCTAATATTTTGTATTCTTGTAGTTCGTTATTAAATAATTCCTCTATATATTCTTCCCATCTTTTCATTTTTCCTTATTCATCTATAATAAGTTTACCGTTATTGTCTACTAGATTGTTAGCCTTTCTATTATGTATTCCAAGTACTTTTTTAATGTTCTTGTAAATATTGAAATCATCATGTTTCTCTTTCCGCGCGTTTATCTTCATACCATTTTTCTTTTACATGTCGTATTTTTGTTCTGATTTCTTTTTTAATCTTTTTATATTGTTCAGTGTCTGAACACGAATGGAACACTTTCCTCCTAGTTATGTAATATACTATTAAGTTTTACTCCCTTGTACACCTTATGTAACGGCTTTTGTTTACATTTTTGTACTTATTATATTTAATACGTAAATCCCCTGGGGTTAAGAAAAGCCCTCGCATTCAAAAGAGACCCTGGTATTAAGAAAACCCATAAACTAAGAAACACCTCATGTGATAATGAATTTTGCATCGTAATTAATGGAATAGAAAAGCGTGGTCAATACATAGAATGCGTGCATGATAATGCCATTTTATTTTGAAGAACTAAAAATGGAGATACCTTTATTTTGTGTCAATAACGGATACTGTGGGTATACCTGCTTTCGTGGTCCAAGCCTGCTTTCCTAGTCCTAACATCTGCTTTAGTAGCCTGGTCCACATTTCGTTTATTGTACGTTAATGAAGACAATTGGAAATTAACTTATCGTACTGTACGTTTGTCATATTGATGGGAAATGAAGTTCTCACGCTGCAGTTCGTTTCAAAAAAGCTAACACATTATATTTATTTTGAGTGTAAGAAATGTACGTATCCTTTTAATGCAACGTAAGTTTTAAGTGGATAGAAACTTAGTATAGTGCCGTTTTGGTACGGTATAATGAAAAGAAACAGATTACTTAGGTTAACGTTTTTAAGATAAAAATATTTGAGTGCATAACCTTGTAACTGTAATGTTTGTTGGCATTGGTCAAGTAGACAGTATACATTGTTGATCATCCTGCATTTTGAATTCTATGTAAAGATGGGTTATATGTTTGTATAGTCTGTGTTGAATTAGGAATTAGCTAATATCGTAAAGCTTTACTGTTTTAGTTGGTTTTATGCTGAAATTAATCAGATATTTTTTTGCTGAATATACAAATAAATACAACTGTTTAGTGTTATTCAGATTGCCTGTGGTATTAATGTAAACCTTTCTCAATTTTTATTGCATCTTAATCGCTTAACCTATAGAATTGAGTGTCTCCTAACGAATGCTTAACTGAGTATAGCTGTGAATAAATCTCTGCCTCTCTCACATTCTGATAAAAAGTTCGAATCCACGGTAAGTTTCTTAAGCGATGTACCTTGCTGAGATAGACCGTGGTGCAAACTTATCGTTTAATGTTCAAATTCCAATCGACATATTTTTATTTGTTATAAGTAAAACTCGATAAAGAAAAGTATTTAGCGTATTTCTAAGCACCTGTTCATGTTAGAAAATATTTATTTTTCCCCAATGTGAAAACACCCATGTATAGTAAAGAAAGAATAAGAAATAACGCTCTGATGTAACTCGAAACATGATCCTTCAATCGCCGTTTATGAAAGCACCATTAAGAATAAAATTCTTTTTAATTACCGAAGCGTCATTGTAGTACTTATCTTTTGAGTTGCATATGGTAATCGTATTTACTGATAAACTAACCCACGATGGAAAGTTTCAAGGGGGTGAGGGAAGTGAAGGTCGTCCTACCGGGGATTGCAGAACGCTGTGTTTTTATGTTTTCTTATTTTTAGTTATACTTGATTTATTTGTACGACTAGAATATCATTTGCTTTTTACTGCTTTTGTATTTGAATTACAAAATTATGTAAACCAGTGGTACCTTCAATTGGCAGCAACTATGGAAGTAACCCACCCCATCGACTTGAGCTAGTTCAAAATTAATAAAGTATAAAATAAATTATATAAATTCGAAATTTACATCGATTGTGGCTTGTATCTCTATAGCTCAGTTGGTTAGAGCGGCACTCTAGCAAACTACATGTCGTAGATTGAAATCCTACTCGAGGTAAACTTTTTATTTATGTATTTCGTAATATTAATAATAATTTTTAATTATAAAATATATATAAACGTTTACAGTCTATTTAGGCCCATTGCTGTGTAAATAAGTTCCATTTTTTCTGTCCTTCGGTAATTCCTTCCAGTTGGCTTGCCTACTTTTTTTTATATGTTCTCTCACTGCCTCCCACCATTTTTTCCTCGGCCTCCCTTTCTCCTTCTTCCCTCCGGGATTCTTCACCCTATATATTTTACAACACTATTCTTCGGTGGTCTTTCGAGATGTCCCAACCACTGCAATCTTCGGGCCTTAATTACTTGGGTTCTACTTGGTTGACTGTATAGTACGTATATTTTTGAATTAATGAATCTTTCCATATTCCGTCTTCCTTGTTTCCTCCAAATATTCTTCGTAATATTTTCCTTTACTGAATCTCTAGGCTGTGTTGGATCTTCGTTGGTATGGTCCGCGTGTCACATCCATATAATACTGTTCGTCTCAACACTGTTTTATAAATTCGTAGCTGTATTAAGCGAGAAATATCTTTTGATCTTATTAATCTGTTTAGACTTCCTGCACGCCTATTACCTTTGGCTATCTCAGTCTTATTTCTGCCTCTTCTTTGCTGCTAATTGATGTTCGCAAATACATGTACTTTTCTACTTATTCAAATTCTCGAACCTCCCTTTTCTCATTTGCACACTTAAGTTTGTTTCGTTGATTGACCTTTGTTTATCCTTCAGTTCCATGTATTTGCTTTTTGTGCCATTTATCTGTAATCCTATTTTTCTGCTGCTTTCGCCAATTTTCTTGTAACTTCTTCCAATTCTATCCTACTTTTTGCCAATAATAGATTGTCATGGGCGTACGCAAAGCACGGGTGACTTTTTTAGCAGGGTTACACTTCTATTTATCCTGATTTTTCTGATCGTAAATTTCAACGTTACGTTAAACAGTAACGTTGACAATGGGTCACCTTACCGCACACCCCTATCTACTTCAAAACTATCTGTTGTATCCCCGTTGCCTTTTACTATACATCTCATACCCGCTAATGTCATTCCCACTAGCTTTACTACTTTTTTCAGGGATTTGCAGTGATTATAGAGCTTCGAAAAGTTTTTTCCTTATAAGCGAATCGTACGCCGATTTAAAATCAAGAATATGTGTTGGTATCTCATATTCATACATCCCTATTAAAATTTGCTTAAGTGTAAAAATTTGTTCGCTTGTGGATCTGTTCTTCCGGAATCCCGCTTGATATTCTCCTAAACCTGGTTCAATGTGTGCTTCTAACCTTAGTTTTAATAGTGTCTGAAGGACTTTTTCTGTCTCCTTTTTTAAATACAGAGACTAGAACTGCTTTGCACCACTGTTTTTTTAGTGTTCCATGTTTGTTTAATTAGTTTGTGTACTTTACTCACCACAATTTCCCCTCCATACTTCAAGTTTTCAGCTACTATTCCGTTCTTCTCCGAACTTATTATTTTTCATTTTTTGTATTATTGTTCAATTTCCTTTCTTTCCGGTTCTCTGATTTCAGCTTCTGCTTCAATATGTTGCATTTCTTCTTCTATTTCGTTTTCCTCTTCTTGTTGTCTTTGCCTAGGGTTTAGTAGTTCAAAGTGCACTTTCCACCTATTTTTCAGTTGCATTTAATGTATACTTGTTTGTCTTTATATTCTGCCCTAATATTTTTTATGTCTTTATAATTTATTTTTTCTTACATTTTCTTGTATCTCACTTGTTTTCGCTTGCATGTATTTGCGTTTTGTGTCCTGCACATCCGTTTTACTTTCACTGTTTGTTTTTTATATAAGCTTCTATCTTCTTCCTTTTGTATTTGTACGAATTTTCGCCACAGTGTGGTCTTTACTTTTGTTTCATCCTTACAATTTTCATCCATCCAGTGTTGTTTTTTTGTTCTTCTTACATTTTGTTCTATTGTTCCGAGTGGCTTTTTTGATTGCTTTTTCTAACTCCCTCCATTTATCTTCTACGTCTTCATTTTGTTTTATCTTGTACTTGTAATCTTTTTCTATACATGCTATATATTCTTCTGCTATATCTGCTTTCTGAAGTTCCTTTGCGTGGTATGTAACCTCTCCTTTTGTTTTTACTTTTTTCTTTTCTATTTTAGTCAATTTTAATTTTGTTATTACAAGGAAATGATCTGAGTTTGCACTAGCTCCGCGGTACGACGTTTTTATCTTACCTGAATGTTCCTCAATTAACGAGTAATCTGTTTGATTTGTTTCTTTCCTTCTTGATATTATCCACGTCCCTTTGTGTATATTTTTCCTCTTGAGTGCGTACTCATTTTCATTTTTTGCTCTATTGCAAATGTGATTAGCCTTAGTTATTACTTTCCACATGCTAGTTCTCACCTCCTGTGATTTCTTTATATATCTCTTATTTGCCTACTTTTGCGTTCATATTGCCTATATCTATCGTACAGTCCGCCTTTGAAGTTTTACGCACTGTCTTCATCGAACTCTTTCTTTATTTCTTCTTTTTTTTCCTCTATTGGAGCATGAACGTTGATTACCGTTATGATTTTATAAGTTGTTTTTATTCTGAAGGAGATTATCCTTTCCGATTGTGGATTAAAATGTTTTACATCTTCTTCTAAAGTATCTTTTATCGAATATCAATCTCCCAGTCTTGGCCTGTCGTTTTCGCTGGTGAATAGCGTACAATTACTTACTTTTTGTATATTCGTTCCCGGCAAATGTGTTTCTAGTATTGCCGCAATCTCTATGTCATCTCGCTTACCAAATTTAGTATTGCTCCTTCCTCATAAACTCCCTGTACATTCTACGTGCCTACATTTATGGTTTTGTCCCCAAGTTGATTTTGTTGTCCTTTTCTTTCGTAATCGTGCTTGTTTATATTTTGGTTTCTTGTATCTTCCTTATTTGTTTCTTTTCTTACTTCCTTTAAATCATGTGCTTTTCCATTGCTGTTTCTGTCGACGTTTCTTCCTCCTATAATAATGTGGTAATGGTAATATTATAAAAAGTGTTTTGAATAATATAATAAAGAAGTAAGTGTAAAAATGTTCTCCAAAACAAATCGTTAAACTAACTGGAGATACAAACCATTCACCAAAAATAATGCTTTTGACTTTGTCGGTTGATTAACGTAGGGTGGTTCAATCTTTTGATTTTCTTAATTACCACAAATTCTGCTCGATTATTTCCACTTAACGTAAATATAGTAACTGCCATGTAACACTAATAAAAATGATCTCGGACGCCAAGTTATTTTTTAATTATGCTCGGAATAACTAAACCGAGGTTGTTTACAATAAAAATTTACTAAAATGTAAAAATAAAAAATATACAAACTATGTTTATTAACATGTGAAATTTAGAATTATATAAAATATATTTTAAAAACTAGTTATAGCCTTAAATTATTAATTAATTGTTATAAATTTAAATACCTGTACAAAATATAATAAATCTTCTTGAGAACCCCTGGTATCATAAAAATAAATGCGGAAATGCAAACCAAAGGTGATGTCATCTTTGCACGAATATTACGCAGCATCTCGAAATAACTATGCTTTGCGTTGAAAACCACCAAAATGGAATTTTCCTTCTTATAAATTTATCTTCTTGAAATTTTGAATCCAACATTTATTGCATTCTCTTGAAATTCAGATAAAAATTGGGATCTACATTAGATCTGCATTGAATGCAAAATTGCAATCATAAAATTAAATACGTACTTAAAATGTAATTGAAGTAGAAAAGTAAAAGTAATAAAAGTGTAAATGAAAGTAATAAGTGCCTGCAAAGAGCAAATGTTTTAGATTTCAATATAACGAATTAAATATCTTACCATAATATCAATGACACTTTTCACAAAATTTAGGGGGAAACCCAAAAAATATGGCTTCCTGCATCTACCAGCGTACCACAAGAAGTGAGAAAACATGGACGCCTAGAATATCAGACGAGGTGGCCGTGCGCGAAAAGATTTACGCAAAAAATTAAGTCAACGATGACGCGTTGCGCGAAAATATTGATCAGAAGAAAAAATAATTTGTAGAAGTTGAAGTATGAAGTATGTTTTCGTAATTTTCCTTAGCTCTTCTTCCAGACTTCCTCCCGTTCGTGATCTTTCGCTTACTGTTCGCTTACGATTGGTTATTATTCCATTTTCACCTTTTTCCCAGTTCATAATTCCTGCCTGCCTCAAGTCTGTTACTCCATATATCCTATTGTTTACAACTAGTTTGTTATATCTTAGGGAAGCCTTTAGACCTTGTCTTCTGATCTCTCCTAGTTTTGTTGTACTTTATGTGGTAGTCTTCTTGTACTCAGCTATCCTGTTTAAGGTTCTTTGCATTCCTCAAAGTCTCGTCTTTCTTGCTTTGAGTTTTTAGTTTGATTAGAATAGGTCTTGTTCGTTCTACCTGGTACTTCCATAATCTTCTTACTTCTTCCAAGTCTCTTTCATTATTTATTTCTACTCCAATCTTGTCATACACCCGCTTTATTTTTCTTTCTGTTTCTTCCCCTTTTGGTTTTCATTTTCCTGGATCCCTCTTACTATTATATTTTTCCTTCTGATTTCTCGTTCTAAGGATTCAATTCTTTCTTCGATCCTTATAACTTGTTCCTTCAATTCCATATTTTCGTTTTTTAATTGTTTCATTTCCTCCATCACTCGCTCTGACTTCCGACCCATGTCTTTTAATTTTTCTTGAACTGTTTGCAACATTTTCTCAATTTACTCCATCCTGAACAGCGATAAGGGTTATCACCCGGTTCGTCACCTCGAAGGATTCATCCTTCTTTGCACCACAGTGTTTTCTAGTTTTCACAAGTTCTATTTGGCGTTTCCTGCGAATTTTCTAATAAAACTCTTAGACGCTTGATACGTTGCCTATCTTGAAAATTTTAGCTTGATCCTAATTTATAAATTTTATTTCTCTTATCTCTTATCTTTTTATTTTACTGAATGCAATTGAAGGGGTGGCTGCAACAACCAGGCAGCTCCACTTTTTTACGAAAATGAGATTTTTACTGAGTTACCCTTTAAAAAAATAGGCCGATCATTCCCTGCAACAATCAGGAGTCTCCATATAACAGTAACATAGATGACAACGTTATTAGAGCTGCCTTGCTTTTAGAGTGCAGTAAGAACCGGGCAGCTCCTGGAGCTGCCTGGTTTTTGCACTTAACTGTAGGCAAAATATGATGGAAAATATAGAAATATAAAAATATGCATGGAATATAAAAATATCGATTTCTTTCTTTTGAATCTTATGTAATAATATTAATATAACTCTATTTATAAGCACCTTCCTAATACGGCCTGGTCCATTTTATCTCCTAAGTACATACGGCTCCGCGATCGTGCAACATCGCTTTGTTTTATTGCAGACCTACGTGTTGTTATAAATAGATACACACTGTTGTAACGATTTTTATTGAATAAGTTAGTATTATTTATATTTAAAATGGCAACTGAACTTAGTTCAAGTGAAAGTGAACCATTTCAACAATCGTCATCGGATTTCGTTTCCGATTCCGAATCAAGTGAGAGTGATGAAGATCAATCTGCTGTAAACAATCTTGATGCAACCAATGTTGCCAGTATGTCTGGGCTGGTTGCAAATAAAAAATCTAAAAAGAAAACCAGTAATTCGAACATGTGGATACGAAACCAAATAAAATTAAAAAGAGTTAAGGGTGAAGAGTACACTAATGTTAAAGGAAACCCAGTGAAAAGGCGACGCAGAGGAGTTCCGAGTCAGTGCCGGTTCAAATGCTTTGAAGGAGTAAGCGAAGAAACGCTTGATGAAATTTTTAAGTCTTTTTATGGAATTGGCGATAAAGAGCAACAAGATTTATATTTAGGTAAGAAAAAGTTATTCACATGTATATTGTGAAATGTCCATGTTAAAAAAACCCGCTCTGGCAAAGATTTCCGTAAGTTTTTCTAGAGTCCTTGAAATATATAAATTTTCTAGGTAAAAATCGGTGTTGTCATATTTCAAAAAGCAAATGAGTTAGAAATGATGGTTTTATGACATTTTTTTTCAGCCGGTTTAATACAGACGAGAAATATACAAAGAAGGTGACCGAAAGAAGGTGGTGGAGTTCTAAGAAGCCAAACATTTTCGTATAAAGTAAAAAGAGGAGTACTTGAAAAAAAAGTGTGTAAAACGGCATTCATGAATATTCACGCAATAACGAAAAGCAGGGTGGAGAGAATAGCGATTCATATGGCTTCAAATATAGTAGGACCAAAAGATATGCGAAGGCGCCATGAAAATAGACCCAATAAAATCTCAGATCATATTTTCAGGTCCATTGAGGGAACATATTAATAGCTTTTCAAGAAGAAAAAGCCATTATAGCAGAAATCATAACATAAACAGACGATATCTTTCATCCGAACTGAATTTAAGGCTCATGCACAGATTGTATTTAAAAAAGTATGAGCCAAATCAACATAGTCTACTAGATACACCAGAGTTTAAGCCAAAAGTTTCCTACACATATTATCGACGTGTATTTGTGGAAAATTTTAATATAACCTTTGGCCACCCTAGAACAGATACTTGCAAAACTTGCGACATGCTTGACAACAAGATAAAATGTGCCAAAGGTGATGAAACTCTAAACACACTGAATGTGGAAAAAAAAGTGCACCTGACCAGAGCTTTATAGTGACAACTGTGCCGCGCAGAACAAGAACTACGTTCTTGTTCAGTTTTGGCAATCTCTTCTGCTACAAGGAAGATTCAAGAGAATAAGACATCGTTACCCAGAACCTGGGAATAGTTTTTTGCCCCGCGACAGGTCTTTTGCTCCTGTCGAAAAAGGTAAAAGGAAGAAAGAAAGGGTTTATCTGCCAGAGGAATGGAGTCGCATGATTAAAAACACCAGTAAGAAATTTATTGTTAAAACTGTTACGCAAGATATGAGTTTAAACTATAAAGAAGTTCTTGTGCCATTTCTTAAGAAAAGCAATATTAAAAATAGTTCTGGTACAAAATCTAAATCTAAATATAAAGTTATAGAGTTCAGTGATGAACATAAGGAAACTGTTACGTGCTCAGAGTCAGCGAATGGTTTAGTCACTGAAGATTTTGCTCTTCTAAAGAAATCTTGTATGCCGATTTTTAAGTACAAAGTAAGGTTTATAATGCCCCATTGCCTTTAAAAAAGGATAAGCTATTAAATGTTATGGAATTTGCCAGACAATATGGTGACAATGCTGAAATGTGGTACTACGAACAACTTGTACCTGCAGAGACACAAGAATGCCAGACATCTGAAACAGAAGATGAAGATCAATAACCTGCTAACAAGAATATTACCTGTATTTTTTTTTGTATTTTTATATTCCATTTCTTAGTTTGTTTTTTTTATAATATAATAAGGACATTTTATTTAGTTTCTTTTCTTTTGTATCCAAATCATGCATAAATAAACGCAAAACAATTTTTTTTTATATTTTGGCAAGAAACAGGCAGCTCCAATTCTTTTATGTTCATTTATTAAAACATAGTATTGGCAATATTTACAAAAACTACATGAAAACTTCTCTTTCTATATGCTTTTACCGCAGAAAAAAGAAAATCACTTAGAAACAAAAGTTGAATTTTTTAGGAGGTTTCTTTCGATTTCCCATAGGTTTGTAAAAATGGAACTGCCTGGTGATTGCAGCCACCCCTTCAATTCTCATCCTTATATACAAAACTCCTAACCTGCAATACTGAGCTTTTAATGTAAATTCACTTACTTTCTGACTTCTGCTTAATTTTATATGTTCCGCAATGCTTATGTCCATAACTGATTCTTGCAAAATAAAATTATGTACTTCTCCAACTCGAACGGTCTAAATCAGACTTTAATACCGGAGCCTTCAAAAACACATCACATCACATTTCACATAAGGACTTCACTTCTAATTATAAAATAAATTTTTTAAAATCTCTTAAGCTGATTAATTGAAAGCTAAATAAATGCTCGTTAAGTGCAGGATTATTCGGAAATACATATATTTCACTTCCACACCGCATCATCAAAAAAGTTAAGACATTTTTCAATAAATAATTTATGAGATGAGCGTAAATCTCAAAAATGTCTGCTTCTAGTTGTTTTCCATTTTAATTGCTTTACCCATATATTACCACGGTTCGAAAAAATTATCTCTTTATTTTAATTTGTAAGTGTAATTGATATCATGACATTATTTTACATGCTTTTATTGGACAACAAGCAACACTTAACGACAGATATATTGTATCCTTGTAGGTTAGAAATCTAATTGCGAAACGTACCAAAATTGAATATTTATTAAAAAAATAAACGATTAAACAAAGGGGTTTCCGCATACGTACACATTTTTATGTAATGCAAATATGGCATAAAATTATCTGTTACAAAATATTTCTTAGGTATAAGCAATTTGTAGATAAATTCCTTAAAGCGATTAACACAAATAACAAATTTAACTTATTGAAAGGAAAAATCCATAAAACTGTCAAAAATTTAGCGACACCAGTATCTTTTTCTAGAAACCGCAGATATTCGAAACCCTATCTTATTCACGGTCTGCAAACGTTGTGAAAATGATATAGGAATCTGCGCCAATCTAAAAGATTTATTTTAGCCCAGTACTGTTTAGTAAAAAGGATATAAATATATTTAGGATACGTAGTATATGAATTACAAAGTGAAACCGCTCAAGCGAAAACAGTTAATATTTAAAGATTATCTCATTTAATATACTTTACGCTCTCAAAACTAACTGTATAAAATATATATGAAATATTTCTCTCATATTAGAAAAACTTTGATGTTTTTCTTTCAGTGTGTTTATTTTGCTTAAGACCGTTTTTAAGAGCATCACTAAAATAAACACTACAAACTTAATTGATACCATACCAAGCTTTAGAAGCAACATTATCTTTGTTATAGAAAAAATAACACTTAATATAATTTCCAGATAATCTAAATTGAAAATATCCAAATGTTGTTTTGCTTACTTACAGCTCACCGCTTATAAAAACACAATTTTTATGAGAATCTTCTGACAAGTATGGTCGACGTTCCTATAAAACTTTATTAACGAAAAAGCCATTCTCGTAAAAAACTACAAATATCTCCTTGAGTTTGTATTTTTTAGCTTTACAGATAATTAAATAACACCCGTTGTCCCTTCTTTTTTCATTCCGAAACTAGGTTTCGTTCTTTATAACATGCTAACGTTTAGAAATATCTAAAATAAACTAATTTTAGCTGCCATAAAAATGAAAACTTCCATTCACTTCCAGTCAGAATCAATTTAGGACTAAGCTATCATGCCTTCGGGCATTAGAAAACCTTGTTAAAAGTCGGCAAAATCGATAAGGGATGGTAGAAAAACTGAGTTAATTTTATAAGGGGATAGGGTTTACATAATTTTTTGTTGAAAATGTGCTTTAAAGTACGTTATTTGCTGGAAGCTTTAATAGATGGGAAATGGAACACGCTTGACCTATTAAGTTAAACTATTTTCAATATCAATTCCCTTTTTCTGAATCAATAACTTTTTACGTCGTTGCTAATGCAGAATGAAACATCAGAAAGTTGAAGATTTTATTATAGGAGTACTTTGTATAACAGAAACAAGGTTGCTAGCAAGTCATTTGGTGATTCTGTTATAATAATAATATTCAGAAATTTCGATATTGAGGCAGAATAGCCTAATAGACAAAAATTGGGCAAATAAGTGAAATGTAACATAACCAGCTGAAATTTCGTATAGTGACTCTGTAGGTAGATACCAATAATTATGTAAAACTCCTCCATCCCTCCGCCGCTTGCGTCCTGAGATATACATGATGTAAACGAAAATTTAAAAAAAAATTGAAAACTGTTCTTTTTTAGTAAGCAATCATTGTTAAAGGAACTTAAATGAATAAAAATGCAATAAAAACGCGGCGAAAAAAGTGCAAAAGAGCACGAAAATATTTATTAATAAGAAAAAATATCAATCATCGTCATGTACTAGGATCAGCAACACTTTAACATGACTGACCAGGACATTGGCGACACATTGCCGAACACATCAAACCTGCTTTTCTACGCTCGCATCAACGTTCACATCCGCAGCTGATAAGATTGAGCAAACTGTCAAGCGATGGGCGAAGCTCTGTAGTAACTGGAACCAATGTTTGGCCACGCTTTTGTCCAACCTCATTCACAGGGTGAAAGATTTCCCAACCAGCGCTGTACTTGTAAATATACACGAAACCAGTGTTTCCGGGTTGCGAAGTTGAGGGTATAAAATTATCCTTTATGGATTGCTTGACAACTGTCTATTTATATAAATAGATCCTCAGTTCATCCAAATCCAGTTTGAAACCAGATTTTTTATATATGTGCAAAAAAAAAGCTTCCCAGATTTTGCGATGTCTTCATGTTCAGCTCGAGGATCGTTGAATATTGAAACGGTTTTTCTCAACTCTCACTTAAATATTCGTAAGTTTTTACTTTTCCTTTCTGAAGAAAGCTGATGTTGTATCACAACCTGACATTGCATGTGCAAAAAGTAATACATCTTTCAAAGCACCCATACTTTACCAAATTTTCGTAATATCATAGTATTTACCGGACCTCTGTTGACTTCTAGGTTTTAGCATTTTTAGTTTTAGAGCATTTTCATCATTAGTTTTTGCTATTAATATTGTTAAAATATCAGCATCTGTAGTAACAACAGTAACGGACGGCTTATTTGAAGATAAACTAATTGCAGTTTCCGGGATCAGTATGTCTGCGTCTGCTTCGGCTTGCTGTACGACAATTTGGTTGGCCTGTAGCTTCTGTGTTAATAAATCAACAAGCTGTGCTTTTTTTCTGAATTACAATCTTTACCAGTCGCAATAAGTAAGTAAATGTCCACATTTAAATTTGCACACGATTTACCTGCAGATCGACGTCTTTGTTCCTCAATTTTTGTGCTTGTCTCTCCTCTGTAACCGTCAAATACTGTAATTCAAGATTTTCGATAGTTCCTTTCAATATGTGATCCATACGAATTACATACACCTTCATAATTTGCGGGACGTGGTGGCCAATTTACGACATGTATCAGGTATCCGCCGTCAAGGACATAATCTGTGTCGGGATGTAGGTTGGTGAACAGGGGAACTAATATTCAAGTTTTTTTGGAGTTCAGCCGTGTTTGTCTTCGGCAATGAAACGTCATCAAATAAAAAAGGAGGTTTCGGCGCTAGTTCATATTTAAATGCTTTCCTTTAGGCAGTCTTCGCTATGCATGACACAATATTCTATTAAATAATTGCTGTGGATTCACTTCTACGCGAGTATCGCGGACAGTTATATAGTGACTCTTCAGTTTCGTCTCTCAGAAACTGCCATTAACGTTTTCATAGACTACTAACCAATATCTAGAGCCCTATCACAGTTTATGAACTCATCACTAAGTAATCCAGTGGCGTAAAATTTGGAGATCTAGATGGTCCCTGGTTTTCCTTGCATCTCGCTGGTCTTCATGCTGTTGCGATGTTATCGACTTTACACCTGTGAAGTTTTCAATAGCCTCACACATCTTTATGCAGCGTGGCATAGCATATATCCATGTACTGAGCGTGCTGTCTGGAGAAAAAGGAAATTTGATGTAAAATAATAACATGGCTTAAAAAATTAAAATTCTCTAAGTACCATCAGTATACCTATGGTAAGGCCTCCTTTAGTTTTTATAGACCACATTAGACCTTGCTTAATGGCAAGATCAATCGAAACTCCCGACCAAAAACGATCACTTCTCCGATTTGTAAAGTAGCCTTTTGATGCAAATGCCTCTTTGATCGGAATAGTTTATTGAATGTCCTCCATCTGTTGCAAATGAAGTCTTGCCTCATTTTGCGTAAGCCAAGTGTCCTGAAAATAAAAATAAATAGTTTAGATATCCAAATCATAGTTATATTTACCAGAAACGTGATAGAGCGTAACCATCTCTCGTAAACTATGCAAATGAAGCGCAAAATTTCCTGTTCTCTCGTCTTCTGTATAGCAATGAACGATATTTACAAGTTTGAAATACTGAACCCACAGTCGGGCCGTCCGTGAGGTTCCGTCTTTACTTTGTAAAGTTTGCGAAAATGTATTCGATAACTTTTCAACCAGTGATAATTTTCTCACTTCGAGCTCCGAAAGCTCTCCTTCTTCAAACTTGTTGTAGATTTCCAATAGCTTCCCTTTTTCATCGGAGGTGAGGTTAGGGTTATCTTCTAGAATCAACAAATAGCTTCAGAATAGGCATGACCATTAATCATGTGCGTAATGGCATTCTTTGCGTCTATCGTAGCCCAAAGATCTTCGATTCCAGTGCCGGACATGACATAATTGTATGGAATCCACCAAGTAGAACCACTGTATTCTTCAAATCATCGTTGGACGAGCTTGTTACTATGTCTGTGGCTTTGGCATATAATAGCTGGTCAAATGTAACAAAACATGTTTTTAATAAAAAACTTTAGTTACACTTATTCGTTCATAACAAAAACTTATAATAATTTAAACATGTTTTTTGTTTACTTATATTACACACTGATCTAGCGTATTTCAATGCTGAATATATGCACGACATATTGCTGGGATCCAAATCGTTAAATGAAGAAAACTTACAGCGCTGAATTCACAATTAGTCTGAGACCCACTTGCAAGTAACCGTTCCAACTTGGTACTGGAGACAGATGAAGCCAATATCCAGAAATCCATAGATAATCTATAAATGCAGACTGCACGGGAAACTTCTCAATTTTTAGTATGTCTAGGTCTCGCACATTTATTTGGGTCAGTCCTTATCTTTGAGGTTTTGTGTAAGTTAAAATTCTCATGCGGTCGCTTATTTCTGATGGTTTCTTATTACTTCTCTTCGCTCGTACATCTTCAGTTTTCTGTATTTTTGGGGTTTCTATTTTTATACCGCTCATATTATGAAACGTGTTGTTACCATCTATGGTATGTATATTGAAATAGGTATTATCAAAAACAAGTTTAATATGTGATTCTTCGGACTATTGTTCTTCAGGAACTGCCTTTAAGCTGTTTTCAAGCTTCTGCGTTTCCGCATAAGAAACACTAAAACCCAAGCTGCATAAGATATCAAGTATGATTCGAGACGCAAAATGACGATGCATATATACACCAATTCCTAAAAGTATCGGTGATATGAATGACCTAGGCCAACAGGCTGAAATTACCGCTTCGCTTATTCTTTGGCGTTTTCTTTGCGCATTTTGAGAATTTTTTCTTGATTGTATCACGATATTTGTGAAACTCTGTAATGTCTGTGGTATAATACCTTTTTTCAACAATATACCCGCCGTCGACAGAATAGGATGTCAAATCGTATGCTTTAGAGCGTATCTTCCCGAATTATAGCTGTTGCTACCGATAGTATTCAGACGCTCTTCGGGCTTATCACTTAGTGTCTCTTGGTGCCATTTTTTATGGATTATATTGTTCACAGTTTCGCGAAATCAGACGATAGAAGGTTACTTTTGACGATTGGTTATTACTACATTCTTCCCAAGATGCTGAACAAGTTTTTTAGGTACTGTGTAGCGTATCCATCATCTCCGTCAAGTACTTGAGACATGTGTTCTGAAATTTCTGATAATAAATATTGGCATTCTTCACCACTTTCGACTTCCGTGCGAAGCTTCTCAAATGCCAATTCTTTTTTGTTTAACGGAGGCGCACTACCTTCACTTGGAACTTGTACAAATTTCGAATAGCAGTCTTTGTGGTAACGGCCTTCAGCAGCTACTAAATCAATAACTCCAGACATCCCTTCTTTGACTTGCTTTCCCAAATCATCGCAACGTTTATCAGCAATAGACTTCAAGTTGTTAATCAGATCTAAAGTGCTAATCTCGCATATTTAACGTCTATATTTCTGAGGAAGCTTTTTTTCTTTTTCACTATTAGATTCATTTCCACAAGTAATGCAAGATTTTTAAAATCAAACATAGGTGAACCGGCCCGAGTCAAAACATGCAACTCCTGATTTATGGTACTGCTTTTCATACTTGCTTTTATAGATGACGTCCGAGTATAGTTTTTTGTACACTGTTCATGCACAGTAATCGGATGGGTATGTTTTAATGCCTATGTTATACCATCTCCACGGGCTATGATAGCCTTGATTAATGTGTCAAGGTCTCTAGTTACTGTTACTACCTTTCCAGTCTCAAGCGAAAGATTACACAATAACCATTCACTGATTTTTAATTACTTATACCAAAGCAGTAATACAAGCGAAATATCATTCCGCGTAAACATGTAAATACTTGTTGCGGGCCGAGGGATCACTGAGGGGAACGTTGTGCGACGTAAAGGTCACGCATATTAATTAAAACAAGGCCCAGGGCCGATTGTGCGCACCCACACCATATAATCGTACGTCGGATGGAGGGGAGTTTTAGGACGCTATCTTGGTTAGTATTCTGAGTACGTATGCAAATTTACAGCTAGTTATGACGGATTTCACTTTTCTAAGCTAATTTTCTTAGGCTATAAATTTCCATTCAAAACACTTTTGAATGGTGATTGACTACTGTACATTTGCGACCATTAGCTGCTTGTAATTCCACATCATGGCTTACCGAAGTAAGCAGGTTGCCAAGCCAGTTATAGTGGAAATGCGCGGGGTCGATATAAGGAGTAAAATGATTAAAAAGTAGTTTCAAACACCTTACATTTACCATAAATCTACAAACTCACAATGCTCAATCCAGGAAAAATTGTCTCTAGAAGCCACCACAGTCTTAAACTTTGCTAAACGAATAGTCTGAGGCGGGATGTTAAATTAATGCTATCTAACTGTGGAAGACAGGATTGCAGTCTACTCAGTAAAACCATTCACCACTCAAGTTCACTCACACTTGAAAAGAAACTTATGCAAACACTTAAGAAAGTTTTGAAACACACGGGTTGTCGTAAACTTATTTAACACACCCCGTACATATGAAATTTCCAAGTAATACACGTTCATTTGAATACTTTTTAAACATCCCTCGTATACCTATAACTTTATATTTCTGACTAAAACCCTGAATTAAATAAACAATACCCAATTTTGAAAAATCAAAATAAAAAGTCGGTTTGATAATCGTTATATCAACAAAACATTCGTTTGTAGCTGAAAATTTTGATGTAGAATGATCAGTGCTTTCATCATACATAATATCATTATATTTTATTAATACTGTATCTTTAAAAATCGTATTTAGACATTCATCAACTGGTTTAAGTTTTAATTCTTCAAATCTGTAATTTATATTTAATGAAAATACTCTGTTAGTAGTGTTGTGTATTTGATTGACTGTCAAACAATTCAAAATAGTAAAAGTAAAATTTTGTAATCGATCTGGCTCATAAAGGCATTTCAAATCGATTGTTAACTTCAAAAATATTCACAGATTAATTTTAATTATCAATAGATGTAACCCATTAGGTAAATTTACACAGGTTAATACTAAAATTTTCTAAGCTGACACAAATAAACAACAGAATTAAATTAAATAATGGATATATATTGACTATTTTCAAATGTAAATATGTACAAAACAAATTCGTGGCTTACAGAAAACCCCACGAAAATCAATTACTGTAGACTAAAAATTCCCCCAAAACTTATATTGAACACATTAGAATAGATAACCTTCGATTATCCCTTTTACTTACAGTAAAAATTATTAACCCATCAAGCAAAAATGAACCTAAAAGATAATCGTACTTGTCTTTGTTAAACAAAACCTAAAATGTTAATTAACCTTTATCCGTGGTGTAGTGAAGTCCATATGATCCGTTTTCAGTAATCTATTTTAAATTTGCATACACACTTGAACAAAACACAGTAGATGGCCGTATTGGCTGAATAGACCGGCTGGTACACTCACTAACAAACGCAAATGCCTCATTCGCACGGGTATTTCACATGAGTTCTTTGGTTTAGTTTAAGGTTTGCCCCTCAATGTAAACGTTTAACACAATAACTGTTTCCACATAAACATTAAAATTATTAGTTGCCTTTATACAATGGACTTTATTTCACTAACGATTGTACACATGTACTTCATTCAATGTCAATGATAATCAACAACGTCTTAACTAAATTCACAAATATTTAATTCGGTGACTTAAAGATCAGGCTTTCTTTTTATTATTAGATCACGCACTTACTGAACAAAACTGAATATTTTGCTGTTTTATTTTTAAATCTGCTTTCGCACTATTTAAATGTTTTTAAACGAAATCAATATTATCTCCTTTCAATTCACAAAAACTATTTATTTGTGAAATTCTACACATGATGTAATCCCCTAATGGGTTATTGCAGTCGTTTATATACGTGCTGCTAGAACTAAAATCAAATCCAACACTGACCATTCTAAGGTCCCTTCAAGAAACGAAGCGTGCGCGACCTTTACTTAAGCTCTGAATGAACTATTTGAACTTCAATTGGGTACTCGCTTATATACCCTCTATCAAACATTCTCGTGCCAAAAACTACCATCCATCTTTTACAATCGTGTATTTAGTGCGTTTCTTTGCCGAGTGGAAGTCCTCAATTTACTTCTAAATTCACTTATAACTCTCAGAAAAAAACCAGTAATTGCAATAACGTTCACTCTGCACATTATCCAGACCATAACTCAACTTTTTATGGAAATTTCACATGTGGGCTCTATTTCTGCACAATTTAACGAACTCCCTCACATTCTAACATTTTCGTTCTTGAACATGTATTAAATTTACCATTATTGCACAATATTATAAAATTTCTGCAAACGAAAAAATATGCATACATAGTCCTTACAGCACATTAATACAATATCAACACATCATACTCTCACTCACTCATACGTTTACATAAATTTCTTTAATCCGATTGTTTTGTACTCAATAACAAAAGACCAGTGGCCAAACCAGTGCCGTCTCAATAACAATTTTCCCAAACCATTATTTTTCAATCAAATTTAATGCTTTCAACATGTAAATATTTCTGCAGCATTTACATTCTATATACACAACAATAATTTTTTTTCGTGCAAACTCACTTAATTTCATTATACTGCATATACACGATGTGTCAAAATAACCTTATAGTTGTGCAAAAGTAAAACGGACTAAACCTCATTACAACATGAGTAATTGCCAACAATTTATGTTACTTTGGTAGTCCCTCGGCGGCTGGAAGAGAAGGTCCTCCAAGAGAGGGTTGTGGCTTAGGTCTTAGAACCCCAGCACATGCAAAAAAAGGAAGGGTGAAGAGAGAAACTAGCAGAATGAAAAACAAGAAAAAGCAATTCAATCCCTGGTAGAAACCCTTCTTCTTCTTCCTTTGTGTTAGGCTTATTCTTCCTTACGGGGGAGGTATCTTGTGGCAGTGACCAATCTCTGTCATTCTTGATATATGTTGATTCGATTCTTATTTTCGTCTTTTCACCTATTCTCCATCTTCTTGATTCTCACATTGTTGTCTTATTTCACAATTTCTAACTCTATCACGCCTACTCCTTCCCACAATTTTTCGTAACGTTTGCATTGCTGTTACTTGTAATAATTCCTTTGTTTTACTTTTCTGATCGGGTTTCTGCAGCATAGGTCATAACAGATCGTGTGATACTCTTACATATGCGTACATTTGGTTATATTTTTAAGAAATTGTTTCGCCATATGGTATCGTTTAGATATCCAGACAACCTAGATGCTTTGTTCACTTGGTCTTTAACCTCCATTGCTAGTGTTTTGTTACTCGTTATTGGTATTCCTAGGCACATGAATGACGATACGTGTTCTATTACCTTCCCTTGTATTTTGAGTTTACATCGTGTTGGTTCTGTGCTAATTGTTAAGGAATTAGTTTTGTTTGTCGATATGTATAACCCAAACTTCACTGCACTTTGTGAGAATTGGAGTAGTAGTCTGAGTGAATCTCCTTGCACCACTTCCTTTGTTACAGATACATTGCTTCCAGTGTTTTATTTTTGTATAATTGTTCGTATATATATATATATATATATATATATATATATATATATATATATATATATATATATAAGGGTGGAGTGAAAAAATCAAAGTCAAAGATTCTAAACGCCTATATGCGGAAAAGTTGTCTATTGTTAAACCTAAATATAGTGCAAAATTTGAGCTGAATCGGATTAACCCATTGGCTGCCCCCATAAATTTAAAATTTAGGTATTTTACAGGATTTGGCGGAAAACTTATAAATTCAAACTTATTATCAGAATGAGCCTTATTTTGATGTAGTGTTAGATGCCTCTGCGCACGTCCAAAATCTGATTTCTACCAACATAGTACTCCCTCTTCCGACGCACGCACTCAATGACACAATTGAATCGACCTTAGTCATTGAATCAGTTCAGCTTCGTTATGCCTTTGAGTTAGACGTCTTTCAGTTAAGCGTTCCACTCATTCTAGATTGTTATATTTGTTTCATACTTTTTATTCGTGTTACTTAGTGCCTCCAAAAATGCCTCGAACGCGGTCAGACAATTTGTGCCCCGTGTTTGGTATTCCTGCAGAATTTAAATACAATATGCTACCGACATATGCGGACGTTACGAGATATTATTTGTATGTACGACAAGAACTTTTAACTGTGAATAAACAAGAGCCTGGTTTGACAGATGTGTGTTCGCGTTCGTCACTAATAAAGGATCTGAAATGTTTGTGGGAAAAAAGTTCAGTTAGTACTGTAACGGACCAACAAATATTACATAAGATAAAAGAGTACTATCAAAAATATTGTAATATTAAAAAGCGTGTAAAAAAAGACGGAAAATTAAGCTCTTCGGAAAAAATTGTTTCATTTAGAAAATCAGCAGAGAAAACACTCTTCGATATTTCGTTATGTAAATGTAAAGACGTCTTGATCTGTAAATGCAAAATTAAAGTTCCTGTAGCGGAAAGAGCTTTTTTAACAGATCAAAGAACATTACGAAAAATGCTCATTGGAGGTATTGATATTAAAGCAACCAAAATGCTTCATAAGAGGTTGCAACGTAAAGACGAAGACACAGATAGAAGACAAAAGTTCCACTTGAAAGTTAGTAAGGACAAAATAGACAATGAACGTTCTTCTTCTACAATGCAGCTTGTAGACACTTCAATATCATCTAATGAATGCGATGAAGATACGGAACATGTAACGGATGAAAAGACTATTAATCGAGATTCTGCTTCAACTTCACAAATGAGAACTGAGCTTCCAAATGTAGCACAGGCTTGCGACAGAACTGGTGTTAATGAAAGAGCAGCGTCAATTCTTATAAATGCGGCCTTGAAAGATATGGGAATAATTAATAAGGACAATTGTTCGAAAATAGTAGATCGAAGCAAAAGGGAAAGAATAAAAACACGTAGAAATCTGAAAAGGAAAGTTGAAGAAGGCTACTCTTCATCGGAATATGGAATTTACTTCGATGGTCGAAAAGATAAGACCTTAACTTTGATTAAAGAATCTGAAAGAGTAGCTAGAAAAACCATAACGGAAGAGCATGTTGGTATAATTTCAGAACCAGGATCCACTTATCTTGGGCATGTAACTCCAACATCAGGCAGCTCCCATTCTATTAAAACAAGTATCTTAACTTTTTTAGAGGCAAATGTTAATATTTCAAAGATGAAAGCTATTGGTTGTGATGGAACAATGGTTAATACGGGTTCTAAAAATGGTATCATAAAACAACTTGAAATTTCTGTGGGTCATTCCTTACAATGGTTTATATGTCTGTTGCACACAAATGAATTACCGTTACGTCATCTATTACAACATTTGGATGGAAAAACAACCGGGCCTAAAGGCTACTCTGGAGAAATTGGAAAAATGTTGGAATCTTGCGAGTTAATGCCTGTAGTAAACTTTGAAAACATAGAAGTAATTTGGAGTGGAATATCCAAGCGTATTATTTCATTAAGCTTGTCAAAAAAGGATCCCGGACAGATGAGTCATGCCAGGTGGTTAACGACGGCAAATAGAATTTAGAGACTATATGTCTCAACAGAATTTCCATCGACTAATTTTAAAGTTTTAACAGAATATGTTATAAGAGTATACGCATTTGCATGGTTCGATATTAAAACGAAGTCATCGTGTCGATATGGAATTAAACATTTATTTACTATAATTAGAAAATCTCGATTTCTGTCCGAAGACTTAAAGGCCATAATTGATCGAACTCTGCAAAGAAATGGATATTTTGCGCACCCAGAAAACATTTTGTTAGCGATGTTGGCTGATGATCGGAAGCATGTGAGAGAATTGGGTCTTCGTCGAATTTTGAAATGCAGACAAATGAAAGCAAAGGAAAATATTAGGGAATTTAAGATTCCTACATTAAATTTTGAAGCAGACGACTACATAGACTTAATTGACTGGCAATCAATTTCACTTACAGAACCACCGCTTACGGTTTCCATTTCTGATAATGATCTTAATGCAATGATCTTAGATGTACCTGACGAAATACGTATTTTAAAGTATCCCTGTCATTCCCAAGCAGTAGAACGAAATGTAAAATTGATTACCGAAGCATCAGCTGCAGTATGTGGCAACGAAGCACGAGATGGATTTATAAGATCTAGAATAACATCAAGGGACGCACTACCTAAATTTGATACAAAAAGAGAATATTTTAAGGTATTATAAGCTATTTTTGTAATACATTTTTAAATACAAGGGTGGGAGGGTGGAGGAACTCAATATGCAGCCACCTCCACGTGGTGAGTTCTGGGTTGTTTTCATATAGAAAACAAGCGAGGAGCTGCATAAGAAATTCGCAAATATTATTTTTTTTTTACAGATTTCTGTGCCAAATGGGCAGCCAAAAATTTACTCCTAAGAATCTCAAATTTTACGGAGATTCTTTTGGCAGGAGTTGGTTGAAAAATTGTCAAATAATAAAATTTTGTTACAAATTTCATTACCAAATGGGCAGCCGAAGATAGCTTCCTAGAAAGCTCAAATTTTGCAGATATGATAACACTTACATTTAACAACTTTTCCATACATAGGCTATTAAATTGAAGAAAAATGTTTTTTCATGTCTTTTACTCCACCTAAATTATATATATATATATATATATATATATATATATATATATATATATATATATATATATATATATATATATATATATACAATTAATGCGATTGGGCCGTTAGGAACATTGTTTTTCTAAGGAGTCCAACACATGTCTTAGCTGTAGGTTATCGAAAGCCTTGTCTATATTAATAAAGCAGAAGCAGGCGGTTTTGTTATATTCTAAAGCTTTTTCGAATATCTATCGAATAATAAATATGGCATCGATACATGATCAACCTGGTCTAAACCCTTGCTGTTCGTCATTTAATACTATAATATCCAATAGTTTTCAGGTATAAGCCTTAGTATTAGTATTAATAGAATGTTGAGTAGATTGATGCATCTGTAGTCCTCGGGTAATTGATTTTCGCATTTAAATATCTGGATAAACAAGTTAGTTTTGCAGTCTTCTGGTATTCGTGTTGTATTAAATATTTGTTGTATTAGTTTTGCAATTTCTTGTTTTAACTTACATCCACTTCAGCATTTCTGCTTCGCTCACTTCGACTATTATACTTATGGGTTCTTTTATGGTGGGTATTTCCTCGTATTCGCTGGTATACAATATTTCAAAGTAGTTTACCCAGGCTTCTTCTTCTATTTTGTTAAGTTGTATGTATTCTGCTACTTCTTTCTTTTGATTTCGGATTATCCTCCATATCTACTTTTGTTGTCCATAAAAATATCTTTGTAGTTTATTAGTGTATGCTTCTCAATATTTTTCCTTGAATTCTGTGTATTGCTCTGAGATTTTAATAGACTTGTATTTAAGGTATGCTGCTCTTTCTGTTATTGCTAATTCTTTAATTTCGTCGCTGAACCACGGTGTCTTGTGTTGTTGTTGAGAGATTTCAACTTTCCTTGTGCCTAATTTCTGCATTCGTAATACTTTGTTTTAGTTTTTCCTAGTTATTATCCAAATCTTCGATGTTATCTATTTCAATGTTTTTAATCTGGTTTTCTACCCGCCTTTGATATAAGAGTTGTAAGCTTTTGTCTTCTAATAATTCCTTCGTAATGTATTCTTTGTATACTGTACGCTTCGTCCTATGTTTTTGAATTTCTACACGAAGTTTGCATAATAACAGCTTATGATCTCTCCCAATATTAGCAGAATTTAACGTTCTTAAGTCTAGTGTCTGTGATGGTAAGATACAACTGTTCGATGTTACGTGGTCGATGACAGACTGCTGCCCTCGAGTATTCTCCCATGTGTACTTATATCTCATTAGATGGTCAAAAAACGTATATTGACACTTAACTGGTTATTGCAGCAGAATTGTAGAAATATTTATCCACTGTCATTGGCAGTATCTTCATTGAAACGTTGTTTCACGCCTTGTATGCCGAATATGTACATCTTGGAGTTATTTAGTTATACTAATATATTTCTTTCGCTTATTAGTTTAAAGTCATCAATAGCGCTTTCGTATTTTTTATGGATTAATATTCCTACCCCCTCTTTTGCTCTCATTTTTTCCAACGCCACTGTGTAATAGTATATAACTTTCATATGATATAACACTTTTTCCTTTCTTTATAGTCTCTGATATTGTACATATGTCTATTTTGTTTCTTTCAACCTCCATCAGTATTTCCTGCGATCACCCATTCCAAGACATAATCTTCCAAGTACCAAACCGAAGGCAATTTTCTCTTCTCCATAATCGTTTCTTCCACTGTCTCGCTGTGGTCGTCGTAAAATCATCAGTCCGATTTCTAGGCTATGATCTGGTTCTATGAGCAATTAGTCTTATTTATATCTTCAGGTAAGGTGATAGCCTAGTTTCAAGATATTCCCTCCTCCTTTTTCAACCAGGATTGGAACCGGCTTAGGAGGAGTTGGGTGGTAACCGCACCTCACAAAGTGGTTAACTCCATATGATACGGGTGCGGGGCACTTCTGCTTTAAGAACCCAGTTTATGAAAACCCAGAAGAGAAGAAAAGGAAAGAGCGAAACAAAAAACACCAAAAGAGAAGGGCAATTACCGTTGGCACCCGTAATGTGAAAGGAATCAGTAGGAAAGTGCAGGAAGTCATAAACTAAGTCAAGTCAATAAATATAGACACGGAGACCAAGAAGAAAGGAAAAGGAATTGCAGATATAGGACCGTATATACACATATGGAGTGGGGTGGATAAAGAGAAACGTGCAAAATGAGGAGTTTCAATTATTATTAAAAGAAAATATCTAAAACATTAAACAGCTGTGAACCAATTGAAAGGATATTAAAAGTTAGTATAGACATACAAAAGCAAAGAATGATAATCGTGGGCGTGTATGTATCAAATGACGTCGAATCAGTAACAATGTCTTATGACAAAAATAATAACTTACTAAACAAGAATGGAAAGAAAACAGAAGTGCTACTAGTGGGATGCTTAAACGTAAGAGTAGGGAAAAAAACAGCGATAAAATGGCAGAACCATATGGAAAAGAGGAAATAAACGATAACGGAAACAGAATCATAAACATGGGTGAAGTACACTAAAGATAACAAATAGATACTCCAACACACAAACATACCCATGGCGGAAGGAAGCAAGAAATAGACAATCAGTAATAGATTAAATCATCGCTGGACACGACTTGAGATTGAAATTCGAAAATTTAATAGCGTATAGAGGACCAACGTTTCGAAGCGAACTCTGCTTCCGTCATCAGGCGTCATCCGGAGGACTGTTTTCGCACTTGAATCAAATTCATATTTTATGATTTCTTTCCCAAAGCTTGACTACTCAGATATATATATATATATATATATATATATATATATATATATATATATATATATATATATATATATATATATATATATATATACAGGTGCCCACTTAATCGGGATTGCTCCATAACTCCCTTAATATTACAAATAGGAAAAATGTCTTATATAAAAGTTGTCCACAGTCGTAGACTACATATTTTAAAATTATTTTCAGAAATGGCGAACTTCCAGTTATACCGGAAACTCATGCCAACTTCGTTATTTTAAATAGAACAACCTATATATTATTACATTTTGAATTCTTCGTCGAATTTAAAGGTCACTTTAATAACAATACTATGGATCTACGTCTCATTGCTTCTGAGTTATTTGACGTTTTGTAGAAAAATGACGTTTGCAGTGCCTCTGAAAACTTTCAATATCTCGAAGACGGATACCGGTAGAGATGTGGCTTTGTTTTTACTTCCGAAAAGGGTATCGCATCATTCTCATTCATTGCCTTAAATCTTGCTTTTAGAATTCAATAATTTCTATCGCTCCGAAAATAATTTTTTTCAAACATGGATAACTTGATTTTTTTAAATAGAACCACCCATATATTTTACATCAGCGGGTAGGAAATTAAATTTCCTTTTCATTGATGTACATTATCGATATTTTGGAGTGATAGTTTTCGAGATATTCGCATTTTTATCTAATTTAAGTTTTTATTGCGAATTGCCGCGGTGCTTTGGAAAGCGTTTGTCAATTGTTTTAAACAACTGATAAGAAGTCTTGCTTTTAGAATTCAATCGTTTCTATCGCTCCGAAAATAACTTTTTTCAAACATGCATAACTTGATTTTTTTAATGCACAAGAAATAAACAATAAATACTCAAGAATTAAGAACACAAAACTCAAAAGAAATACACAAGAAATACATAAAGAATGAACAATAAATACATAAGGGTTGTTTGTTAATATAGTTTGTCAGATTTATACTGACTGTTTTCCTACTGTTCAAATGAAAACACTCTTCTGTAAAATGGTTTACACCTAACTTGAGGTGAAGGTGAAGACGGAAATAATGTCAATAATTTTCGTCCGATATCTATTTTGCCAGTATTCAGCAAACTAATTAAAAAGTTTTGTATTTACAAATTTCCGAGTATTTTGAAGGTAATGATCTTTTTCAAACATCAATATGGTTTCCGAAAATGTAAAAGCACTTCTGATGCAATAACTAATTTTGTCAGTACCTCTTTAGATAGTTTTGAAAAGGAAACTTACAATTGCTGCTTTTGTAGATCTTTCAAGGGCTTTTGATTGTATTTCTCATGAAATGTTGGTAGCTAAACTAAAATCTTTCTACAAGTTTAATAGCCTCAATGTTGAGTTAATTGCCTCATTTTTAAGAAACAGACATCAATGTGTGCTACATAACAATATCCTTTCTGATAAACTACCTGTTCATCATGGAGTACCGCAGCTTTCTATATTGGGAGCCTTGTTATTTTCAATATATATAAATGACATGCCTAGGTATCTTCCATCTAGCATTAACTGTATCTTGTATGCTGATGATGCAACGCTATTTTCAACTGGTTCTGATTTTAACCTTGTTAACAATAATGTTGTGAAAGGTATTGATATTGTCAAAAGTGGTGTTGTTTTAACCAACTAATGCTCAATGATTCAAAACGATAGTTATGCCTCTATCATTAAAAAAGCTAGTACAGATTCTTCCTCCAAAGTACTATTCTTGGCTTGTGGTACAGACTGGCGTTTAAATTTTGATTATCACGTTAACTTAGTAACAAATAAATTAAATAAATATTTATTTTACTAAGAAGCTTACATAGAATACGTCCCTTGAAGTAATTAAAACAGCCTACCTTGCGCTAATACAAAGTACTCTACTTTATGCAGTATTGGTTTGGGGTCATAGTGCACAGTGCCGAAACGTTTTTCGATTGCAGCGCAAGGCAATCAGAATCATTGCTGGTCTTGAATATAGGGCTGACTGTTGCAACTATTTTATTGGCTTAAAGATCTTAACTTTTCCATGCCTCTATATCCTCGAAGCTCTCTGTTTTGTTAAACGGAATCTCTCTGGCTGTTCATCAATCTGATATCCATCAGCATGATACAAGGCACAAAGATAATCTGAGGGTTAAATATTACAGGCTGAAGAAATCTCAGAATAATGTGTGGTATCAGTCTCAAGCATTTTCAATTTATTACCACTTGGTATAAGAGAATTGCCGTTGGCGGCATTTAAAAGTAAAATCAAGAATTTTCTCGTAAATAATGCATTTTATTCATTTGATGAGTTTTCCATCAATTCTCAGTTAATTGAATGTTAGTTCGTTCGTAATTTTATTATTTATGTTTTTTTTACTTATTGTATGTATTGTAATATGTTTGAATATGTTTGTTTTACCCGCACGAGTGTAAGTGTACTTATGTACTCATGCTGCACAATAAATATTATTATTATAAGGATTGCACAAGTAATACAAAATAATTACTTAATGCTTACTCAAGAATGAAAGTATGAAATGAATAAGATAAATAATAAGGAAAGATTTAAATATAAACACCACTTAAGCTGATTACAAAAGAACAAAGACATGCACAGAACTACAGTTACTGAACGGTTCTCGTTGGATACTAACGCCATTTTTAAAACGGAAACCTTTTGAAAGACTGTTTTCGGGGAATACGTCAACCGACGCAATCTGAACAATAAATATTTCTGGGAAAGAAGATGAAACATGTGAAAAATAAATCTTGAAAAACTAAATGAACACAAGACAGCAAAAAACAGAATAGAATGAGTTAATATCAGCTGTAAAGGAAATTACAACATTTTCAATAATTCCTGATGAAATAAATGAAATAATAATGGTGGAGTTCGCAAATATACAAAAATCGAAGTTAGATCATGGAAAGGAATTTAATGTTATTCGGAGGACAAAGAAATGGTAGTTAAAAATTGTCAACTCACCAGATTAAAAGCAACTTATGTTGGACATGTAAAAATATTAAGAATACCAAATGTTATAAATTGTGCTCGGAAAGGAATTTAAAAATGATAAAATGTAAACGTTTCAGCATACAGTAACTTGAGTAAGGAGTTAGAATGAAATTGTAGATGTAGAAACATTTTAATTTGAAGATTAAACTTAATAACCTCTTTATAATAACAGTTTTGAAAGTATAACCTCTATAAAATTGTATAAAGAATAACTAGGTCATTAAAATTAAATATTGTTAAACTGCCTCAAAGATGACAAACCATAACATCTCTACGACGAAAGCTAACAATGAAATTTGCCAGCCAAAAACACATTTAACAAAATTTAATCGAGTTATGATGTAGTGTAAAGTTGTGAAAAACTTCAATTTTAAAATGATAGAAGCATTCACAAATCCAAACATTACCTAGTTATTCTTTACTACAATTTTATAGTTGGCTTATACGTTTCTCAAACTGTTATATTAATAAGGTTTTTGATTATTTTTAAATTTACGATTTTATTACTTAAATCTTTAATTACTAACAAATTACTTGACGATAGATAACTATGTAATTTTCGAACGTTTAATTATATTTATTACACCATTAAAAATTAAATAATTATTTAATAAAATTATTGAATTCTGAAAGCAAGATTTTTGTCAATGAATGAGAATGGTGCGGTGCCCTTTTCGGAAGTAAAAACGAAAGCCACATCTCTCAACCGGTGTCCGTCTTCGAGATATTGAAAGTTTTCGGAGGCACTGAAAACGTCACTTTTTCTATAAAATGTCAACTCAGAAGCAATGCGACGTAGACCCATAGTATGGTTATTAGAGTGACCTTTAAATTCTACGAGGAATTCAAAATGTAATAATATATAGGTTGTTCCATTTAAAATAACGAAGTTGACATGCGTTTCGGTATAACTGGAAGGCCGCCATTTCTGAAAATAATTTTAAACGTGTAGTTTATGACTGTGGACAACTTTTATATAAGACATTTTTCGTATTTGTAATGGTAAGGAGTTATGGAGCAATCCCGCTCAAGTGGGCCACCCTGATATGTTATATATATATAATATATATATTATATATATATATATATATATATATATATATAAACTTTTGGTGTTTGCGCAGGTGTATTGCGCTTAAGCATTTCGTGCATTATTGAGTCCATACAGAGTTTCATTTCCACACTAGATTGGCTTATGGGAAATTCTGCTAGTACGATGTATGTGACTTCTTTGAGATTTCGGCGAGTTGTGTTCCCGTCCTTTGCCACTATATGTATGTTATCCCATTGGATGCGGTCTTCATTCCACATATGTTCGGCGATTTTTGATTTTTCTGTTTCACCCTTGCAGGCGCTGTTCTATGTTCCTGTGTTTTCACTTTGAGTGGTCTACTGCTTCTCCTATGTATGCTCTACCGCATTCGCATGGTAGGTTGCAGACACAATTCTTGGAATTCTGATCTTCACTGTGTGGTTTGGTTTTGGTTAGTACTCTACTGAGCGTTCTGGTCGATTTTAAGGCAGTGCGTATCTTATATTTGCTGCCTATCCTTCATACTTTGAGGTACCTTGTATAGTACATATATGGTATTATCGCTGTATAATAGGTTCTTCTTTTTCCTAGTTCTAAAATATATATTAAATTACTCAGCGGCTCGGCGGTAAAGGTGTCTTGTAAGCGAAAGGTACCAGGTTCGAATCTGAGAGTAATCAAGTGCTTGGGAAAAAATCATAACATATGAATTCGACGCAATTGCCAAAACAATCCTTCTCAGAACTAAGTCTGATGACGGGAGCAGAATCCGCTTCCGAAACGTGGCGCTGAAAAAGAAAAATTGTGGAAATAGGCCAATCAACTCAACTAATACGAATTACAAAATACTTGTAATACAGAACTTTTCTTTATGTTTCCCTATTCCCAGCTAGAGCCGATCTCAATGCTTTATTTTGCATTTTTTTTATTTGAATCCGTTCATGAACTGTTCCTAGTCTATGACTTTGTAATTTAAACGTAATTAACCATATCGATATTATTTCCCTCGTAAAACATTGTTCTATCTAACAATTTTCATTACCGACTTCATGCTTTATTCCTATTATGCCTCAGCTGCCAAAATACAATTCTATATATATTTACTGGAGTTCCTATACGGGAAATATTTATCCTACTGGTGGTGTCCCGAACGATTTGACGCTTGACGATGAGCCATCCTCTTGAAGAGATTAGCTTTGTGTAGTTCATGTTTTAGTCTTTCCACTAATACTTACCTTACTTACTTTAACCATACAGATCACCCTGGTATCTGCTCTTTCATATGGTTTCTAAACTAACTGCTTTAATAACGATTTGATCTACCAAAAAAAAATTAGTTGTTCTTAAAATGAAGCTTATATTTATTCTTGTTTATTATGTAGTATTTGAAATGACAATTGCAATGTTACATAATCTTTTATGGCATAATTTGGGGGTTTGTTGAGAAAATGAGTTTTCATGAAAAAAAAAACAACGATACGAGTGGTAAGTGATACCTCTAATTAATTTATTTTTCTTAACACTAAGTTTCAATAACATATTGTATATTTTCATGATTAAGTATGACATTTTTTAGATATATGTCAATGTATTTAATTCTGAATTTGCCACATTCAGCTTTTCCGATTAATTAAAAGACCGTAGAAAAACCTACCTTAATGTCATATTTTAGTTTTTTGACGTTGTACATGGTAATTTCGCTCATTGTTTTCTTAATTCTGTAATTCGTTTTAAAAGAACACATCGTTGCTGCTAATAATTTTTTTAGTGTACTGCTAGTAGAGTTGTTAGGGTCCTTCACCAAAGGATAAATTTTATACATTTGACTGCGTTCGATTCATTCTTAATTTCGTATCGCGTTAAAGATGTTGAACAACCTACTTAAAAATTCATTTAGCGCTTTATCTATCCGGAATTGACAAATTTTGAAACCTAGCGACGAATTAACCTTCTAACGGGCACAATGCAAATAATAAGTCCAGGTACTTAATGCTTACGTACCTAAAATATCAGCTTTTCCGATTCTAGGAGTTAAAAGTATCGTAGAAACCTGGACCTTGGTTTCATGATGTTAGATGACGAGGATAATTGTACCAGAATCATTGAGACATGAATTTGATGCAAAGTAATCAACAAAGAGGTTCGCTTTTTAAGCAGGATCAGTTACGAGACGTCATAGGGGGAAAGGAAGATGCCTTTAGCTAATCACCAAAATTTGTGACTACCCAAAGAACATGACATTAATTCTTTGCATTTAAGTTGTTCAAACACCTTTTTTGCCTTGGTGAAGATGCCTTTACAACTATTCCTTGCGGCGCTATAGTCTGCGTGATTTTCGACAGACTTATTTGATTTCCGTTTGGTATAGAGTGTATGTTTTTGCGATAATGAATCAGTTCAAGCCCTATTAAACCATAGTTGGTAACGAGGATGGCGTACGCGATTATGTTTTTTGGAAATGTATAACTCCGTACCAATCAAGATAACTTCAGTTACTGAAAGAGCAACGTTTGAATAGGAGGACCGTTTAAAGCAATAATCACGCCAGGGGAAGGTTGCAGAAAAATCTCGCAGTTCGCTACAGTTAGCTGATTTAAAGCACCACAGTTCTATCGGTTTTTTTGAATAACAGTGAGATCTGGTACAGAGGAAATAATTTCGACTAGGCTGTGGTCTGATTGACCAAGTGGGGAAAGGACTATTGTATTATAGACAATTGGGTTAGATATAAGGAATTGGTCCAGGAGATATAGAGTATGGTTACGGCTGTCAGGGATTCTGATGGGCACGGGAATCATTTGTATGAGATCACAGCTTCTGCTCTGTGACCTGCGGAATTAGTGGCATATGTAAATTGAAGCCAGTTGGAGTTGTGGACATTAAAGTCTCCCACAATTGGGATATTGCAAGACGGAAACTGTGATAAGAGGAGGTCTATTTTCATACTACGGTAATCAAAAAGATGAACGTTATTACCATTGGGAGACCTACATAAGTACATAAACAACAGTAGAATTTCACAAAGTGTGGCCCAGAATGTTTGAACCAAATCACGTCGAATTAGTTGCTTTCCAATGTGGACATCCTCTTACAACCTACGTTGTCCTGGGTATACGCATATACACCGTCTTTCACAAGAAGGTTAAAGTGGAGGTTTTATTTGGGAAATTTCAGGTGAGGTGAATCAGTGCTTCCAGGAGAGATTTGTGTTTCTGATAGAAACGGAATGTCAAGGTTTAGGTGATCAGCATTAAGATTCGATCTGATACTACGTATGTTGCAATAATGTATTCGAATGTTGGTACTTTCGATTACCGAGGCATCCGAATTGGGCAGAATTTTATTCCTGGCAGATCTTGCTCTTTTGGTCTTGAATTTGGCGTTGACCAATTTTAGTCCTTTTCCAGAATCCTTGGTACGGATGGACGTATGAGCGTCTCGTCCTACTCACCTGGGGTATAGCGTCTGTTTAAGAACTCGTCATCTTAATCGTTTACCCGTTAAAACGCCACGCTTGGGTAGTGCGTATTTGAGAGTACATAAGCAATAAAAGAGATAGTGACTGGCACCCTTTGAGAACTTAGAAAGTAGGGATACCAATATTAAGGAGCCTATGGTAAAGGTGACGGTATTGCAGCGGGCGGGATGCAGAATACATGCTTTCTACCTATGAAGCTGTAGAATATAAGAGCTGAAAGGAAACATTAATTATTTTAGGAAACATTAATTCATTTAATATAGGGTGTTCCGTTTGAAATAATGAAAATGACAGAAATTTCAGAAAAATTTAAATTTAGACAGCATTAGTAGTATCATTACCGAATCCGCCATATTTCAAAATTACGCTGTACGAAAATTTAGAATGATCTAACGAATGGTTTACGAAACATGTATATTTGGTTCCAAAATTGAGAAAAATTCTAAATGCTTGTGTGTTTAAACTCCAAAAAACTAGGAAACACTGTAGTACAAGGGTAACTAAAATAAAAATAGTTAACTGAGGATCTTATTATGCATAATTAGGTGTACATAAGGCCATAAAATACTTTTTTAAAACAATTTTGTGGTTGAAAGAAGTAAAAGTAGGGTATGCATTAATCTTTGGTATATTTAACGTGCTTTTAAAATTTAGCAAGCGTTTTTCAAACAAGCCCCCTTTTTGTTATTCTAATTCGTTATGCTTTAAGTGCCTTTAGATGTTTTTTGTTTACTCTATCATAAAATCAATTTTCTATCTCACCGTACATTTATTACAATTCTTTAATATCCGTTTTTGCAGTTATTATAAATTTTATAAATGTGCTTTTACTCAACCGAAATTTTACTACTACAAATAAGGCAGTTTAGCAAATACGCGGCAGTCTCCATTTATCACTTTGATTGATTTACAGATACTAATGCTTTCATCTGAGTTAACCGTTTTATTGGCTTTTTTTTGTAGGGTAAACTATTATTGGACTTTTGCTTTAGTTTGAAATATTAGCTTTAATGATGTTTCGTTTAAAAAAGGTTCCTTTAATTTATTGCGGTAATCGAGACGTTTAATTTCATAATTCGTTTTTTTATTTTGTAAGCTATATACCATGAAGTCCAAAAGATGAATCGATTTATGTAAAATTAAAGTTAAAATATCTGGTATGTAAAAGCATACAAACTAGTTTTTCCTGTTGGAGTTTCCGTTCATTGAAATCGTTTGGGCGTTAAATTGAAACAAACTAAAGTTGTTCCTAACATAAAATATATTCATACAATAATTATCCAATTTTTAATATGATAATAATAAAATAAAATTAACGTAAGAACAATATGGATTCCTAAATTTAAATTTAAACAGTATTATTGATGTAATATATGTAATAACGGAGGTCTCCAGTGATTGTCCCAAGTATCAACAATGTTTATCATATACATTTCTGTGAGCTTTTACTCAAAGTTCATATAAAAGTTTAATTTTAAACAGGAATATTTTGTCAAAACCATTAATGTCCATAATGTCCATAATCCTCGTTTGGGGATCGCGCCCCTTTTCTCTTAAAGCCACGTTGTTGTTATGTTGACAATCCTGTTTCTTTGTTTACATCGTTAGTTGATGATTCACGTCGAAGATTTGAACAGTACCATCATTGATTTTTAATTAGTGCGAGTGCACTTTATATTTTTCTAAACTGATAGTGGTTTTTCGGAGCAAATATAAATATAAGTCAATTTTACAAATGATTGTATTATTTCGGAAAAATAATTAATTACGTAGTTATTATCTAGAACAGGTTGTGTCTTCTGTTTGATTATTATTTGCTTGGTTTACATTTTCAAGGTGCTAACTGCCTCATGAAAGCTATAAAAGATCAATCCCCATTTGGGGACTACGGTGTTTGTCACGATAGTATTATTATTTCAGTTCAACATGACCAGCAGACGGATTCTCTCACAACGCGAAATAAAGAAACATTAGATGATGACGATTTCCACAATGATTTTAAGATTCATCTGATATAAATATAGCTGAATTACCTCCTGAACGCGTCTGATGACGTGTCTGATCAAAGCGGCTTTCGCTCACGATAATTAAATGTTTACTTTGATTTGCCTCAGACTAGCTCTATCGGTTCTTGTACTTGCAAGAAGGGGGTGGTTCGTTTTTGATTCTGTTTGGGCCGTTCATTGTACACTGAATGATTATTATATAATGGTTTAAACGTATATTCTCCTATTATTTACAATATTAATTATGTCAACTTAAAACTACTAAACAATGTTTTACAACATAAAACACAAAAGCCTGCGGTGTGACGCCTGGTCTGGGTTGGCTCTGCGGGCTCCAGTCTTTGGTCACTAGATTCTGGCACGTTTCTGTGCAAATATCGTTAATAGTGGCGGTTATGTTTGCAATTGACCCACTCTACGTCCTGCTTTAATTTTAATTAAAATTAAGTGATCAAAAGAAATAAATTATTACTTCCAAAGCCGTCCCTGTTCTGTCGGAAATATTATAATACAGTTAAGGAATACCAGGTAGACACGTGTAGAAAGATAACGTTGATCGTTCACCCTTTTATACTTGCGGAGGCCTTTTAAAATAATCGATCTTAAGAGGCATGCTCGTATATAAACGAAAAAACGTGTTTTAGTTTTGCTTTTATAAGGTAAAAGCTTTTATACCTGGATTTCATCATGTAATATGTCGGTACCAAATAAATATGTTTCTGGATCACGTATTCTCATTTAATGGTTTACGTGAGGTTATTAACTAGGGGTTTTAAGCTTTACTATAATTATGTCTATTAATTTGGGATGATCATATTCAATACAGAATGTATACTTTCCAAACTTAAATATTTACGTTTTACTTAATGCAAAACGCTTTTACTAAGTCACTGCGATTTCGCGTATAATTTAACACGTATAAATTTTATTAATTATACAAGAGGATATTAATTATGATGCATTAAGATCTAGTCTAATTACATCTAGTAACTAGCAGAAATTTTATTAAAGCCAAAAATGGTGGTTTTGCGAGTTATTAAACTCTCTGGGATGAAATGAATATTTTCGTATTATATTCTGGGTGCGAGCAGTGGGCACGATTACTAACTCCTCTGCTTCTAGTGTTCGATCGCGTCACGAGTAGCTACCGGGTGGCGCTAGGTCAGGGCTGTGTTCAATAATAACACTTATAAGGTGTTCTAAACCTTCCGGAACAATTTATTTTACAGATTTTCAGGTACTTGTTTTACAAGTAGACTTGCATAAGGGTTTTTCCCTCAAGTCTTTATTACCGCCATCGGGATGGATTCGGCTTTCTTAAAGCAGGATTACTACTTTAAGACGGATTTATCGCGAACTGCGGTCGGATATATCAGCGGTTACTCACGTTTGGTGAGATTAAATATAAACTCCCGAACGTAAACGCAGAGTATCTTCATAGAACTGGTAGGATCACGATGTGATCTACAAGCGGCTCCCGGTAGTAATGTTATCTGCAGGCTTCTGGAACTTCTGGTTTTTATCACTTGTTTTGCCTTGTAGGTGGCGTAGGAGTGTTAGCTAGTGTACTGGGTGTTGGATGAAGAATCATTTACAAGAATCTGGGACTAACCCGTTGCGCTGTATAAATGATACTTCCGGGATTTGTAGAATTAAGGCGAAAACCTGTCTTTCCAATGGAGTAAATGAAAGATTACTACGATCGTTCAGCCCGGCGTGACATCGTTTAATTTACGTATTGTATAATATTATACAATAAAACTTACGTGCCCTTAACCTCAGATTAAAACGACCAGCAGCTCGGTTATATGGAGATGATTTTCAGGTAGCGTTGTCGAGGTATCTCGACAAATGATACACGGCGGCAGCAGATGAATATTATAAGGTAAAAGATCGACAGGTTGTCTGAACCAAGTAACGCGAACAAGAGCGGCAGACGCGCGGTCAGGATTCTCTGGTAACGAGAGCGGAACGGATCGACGCGCAGGTACCGTCGTCGGAACGGATTTGCGTACAAGCAGATCTCAATGGAACGGATCAATGAGAAAGTAATCGCGGCAACGGCCCGACACGCAATCAGGAAATCGACAATGGAACGGATCCGCGCACGAGAGGTAAGTGATCGCGACAACTGCCCGACACACAGCAGGAAGTCGATAACGGTACGGATCGGCGCACGAGTAGCAAGTGGTCGCGGCAACGGCCCGACACACAAGCAGATAGTACGTGTCGCGGTTTTATAGAGAATCCGCGGTAGGCGAGGACGGCTTCTGTGCAGGGGTTTTCAGGACAGGATCGGCGGAAAGCCCGTAGGGGACTCTGACGTAGAAAAACTTTCGATGATTTTGACATTAACGTCGGAGGGGATATAAAATTCATTATTTTATAATTTCTGCAAAGTTTGATTAAAACAGGATAACCAACAAATAATTAATGGTAGGAAAGTTTTGTAAAGGACGCTGGCCCTTTACATGATAATGAAGATATAGATGAAGAGGATCTTTGCGAAGATACTGTTCCAGAAGATGTGCCCGGTTTCCTCGAAATTCACATCTCAGAAGTTCTACCGATGCCCACTTCGGAAGTTATAGCTGAGCCTGTTCCCGGAACATCAGAAGTAGCTGATGCTAGTAACATCAAATACCCGAAAAAAAAAGAAAAGACAAGAACTGACTGTAGCTGGTGCTGCTGACATCATAAAATCGAAAAAATATGTCAGTCGAGAGATGAAGCAGGATGAAAATACCAGGAAAAGGAATAACCCCCCGGAAGGTTGTTGGATGCCCCTTGAATATCTTGAAATGATTGTTCACTGATTGCTTGATAAAGTTTTTTGGTTTGCTGAATAAAACAGTACCTGCATCTGAATGATAACTCAGAACTGGAAAACATTCCTCAGCCAGATTGCGACTTCTTATTGATAGGCTGAACAACAATTTCATCAAGTTTGGTGTATTTTCAGTTTCTGAGTATTGACGAACAAATGGTTGAATACTATGGTCACCATTATTTGAAGCAGTTTATTCGAGGCAAACCCATTCGGTTCGGGTCCACGCAATGGGCCTTCTGTTGTTCTACTTCTGGATTTTGCTACCAAATGAACATATACGAGGGCAAACGAGACTCAGCAGCCAGTAATCTAAGTGGGCTAGGGCCTCAAAGCTATGTTCAGTGGTTGAAACACCCCAGGAGCATCAAGTTTATTTTGATAATGTTTTTACGAGCCTCGAACTAATACCAAAATTAAAGGAAAAGAAGATTCGAGCAGTAGGTACAGTAAGATTTCAAAGCACGAACAAGTGTCCCATAATGAGGGATTAAGAAATGAAAAAGAAGGACAGAGGTACAATCGATGCCAGATTGAACGTAAAAACCAAGTTTTGTGAATAACTTGGACGGACAACAGTAAACAGGTACCGCATAAACATTTGAAGAAAGAAATGGTACTTTCCTTTACTCACCAACGCCATTGATGTTGCAAAAGTAAATGCCCACGTACTCTACTGTATAGCCAATCCAGCAATCAAAATAACACTATCAGCCTTCAAAAGAAGTAGTAACAAAGGCTTATATGCAAATAACATCTGATATATGGTATTCATCTAATGGGCACCTTTTGGTCCGGACTAATGAGGAGAAACAGCTCAAATGAGGCATTTGCAAAAAAAATGCCAGGAAAGAGTGCATAAAATGCAATGTAGGACTACACATGGACTGCTTTGCAACATGGCACAGAAAGTAGGAAGGAAGTCTACATTGTCCGTAATCCCCATTTGGCTGAAATTAGTATCAGCATTGGAGTGAGTACATAAAAGAGTTAGGGTCAATCGACTCCTTGAGGCTATATCCGGCTGTTACTTCCAGTATCGATCTCGTCCCCGTTGGGTGGTTCTATTGCCTGCACCTCTAATTCCTAAACACATCAATCATGCGCATAATAACTTAAATAACCCATCCCCGGGATGTTCGTCGAAAACGCTCATTAAACTATAACCTTTTCCTACAGAATGCACACCAAAAGGTGCTGCCACTGCCCTAATAGTCAGAATTGCTTCCTGCTTTCAGTCAACTCCGCACCTACACCATCTCAAATGTGTTTTTTTATATAACAATCCACCCGGCTCCAATAAGGTATTAAACAATTTTTTAACTACTGGTCCAGTCTTATCAGAAATCCTGGATGTGTATAATTCCCATCATACACCATTTTGTGACTTCATAAGCGTTGATAACGGAATCAAGCTCTAATCGGCCTTATGGCGATGGTCATTATTGAGAATCATCAATACGGAACCTTTTTCACATAACGGCTCCTCAATAACTGATCACTGAACAATTCCATAATGTAAACGACCGGACAAACGAACATGTCAATTTCAATAAGTACCTCTACCTAAATGTTCACTAACTGATAATTTAAATCCACCTGTAACAAACCATACATTTTCAACAAATACTAGAATCGATTCATAATATATTATTATCACACTCGTTGTTGATTTGGATCTTACTGTCTATTGGTAACATACCAATTATTGCTTAACCCATATGTTACTACCGTCCTGTTAAAAAGATAGCGTATAATTTCTTGCAAAACAAACGTTTCGCCAGTTTTGAGTAGATGTCGCAAATTATGATGCATTCTAATATCATGGTGCCTCTTTCTGAATGCATCATTTGGTTCTTATTTGGCAAACTGAACGTGTTATATCGAAATTACTGTGAGTGAGTTTCGGTTTATACAACATAGATTATTGGAAGTAAGTATTTTTGCTAATTAAATATTTAAATATTTATGGCTTATTAATGTCCACGCACACGCATGATCACCCGCACACTCAAACGCACACGCAAGTGGTTAATTGACAAAAAACGTAGCGGACGTCCTATTTGATCGCAGCGTTTTGCTTCCCTTTTGTTTTCAAGAAATTCAGTTTATTCGACTGGCGTAAAACGTAATTTGGATGGCACAATGGAGTGTATGCCTGACTAACACATTTAATATGAAGTAATTTCAGTAGAAACGGGGGTTAACCAAACCGATCGTCAACGCGATTTTAGGTAGTCTATTACTGAAATTTATTACAAGTTACGTATAGTAGTAACGTGTTTGTCCTTCAGATTTTATGGGTCTTAGTCATGTATAGTTTTATATTGTTCAATTTCTAACTAATTTACAGCTGCTTCACTGTCAAAGTTGGGGAAATTTTCCATACAAACTGATTCACTATCCTTACGATAAACAGTTATCGTGCTTACTTGTAAAATAGTATTCTAGTTATTAGGTAATGCGACTTTTAATTTTGTTTTGTTAGTCTCACCCGGTATGTTCGTCCGTCCATGTTGTGAATAAGGGAGAACGAATATTTCTACAAATTATTTTGACCAATCGACAGCCAAGCTATTAAAAATGTGCATCGTCTGTGGTCATTAAGATTATTTTATCCACAGAGGTAGGGTTACCGACATAGGTCATTCCACAAAGGCCTACTATGATGTGTAAAAGGTTAATAATCTGCCACGATCAATTTGCGTCAAGCTTTGCACGCGAATAAGCCAGATAATTCTTTGCGAATTATTGGGAATTTTCCGCCCTGTTGCATATGTCTATCTGCGAAAAACCTGGAACACTGGAACTGTGGCAGGACCTGTAACAACCAAGACACATCCACGTGCCACACATATGTATCTGCGTCAAATTCTTTGGGAAAACGAATCATTGCCTCGATAGCCAAGATTTAATTTTATGGTTTTGTTGTGTTGGTTTCTGTGTACCTCCTTAGGAAGTACCATGATGATTATGTATATTAGTTGGTCATCTTGTAGGACCTGAGAATATTTATTTACATAAAATACGGTCAAAACTATTTAATAGATGCACAGGAATAAAATTTCATAGTTTTAATGTCCTAGCATCCTTTGGAGATTTAATGTTTAACATCTTTATTTACACAACAATTTCATGAGAAAAACGGTCAAAACTATGTCGTACATGGACAGGAACAAAGGTTTATGGTTTTACCATGTTTGTTACCTTTTAGGTCTTGTAAATATCCATGCTTTGGGGTGTACAATGTGGTAAATGGCTGTGTATATCCCAATTTCGTTGTGATTTGTAATGTATACTAAGTATATTTATACCAAAGAATTTTGTTGACAATTCTAAATGCAAACTGTTTTGTTTACAGTACATATATAAAAATTAAACCTATAATGTAAAATAATCTTCTTAAAACTAATAAAATCTTTATCAGAATTAAACGTATTGTTTTTCATTTAATTTTGGTGTTTAAATTCAAACTCAAAAGAAATCAAACACATAAATGTTTTATTTATATTTATTCACACAATCAAAAGGCTACTTGTTATTTTCGTTTAAAGTTGATGGCATAACTTTACGTTTCTTGGACGGGCGAAGAGGCCTCGTTTAGGTTGATGCCGTTCTCTGTCGCCAAGCTGGAACCGCTCTCCTTTGTTCTTTTCAATATCTTCTTTGGATCTTTGTTGGGAATGAATACGGTTCTAATTTTTTTTTCTCACCAGTTAATGATTTATCTAAATAATTATTTGATATATGTATACTATCCAATTTTTACTTAATTCTTCAGTTTTATTACAAACGGTGTGCGCGACAAAATGCAAGCGAGCTACGAACGGCTATGCCTTTAATTGTCAATGTTTTCTGGTTATTATTAGAGACGGGCAAATACATATTTGCATATTTTTTATTATTGGGCATACGAAACTTTTTCTTAAGAATATGTACGTTTTTTAACATTTAGGCCTCAAAATCACAAATTTGATTTTGCATATAATGCATATATAAGGCGTTTTACGTTATTAGAGCATATACGAGGTGGTAAGAGCATGAAAGTGCATGTTTGCGTCTTTTTTCCGTTCTTTCTTATATTAGAAAATAAATTTACCAATATTTGTACCGAGATTTTTAAAACTTTAAGTTTGTAACTTCGTCAACTCTCTGGAAGTTATTTTTAACAGACACAAAGATTTATTTACTCAAATCTTATACTTACTTTTATACTTTAAACCGCTTTAAAACTTTTTAGAAACTTGGGTATTTGGAAACTACGTTAATTAGTACTTTAGTAATATGCACAATAACTACATTGCAGTTATTGACGAAGGTACGTCGGTATTTTTGATGTTGAAAATCTTTTTTTTTGTTTAAGATTGGTGGGGTTGTAGTTGTTTTCAAAAATTTCATTCACTTGTAGCCGTTTGAAGTCAACATGCCAAAAGTGGGCAGCTCTAGAATCGATCTAATTAGAAGGTGGTTGAAATCGTATTCGTGGTTTAAATACGATGGAAGTGTAGTGTTTTGTGTTATTTGCGAGAAGGAGGTATGTATGACATGCACGCTTTCTTCTAGTGATGTTTACTCATACTAAATTAAACCTAAATCTTGCTAAATAGTTTAAAGCAGTTTTTGTGTTCTTTATGGGAATTCTCATTTATTATTCTACACAAAATTTTGTAAAGGTTTTATTTAATTGAAAAATGAGTTGCAAATACAATAATTAAACACGTGTTTGTTAAAATATGTTCTTCGCTGCTCTGCAATAATTTAATTAATTAATTAGGTACTCTTACCAATAGTCGTCTTTTGATAATTTTTTCGTTTTGTACATATAATTTTGGATTTACAATTGTGAAATAAAATTCACATATTTATTTTGTTGTATCAGTTAATAAAATAACTGGAGATTTTGGATAATACCTTAAATAAACAACAAAACATTAATTTAATGTTTACAGCAGTGTTTAGTCTAAAGATAAATTAAAATTTATAGATACTTTTGAAATATTAGCTCAGAAATAGTAAATTGAAATGATTAATGTGTCTTTTCTAACATTCAACTTCAAGTTCAGTAGGCAAACACATTTTTTTTGACTTAGTATACAACTACTAAATAACTAATATTAGAAATATTTTAAAATTAATATTTTTGTAGGTAAAAGTCAACAAAAAGCTTCAATTAGATCAACATGTCATTACGGGTCCACATCAGAAAACAAAAAATGAAAATCGACCAACACAACAACTATTACCTACTTATGTGAGCCAAACCGAAAATGTCAAAAACCAAAGATCTGTGTAAAATGATAGTTTCGTGCAATATTCCATTCCACAATTTGGAAAAATCTGAATTCACAGGTTTTTTAGAAAAGATACTAAAGAAAAGGTACTTTCTAGACGTACAACTACCAGGTCATGTCTTCCACAACTATACGAAGACACTATTAAACACATAAGGGATGTTATTTCAGATTATTATATCTGGTTTAGTGTCGACGAAACGACCGATGCTAAAGCAAGATATATAACAAACTTTGTCGTTGGTTTTCTAAATGGTAACCATTCTTTTAGTTATTTAGTTGCCGTCAAGCAATTAGAAAAAACAAATCATGTAACAATTTCACGTTTTATAAATGACACCCTAGCATTTTTATATTTCCCTAATCAAATATCAAAAGATCGCATTTTGTATATGGTGACCGATGGTGCAGCGTATATGGTAAAAGCAGGTAAAAATCTAAAGATATTTTTTCCAAATTTAATTCACAATACTTGTTTGGCACATGCGCTTAATCGAGTTGCTGAAGCAGTTCCGGTGGAGTTTCCTTTAGTAAATAAATTAATAAACAATGGAAAAAAAGTATCTCTTAAAGCACCGCTTCGCATCCAAATTTACAAGGAACAACTAAAAGAGCTTGCGTTGCCACCCCAACCAGTTCTTACTAGATGGGAAACTTGGATAAAAGCGGCTCTGTTTTATTGTGAACATTTTGATGGTTTTAAAGATTTAATTGATTCTTTCCAAAAGATTCGGCTCAAAGTGTAGAAGACTGTCAAAGTGTTTTGCAAGCTCCAGAGTTACAGTCTCAGCTCTGTTTCATAAAAGCTTACTTTCAAGATATCCCTGCGATTATTACCAAGCTTGAATCTCAAAATTTGCTTCTTACCGAATCTTCAAAATTAATAGAAGATTTCAAATTTAGTTTAAGTAAGGACCAAAACAAAGTTTGTAGAAAAATATACGACAAATTAGACAATTTAATAAAGAAAAATGCTGGTTTTTCAACTATAAAATCTGTTAGAGGCGTTTTAAATGGCCAATTTCCAAATGACAATGGCGAAACAAATTTTTCTGTTCAAAATGCTCGCTTATTTAAATATTGTCCTATTACATCTTGTGATGTAGAAAGAAGCTTTTCACATTACAAGCACATATTAGAAGATAAGCGCCATAATTTACTTATAGAAACAATTGTTAATTTCGTTATATAGTTTTTAGGAATACATAAATAGTTGTAACAATTAGTAATAATTGTAATAAACAAGAATTGAAGAAATTGAATTTTCTTAAAATCCTGATAAAAGTAAAACTTTTTAGCGCATATGTTAGTGCATATATGGCTGTATTACTGCATATTGAGTGCATATTTTTTCACTTTTTTATTGCATACGTAAGTGCATATATGCACTATCTTTGCAGCATATCTGCCCGTCTCTAGTTATTATACTTCATATATCGATCTATTATACTGGATCGATTGGATTATTTTATATTTATCACTCGCTATCGAAACATCAACTTGGAGCACATTCAATACGCACTTAAAACTCGATTGTAAATTATTGTGTAATCTTTTTTATTATCACCAACTTGATAATATTCACACTTTAATTTGATTTAGTTTTCTTTCTCACATTAATAAGGAAAATATCACTCATATTCTCTTAAAACAATACTAACTGAATTTTCGTTACAATTTCACAATTTTAATTGCAGCATAACTTAAGCTGCATTAATTGCTTTCTAACCGTTTGGTTACCTTCAAGCAACTTTGATTTCTTACTTAATGCGACTGTTTCACAACTACACGTCATTACGGCAGCGTCTCCGTTGGATTCATTTTACAAAATATTCATGACCCGCAAATTTCCGCGTATATTTAAAAGCTTTCCAATTTAATATATAAATACTCGTCGAAACAAACTCAAGCTTTTCATAGTAACATTAATCACATTAGTAACATTAATCCATAATGTTATTTAACAGCGCGAAATTCGAATTTGTAATGCCTCCATTACAAAAGGAACCGTATTTTTGTCGTAAAACTTCAATGCTATACTAATCCTAATACTTATTATAAGTTTTTGTTATGAACGAATAAGTTCAAAAATAATAATTTTTAATTACATAATTGCATTTGAACTTATTCGTTCATAACAAAAACTTATAGTAATTTAATATTAGTCAAGTTGCTTTGGTATGTGCGAATCCTTGCGATATTGCAGGCTCACATTCCATTAATATAAGTAATTTGATTGTAATCTCATTATATTTAGAATTTACATCAGTTCTACATACATAAAGACAAAATTTACATCGTTTGGGGCTTCAACGTTGATGGCGCAGTTGGTTAGCACGGTACTCTAGCAAAGTGCAGGTGGTAGGTTCAAATCCTACTCGAGATAAACTTTTTATTTATGTATTTAATAAAATTAATAATAATTTTTAATCCTAATACTATTTGCGTGCCTTTTTTCTATAAGCCATTTTACACGTTCCAACATTCTACTGGTTCGATTATTATTTGTTTATTATTAAATCAAATTTAGCACGTGATTTAGTAATTATTGCAATTATAAAAATGTATGTGTTTGATGTAAAACCTATACAAAAGGAGTGGTGTTTGTACTTTAACGTTTACCTTATGGTTGTATGAGTTTTAACAAACGTACGTGACATGGGTTTGAAAGGAACCGTTATTTTCTAGGATTTGTTTAGCTATAGAGTCATTTCACACGTTAAAATTCTACTAAATTAGGTTAATGTTATTATTTGTTTATTAACATTCAATTCGCTGGGTTATAAATTTGTTCAAAAACTCACCCTAATAAGTGCACTAATGGTTGGTTTAGCCATTGTTGTTTTCCTTAACGCGCACGTGTCTCATTAACCGTAGGTTGAAGTCGGAGGACACTTAAAACACATCCGTTCGCTTTGGCGACCAACTTAATGTTTATGTTACAATTAGGCGATTATATTATACAAAAGTTTTCCAGCAAAAAATGAAAACATCGAAACGATTATTCACAAATTATCTATCAAACTGTAACTAATCTATGCAATATGTACTAAAAACCACATAAAACGTCGCACATAAAGGGATAAGCGATTAAAAAAAGCGTTTATAAATAAATTGCGAACAGTTTTAATTATGCCAACGATCAATTGTGTAATTTTAACGTAATACAATTTTGCATTAATCTAGATATAAATCTGTAATTTATTGGCGTCAAAGCAATCATAATATTTGTTTGTCAGTATTAACCACATAAGTTAATTACATTATTTGACAAATTGGCAAAAAGCTAATTATTACTGATTGTATTTATTATGAACATTGCTATTGCCAAAAATATAAAATGCGAAACTATGAATATCAATTCCGTTAATATAAGAATTCAACCGGTATTTTTTACCATTCTTAATTAAAGCATACTTCCTGAGGTCTATTAAAAACTAGCACAGGGTAAACGCTAAACAAAGTTTAACGCATTAGATATCCAGAGATGAGACCAATTATAAAAACTATTCATAAGTTAAATTAATTAAAGTTTGCCCTTTAATTTTAGTGGTAATGACATGGTTTGTAGAATTAATTAAGATTCGTCTGAATGCATTTCAATTTTTTTTTAATATGCATGACTTTGGCATTAGGTCTTCTTTAAATGCTACTTACGTTCATTCGTACAAATAACCCATTGCAACAGTGTCATTTTAGGGTGACCTATAAGAAGAAAAATGCTGTATTTCATCTATACTGCATATTATAGATCTAATGTTTAACAGATTAGTTTTTAGTGTAAGTACAGTAACAAAGTATATTTGGCACTTGAGTAGTTTGACCATTTTTGCCAATGTAAAGTCTACGTGTATACTACCCCCTTCCCCGCACTCTCGCCAAAATTTTTAGTTAATAATTTATCTCTCGATTCGTTTGTATAGACAGGTATTTTAAATTTAAGACAAATTTAAAATTAGGTTAATATGCAAATTCACCTTTACTTCAAAACAACAGTAGCATCACACAAAATGTTACGGTCGAAAATGAAACTAATATGGCAGGTAACAGATAATTAGAGTGCACTGGACTAGCGCGGTGGGACAGAGGGCTTGGGCATGTTTTTGAATTTAAAAATACTGAAGGTAGTTAGTCGTATTGTCGAAAGTCGCAGATAAGGGTAGGTCGTAATTAGAATAAAGTCAAGTAAAAGGGCGCCAGACTGTCATTAAGACGAAATCGGTAAGAATACTCCTGGACACACGTAGATAAATCAACACTCAAAAGATCTCACTTACCTTACGTTGCCTACCTCCAGGTGCACTTCTGAGATGCTTCGAAACTTTAGCTATAGAACAAATCTTAAAAATATCTACACGCTCAAACACCAATATAGCGTGGGAGCAAATCAGATGTTGAGTTTCAATGACTTCTTTAACTTTATATTTCGTTACGGTCCCCCAACGCTTGTGAACAAAATAATTCAAACACAATCATAAAAAAACCAATGAACGCAACTGTTACGCTTAAATCTTATTAAAGCTCTGTCATTAATTGAACTCCAAACTAAAATAATTAGACATAAACTAGATAAACGTCATTTAAAATTCATCTAATCGGTTACGTTAAACAACACAAAATATTTAATAAAACTAAAAAAAAACTGTATGATCCTGAATTGTAGGAAATTATCACTGGTTACTTTTAAAATGAATCAATAAAATAAATAATGCAATTAAAATTTAGTCTCAATTAATTGTTTAGGTTGAATACAAAAAAACACCACCTTCGTAAATTATTGCTTTCGCTGGTCGGGAGATCACAAATTAACACCATAAAATTCAGTTAATTGTTCCTCTATTATATCTAAATATATCTTAAAAAGCACACAAATAGATATATTTATTTACAATGGTTTCGGTTTGATTTAGAATATCTAATACTGTAAACGGGAACATAAAATGGTCAACTTTGGAAGCTTACCAAGTGGAATTTGATTTTAAACTACGGAAACAGAATTACCTAATTATGAATAAATTCGGAACCATACGAAATGTTCATATACATAAATTTGCAGTACGCAAAATAACACCAAAACAAACGACTGCGTTTATTCGCTCGTCAACCAATAATTTCAACAAGTTTACAAACAAAGTTATGATAAAGCATTCACAATAACGTAGAATATTGCTTTCCTTCTGCATCGGTCAGCGACGAAAGCAACGAGAACGGCTCCACGATACCAGTAGAATGTTCTCGATCGGAAAACTAGTACCGCAATTTTCCAGTCTTAATTTAGATAGCGATACGTTTATCTTAATTGGTCAAGACGGTACATAGTTTATGTGCACAAAACGAGTAGCTTTTACACACGAGATATTTTCACACTTTACTGTTCAATTAAATCGGTAGCTCTATTTACAAGTCTGTTTAATTATTAACATAGAAATAAAAAAGGTCTATTTACAAATTATTTACAGAGAGACTTTCGTCTGTTGCAGCTGATTCTCTTTTACGGGGGAAACAAAACGTTGTGCCTTTACAGTGGTTTCATTCGGTAATATAAATCCGCATTAAGCGCGACTTCGAACCACCACTAAGATGCACTAAAATAAACACAAAGCACAAAATGAATACTAAAATGTTCATAAATTGATAGCACGGTCCATAACTTCCAAATAAATAAACAGTAGGGATGAACGTCTACACAAATACCCACTAAACGGGTGCTTTTAGTTGCAAACAACTTCTCCAAAAGTTCGGTCCTCCAGGTATTCGAAAAAGGCACGCCTCCAGGCTCATAGACCACATCTCTTACTCACTAAGATCCGATAGAGAATCCCCGTGCAATTAACCGCGCAAAAAAAGTTTCTTTCCCTCTTCAAAATATTGCACCATATTTCTCAATTACATGATAAAACTGCTGACTCTGCTACGTGCACGACTCAAGTGTACATTTTCATCCACATATTTATTCCTTAAACGATAATGATAATTATTTATACACTAACGGACTAAGATACTATATACCGGCCGAAAAACGGCGTCAATTACTAAACGCGAAATTAAAATTAACATCAACATCAATCCCGTCGTTGAAACAAAGGTGACGGTTTGCGAGATAACATTTATTAAATGTTCAAGAAGGTAATTCAAAGAATGATATGTAACGTAAAACCGATTACTTACTACACTCATCCTACAAATGAGTTTAATTCTTCTTAGAATTCAATTAAAAATATCCGGTGTGGAACAACACACTACTTTCCGACAAAGTGGAAACTAAAATAAATAAAGTACGAAAATAGGAAACATTGTAAGAACAACAACGATAATCTATGCCAAAAGGATGTCATGTCAGATAGTGTTTACTTCATGTCAGATGGAGGTTAATAGAATAAATTTAATACATTTTGAGACTTCTTTGATTATGCGCTAAGAAAATATAAAGAAGAATTACGTAAAATTAAATTTTCTTAATAAATATATCAACACATTTTTTCCTAAGATTAATTGCTATTCAAACACTGAAAAAAATGTGCACTAACACATAAACTGTAACTGGAATTTTTCCGTTAAATTATGCATCGTATCAAAACTGCATAGACTATTACACGATATGTTTAAGATCTATATGTTAGTATGCTTATATCTTTAAAATATATAGCTGTTTCAAAAGTATTCGATAAGAAGTAAAACTGTTCTTAATAAATCGTCCCAATCCGCCGCTGAATTTCTATCAAAATCTAATCACCTCCAGGAGAAACAAAACAACCTTAATGCCGAAACTTAAAGTACGTACGTGCGGTAAATACGAAGCATAAAGTACGTACGTGTGTACACACACCCACCCGCACGCACGCATGCACTCACGCACGCAACCACGCACACACGCACACACAAACAGACACAGACACGTACACACACACACACACACACCTACACACCTACACACCTACACACCTACACACCTTCACACCTACACACCTACACCTAAACTACTACACACACACCTACACACCACAACACACCATACACACACCCCCCCCCCCCCCCCCCCCCCCCCCCCCCCCCCCCCCCCCCCCCCCCCCCCAAAAAAAAAAAAAAAAAAAAAAAAAAAAAAAAAAAAAAAAAAACACACACACACTACACACCTACACACCTACACACCTACACACCTACTACACCTACACACCCACACACCCACACACCACACCCCACACACAACTACACCCACACCTACACACCTACACACCTACACACCGCACACACCTACACCTACTACACTTACACACACACACACCTACACTACACCACACACACACAAATACACACCACACACCTACACAACTACACTTAACATTCTACACACCTACACACCCTACACACACTAACACTACACACTCACTACACACACTACACATTTCTACACCTACACACCATCATTCACACTACACACTCTACACACCTACACACACAACACACAACCTACACACCTACACACTGCACACACACTACACCTACACACCACACACTACAACCTACACACACTACACACTACACAACACCCACTACACCCACACTACACACACACTGTACACCACACCTACACACACACTACCACACACCACACACCACACACCACTACCTACACACACACACACACCTACACACACACCTACACACACACCTACACACACACCTACACACCTACACACCTACACACACACCTACACACACACCTACACACACACCTACACACACACACACACACACACACTACACACACACACACCTACACACACACACACACACCCCAACACACACCACACACACACCAACACACACGCTACACACACACACCTACACACATACACACCTACACACACACACACAACTACACACACACACACACCACACACACACACAACCTACACACTACACACACACACACCTACACACACACACACTACACCTACACACCACACTACACCACCCACACACCACACACCACACCACACACACACCCACACACCTCACACACACACCACACCACCTACACACACACCAACACCTACACAACACACACACACACACACACACTACACACCTACAACACACCTCACCTACACCTACACACCTACACACTACACACACTACACCACACACTACACAACACTACACACCTACACACCACACACCTAACACACCTACACACACCACTACACTCACCACACCTACACACCCACACTACACCACACACCTCACACACACACCACACACACACTACACCACACTACACCACACACCTAACACCACATACACACCCACAACTACACACCTACACAACTACACACACCTACACACCCACACTACCACACACCTCACATCACACACTACACACCCACACCAACACCTACACCACACATCACACCACACACCACACACCTACACACTACACACTAACACTTAATCACTACACACACATCACACTACACACCTACACACCTACACACCACACACTACACACCTAACACACCACACACACACACCCACACACCTACACACCACTACACACCACACACCACACACCCACATACACCCACACACCTACACACCCACACACCACATACACACACACACCTACACACCACACACACTACACCACTACACCCACACACATTCAACACTACACCAACCACACCACACACACACACACACACACACCACACACCCACACTACCACACACACCTATCACACCTACACACCTACACACCCCACACACACCACACACCCACACACCACACACCACACACCCAAAAAAAAAAAAAAAAAAAAACCACACACACCTACACCCACACACCCACACACCACACACCACCACACACCACACACCTACACACTACACACCACACACACTACCACACACACACACTACACCTACACACACACACACACCTACACACACACACACACACACCACACACCACACACCACACACACACACCTACACACCACACACCCTACACACCACACACACTACACACCCACACACCACACACCTACACACACACACCACCTACACACCTACACACACACTACACACACACCTACACCTACACACACTACACACACCTTACACACCTACACACACACACCTACACACCCACACCACACCTCACACTACACCCACACACCACACACCACACACACACCAACACCACACACCACACCACACACCTACACACCTACAACAACACCTACACACCTACACACCACACACACACACACACACACACACACATATCACACCACACACACCTACACACACACACACACTTACACACCTACACACCCACACTACACACACACACACCTACACACACCAACATACACCTACACCACACACATTACACACCACACACCCTACACACCTACACCTACACCTACACACCTATCACACACCACACACACACACACTACACTACACACAACACACCTACACACCTACACACACCACACCTACACACCACACACTCACACCACACACACACCACACACTACACACCACACACATTTACACACACACACACCTACACCACACCACACACCACTACTACCACCTACACACCTACACACCACCACACTACATTACACCCACCACACCATACACTATCACTACACACACACACCCACACACCTACACACTACACACAAACACACCATAACAACCTACACACTACACACACATCACACTACACACACACACTACACACCTACACACCACACACACTACACACCTACACACCTTACACACCACACTACACTTACACACCTACACACACTACACACCACACACCACACACCCACCACACCCTACACACACCACACACACACACACACACCACACACACACACCTACACACCACCACACACACACACCACACACACCACACACACCACACACACACCACACCTACAACCACCCACACCCACCACACACCACACCCACACACCACACCCCACACACCCACACACCCACACCCACACCCCTACACACCACACACCCACACCCACACCCACCAACACCACACCACACCCACACACCCCCACACACCACACCTACACCTACACACCTACACACCTACACACTCACACACCCACACACCACACACACCAACACCCACACCTATCACACCTACACACCCACACACCACACACCACAACACACCCACACACCACACACACACACCTACACACCACACACACACACACCTACACCTCACACACCTACACACCACACACCTACACACACTACACACCACACACCTACACACTACATCACACTACTATCACACCACACACCTACACACCAATCACACTACACACTACACACTACACACACACACACTACACCTACTACACTACACACCCTACACACTACACACCACACACAACATACCACACACCCAAACCACACACCACACACCACACACACCACACACCTACACACACCTCACACACTACACCTATAACACACCATCACCACACTACCACACACCTACACATACTACACACTACACCTAATCACACTTTACACAACCTACAACTACACACCTACACTACATTACACACACACCTAAACCTACAATCACACCTAACACCTATCACACACACACACCTAACACCACCTACACACTACACACCACACACACACCTACACACACATCACCTACACCACACACACACACTACACACATTACACACCTACACACCTACACACACACACTACAACCTAACACACACCTACACACACACACTAATTCACACACCTAACACATACACACTACACACACACCACACCTACACACAACACCACACACCTACACAATCACACTACACACACACACCACACATATCCCACACTACACCACACCTACACACCTACAACTTACAACACCTACACACCAACACACTACACACCAACACACTACACTACACACACACACACATATACACCTACACACCTACACACCACACCACACTACACACCACACACACACTACACCTAACAATCTACATCCTACACACTACACACAACCACATACACCTAACACACCCCACACACCTACACACCACACCTACACACACACACACACCATACACCCACACACTACACACTACTAACACACACTACACACTACACACCTACACAACACACTACACACACTACACATACCTACAACACACACCTACACACCTACAACACCTACACACCACACACACCTACACACCTACACACACAACACCTATTCACACTACATATCTACAACCTCACACTACTACACACATAACACACACACACACACTACACTCACCACTACACACCACTACACACACCTACACTACACCACACCTACACCACACTACCTACACACCTAACACCTACACACACACACACCTAAAATAAAACACCACACCAACAACTACACACCTACACACAACACACCTAATACCACACCTACACACCTACACCTACACACACACCTACACACTACACACACACCACACACCACACACACCTACACACACTACACACCTACACACACAACCTACACACCTACACACTACACACACACACTACACACACACTACAACCTACACACACACACCTACACACCTCACACACACCTACACACACTACACACCTACACCTACACACCTACATACACACCTACACTACACACCTACAACCTACACACCTACACACCTACACACACCACACACACTACACACCTACACACCACACACCTACACACCTACACACCACACCTACACCACACACCTACCACACACTACACCTACACACACACCTAACCTACAACTACTACACAACACAACCTACACACCTACACCTACACTACCTACACACTTGTCGTCTGTGTCGTCTGCTGTCTGTGTCTGTCTGTTCTGTGTCTGTGTCGTGTCTGTTCTGTCGTCTGTGTCTGTGTCTGTCGTCTGTGTCTGTGTCAATGTAGTCCTGTCCGTGTCTTCCGTGTCGTGTCCTCGTGTCCGTGTCCGTGTCCTGTCGTGTCCGTGTACCATCCTGTTCCGTGTCCGTGTCCTGTCGTGTCGTAGTCCGTGTCGTGTCGTGTCATGTCCGTGTCCGTGTCCGTGTCGTGTCCGTGTCCGTGTCCGTCCTGTCCTGTCCGTGTCCGTCGTCGTGTCCTGTCTGTCCGTGTCCGTGTCCGTGTCCTCGTCGCGTGTCCGTGTCCGTGTCGTGTGTGTCGTGTCTGTCGCTGTGTGTCCGTGTCTGTGTGTGTGTGTCTGTCGTGTGTGTGTGTGATGTGTCGTCTGTCCTAGTGCTTGTCCGTGTCCCGTGTCCGTGTCCGTGTCACGTGTCCTCCGATGTCCGTGTCCGTGTCCGTGTCCAGTGTCACGTGTCCGTGTCCGTGTCCTTGTCCGTGTATTGTCCGTGTCCACGTAACCGTGTCCGTGTCCGTGTCGTGTCTATCTGATTTAATTTCAGTTGTTCGAAATGATAATCGTCTTTTGAATATTAACAATGTTAAATATTTATGTTTAAATGAAAGAAAATTTTGTTTTCGCAGATTGTTTATTCTTACTAATAATCTTCACAAATATATACTGAATACATGATTGGCTATATGTACGAATAATAAAAGTAAGCACATATTAAATGATTTGAACAACAGTACCGTTGCTGCTTGCCAGTCATCGAGGATACCAATGTATTCGCATATAGTAAAGACTTCCATCAAGTTGTCAAAACAATAGTCATGAAGAAGATGCTAAAGACAACATTTCAATTTTAGAGTTAGGTTATCTTTATTTTTGTTGTTCAAAATTTTAACAGAATTCACTAATTAGTTAATTTGTACTTTACATTTATCATTATTATCTATATTGAATTCAATCTTACATACTGCTTAAGATTATTTACTTATCAATATTTGTTATCACCACCCCCTAACCTATAGATGCATAATTACATTACATCATAAGAAATCACTTTACTTTAATTTTAAAATCAACAATAAAATTATTAAATTGTTCATTAATAAATATTACACACCACACCCCACACACCCACACACCCACACACCTACACACCCACACCCACACACACCACACACCCACACACCCACACACACACACCACACACCCACACACTACACACACCTACACACCCACACACCACACACCCACACACCCACACACCCACACACCCCACACCCCACACACCCACACACCACACACCCACACACCCACACCCACACACCTACACACACACACCACACCCCACACACACACACCACACACCACACACCACACACCCACACACCCACAACCCACACACACACCCACACACCCACACACCCACACACCACACACCCACACACCACCACACACCCACACACACCACACCACACACACCCACACACCTACACACCACACACCTACACACCACACACCCACACACCCACACACCCACACACCTACACACACACCCACACACCCACACACCACCACACACACACACACCTACACACACACACACCTACACACCCACACATACACCCACACACACACACCTACACACACACACACACCTACACACCTACACACTTACACACCTACACACACACACACACCACACACCTACACACACACCACACACACCACACACACACCCACACACACACCACACACACCCACACACACCACACACACACACCACACACCTACACACCCACACACACCCACACACCACACACCACACACCTACACACACACACACACACCTACACACACCTACACACACACACCTACACACACACACACACACACACCACACCTACACACACACACCTACACACACCACACACCTACACACACACACCTACACACACTACACCACACACCACACACCTCACACACCCACACACACCCACACACCCTACACACCCACACACCCACACACTCACACACACCCACACCACACACCCCCACACACCCACACCACACACCCACACACCCACACACCTACACACCTACACACCCATGCACCTACACACCAACACACCTACACACCCACACACACCACACACACCCACACACCCACACACCCCACACACCCACACACCACACACCTACACACCCACACCACACCCTACAACACACCACACACCTACACACCTACACACACACCTCACACTACACACCACACACCTACACACCCACACCACACACACCCACACACACACCCACACACCACACACCCCACACACCTACACACCTACACCCAACACACCACACACCCACACACACACACCATACACACCACACACCTGCACCTACACACTACACCTACACACCTACACACTACATCACACACACACACTACACCCTACACACCTACACACTAACACACCTAATACACCTACACACTACACCTACACACTACACACTACACACTACACACTACACCTACACACCACACACTACACTACCACACACCTTGCACACCTACACACCTGTGCCGTGTCCCGTGTCCGTGTCCGTGTCACCCTGTGTCTGTGTCCTTACACACGTGTCTGTGTCACACTGTCTGTGTCGTGTCCGTGTCCGTGTCTGTCCGTCCTCTCACGTGTCTGTGTCGTGTCCGTGTCTGTCGTCTGTGTCTGTGTCCTGTCGTGCTGCTCGTCTGTGTCGTGTCTGTGTCTGTGTCGTGTCGTGTCGTGTCTGTGTCGTGTGTCTCGTGTCCTCGGTGTCTGTCTGTGTCTGTGTCTGTGTCTGTGTCTGTGTCTGTGTCGTGTCTGTGTCTGTGTCTGTGTCTGTGTCTGTGTCTGTGTCTGTGTCTGTGTCTGTGTCGTGTCTGTGTCTGTGTCTGTGTCTGTGTCGGTCTGTGTCTGTGTCTGTGTCTGTGTCTGTGTTCTGTGTCTGGTCTGTCTGCGTGTCGTTCGTCTGTGTCTGTGTCGTGTCTGTGTCTGTGTCTGTGTCGTGTCTGTGTCTGTGTCTGTGTTGTCTGTGTCTGTGTGTCTGTGTCTGTGTCTGTGTCGTGCTGTGTCTGTGTGTGTGTGTGTGTCTGTGTCTGTCTGTGTCTGTGTCTTGTCGTGTCTGTGTCCGTGTCCGTGTCCTGTGTCGTGTCCGTGTCGTGTCCGTGCCGTGTCCGTGTCCGTGTCCGTGTCCGTGTCCGTTGTCCGTTGTCTGGTCTCGTTGTCCGTTGTCCGTAACCGTGTCCGTGTCCGTGTTCGTGTCTATGTCTGATTTAATTTCAGTTGTTCGGAAATGTGGATAATTCGTCTTTTGAATATTAACAATGTTAAATGATTTTTGTTTGAATATGAAAGAAAATTTGTTTATTTTTTTTTCGGTTAGTTAATAATTCTACAAATATATACTGAATACATGATTGGCTATGTACGATTAAAAAAGTAAGGGCACATATTGGAGGAATGATTTGGAACAACGAGTACGCGTTGCTGCTTGCCGGGAGTCATCGAGGGATACCAATGGTATTCGCATATAGTAGATAGGACTTCCATATAGTTTCAAAACAATAGTCATGAAGAAGTGCTAAGACAAATTTCAAGTTTTAGAGTTAGGTTATGCTTTATTTTTTGTTTGTGTGTCAAGAATTTTAACGAATATGTGTCCAGTCTAGATTAGTTAATTTGGTAAGTTTACTATTATTATCATTATTATTGCTATATTTGAATTCAATTCTTACATATCTGCTTGAAGATTATTTACTTATGCAATATGTTGTTTATCACCACTCGCCGCGTATACCGTATAGGATGCATAATTACAGTACAGTAAGGAAATCACTTTAGTTTAATTTTAAAATCAACAATAAAGAAATTATTAAATTGTTCATTAATAAGAATATTTATCACAGCTAACAATAAAAAATATAAAATGACATGTTTAAACAAAGGCTTAAACAAACATGTAGTAAAA